>JAWLRI010001087.1:988298-1022651 GCA_034781795.1 Crypturellus tataupa
TTGAGGGGCGGCGGGGATCGCGACGCCCGCCCGCTCGCCCGCTCGCTCGCAGCGCCTTTCCCCGGGGAAATAGCCTCGGCCAGGTAAACCTTCCCGGGCTGCGGTAACAGATGGCTGCGATTAACGAGCGTGATTAACGACGGGCAGGTGACGGTTAGCGTGGCCTCGCCGTGCTCCTGTGACAGCTTAAGTGGACACGAGTGTTTCTGCGCCCTCGCGCACATCTTGCTCAGCCCTCTGTTTTGTGCAAAGTCACCTATTTAAGCCACGGGGCTCAGCAGATCCCACTGTCAGGCCTCAGGAGCTAAGTTTTTCCTCATGGAGAGGAAAATGGGGAACTAGAGGCACTGGTAGTGTCAGGGAGGTGAGGATGCCACCAAGGGAGAAAACCTCCCTGCAGCCCTTGGACCACAGGGGAAAAATAGGGGGTAAGAAGCCTGACCTTAATCGTGCGAAGCAGACAGATTAGCCAGACAGCAGCGAGGAGGAGCCGGGCTGTGTCCTCGTGCTCAGCGTCACCCCGGCCTGCGCCGCGCCAAATTCTGATACCAAAGGCAAATAATCCTAAGAAGACATTTTAACCCCATGTGTTCTGAAGGGTCAGGTGCAGGGTAAGATCTTGCTCTGTTGGGTGGCGGAGCAGATGATACTGTGAAACGGGAGCCTTGAACTGTGTTAATACAAAGCCGCAAGTGTTCCCAGCCTATCGATTGCAGCTGCGGGCAGTATCAGTGTCCCCGACACCCGCGAGGAAAGGGGATGAAAGGAAAGCTCACAGATCCACATCATCTAAGAACAGAAAGGGCTATGAAAACCACCCAGCCCCATCAGTCTCCCCCCATTCATAGAACAGTTTAGCCCAGAGGCTGGGTGCAGCATCTTTTAAGTAGATAACTAATTTTAAATATTTTCAGGTGATGGTGAGTTCATGGCTCGTTAAGCTGTTGCCCCGTTCTGTTGTCCTCAACACCAGGTAACTGGGTGATTTGGGTTATTTTAAAACTTTCCTGCCCAATTTGTTCTGCTTATGTCAGTATTGTTGCTATTGGCTGCTTTTTCAAAGTGTGTGCAGTGATCAAGTCACCTCTTAACCTTCTTTTCAATTAAGCTTAATAAGTTAAGCTCCTTAACCCTTGCATCATTAACACTTGTTTTCCAGGACCTGGATCATTTTTGTGCCCCTCCTATGAACTCTCCTTAGCATTTCCATATCCTTCTTTAAGGGAAGCAAAAGAAGGAAATTTCTTGATAGTAGTTTCAGATGCCCATACTTTTATGGGAGGGCAAAGAAAAAATAATTCTTTCAGTACTGCATTTTCATTTCTGTTCAACCTGCAGTAGGTAGAGAAGAAACTTAGTCATTCAAGTAATCCATAATCCTTTGAGGGAAAGAAAATGACCTGTGTTCTCTTCTGTTGTATTTTCTATCATTTTATGTATAGTTCCACTGATATCATTATGTAGAGTACTGATATATATATACACACACATATATATATATATAGGATTACAGGCTTTACACTTGTAGGAAATACTATGAATAAAGAAAAATGTAAAGATAAGGTGTTATTTATACTTAGATTCCTATGCAACTGACAGACCTGGCTGTTGTTACTGTCTTCCTGATGGAACATAGTCATACTTAGTACTATAAGCATGGTATTGTCTTAAAAAAACAAATACAGAAAACATATTAGAGTTTGTATTTATGTTGTTCTATGGTTTCTGATTTTTAAAAGGGTACCTATGACATTCTTAAGATATATTTTCTATTTTTGAGGCTGTTAAACACAGTTTCAGAAACTGTGTTTAAATTCTTACCTAATCCAGAAACTTTTATGTCTTAATACCCAATATATGAAAGACTTTTGCTAAATTACAAGAGCTGGTATTCTTAAAACACCACAAAAATATAATGATGGATTATTAAATACTAAATAAAGACCTGAATCCCACTAAACAATTGACTTTCTTCTTGTTTACATAATAAGATTATTAAAGTAAAAATAAAACTATTAAAATTTTGCAAAATGTGGCCTAAATGCGGACATTTACTGAGTTCTGTATAGTCATACATAGACTATATAGCCATATATCAGCTTCAAAAATCAAAAACCCTTTCTGAGCTATATACTCCTCTCATTAATACCAGCACACAGACTAACTTGAGCACACTTTCAGTGATGCAACAAGACTGAATCTGGCACTTGGGGAATAAGCTGAGCAGGTTGACTTGTGCTATCTGATCGGGGGAAATATTCCCAAGTGTTGGCATGTCACAATTCTAAGAATATTAAGTCACTGAAGATGTCTAGGTAAACAGCTTCTTAAGGACAAAAATCACAGCGTCTAGCTGCAGAGTCCCTTTCTTTTTCTTATTAAATTATGTTTTAAACCTGCTTGTCTTTCTCCTCCTGTTCATTTTTCCTTCTTTTCCTTCCCTTACTCCTTGTGAAATAAAGGCCTCAGAGACCTGTTAACCAAAGGGCACCATCATCAGGCACCAGTACAACCAAGAACAACTACAAATGCATTTTTCATTCAGACGTGAAATTTGATGAACTGCAGAACTAGCATTATATATTTTCAACACAGCCACTAAATGCGATACATTTGCAATTAACCAGTAAGATTTTTATATTTTGGAAATGCATTATTTTTTCATATTTTTTTTTTAATCATTGATTGTATTTAAACAGTGTGGTGGAAAACAAGCAGTTTTCTTCTCAGCTATTGAGGATGTGAGGTGTGATCAGCATTAGGAGAATTCTGTCTATGCTGTCTTCCCAGCATGATATAAAAAGTAAAGAGCCAGGTCATTTTTCATGAGAATGGGAATTAAGCGAGGCTGTTTCCTGAGACTGCCAACAAAGATCAATTTATGCTGTGTATAGAGGGGTATATTGTTTGTCTGCTGGTAATTAAATTACATACTTTCAGTTTTACATTGGCCTTTTACATGGGTGACATTACGGTCTATTGCTTGTGAACAGCGAGAGTATGAATGTGCATTACGAGGCATTTTAGAAAACAGAAATCCTGAGAGCAACACTTACATAGGCTGTGATATATGAGGTCCTCACAGATTGTTTGTGAGCACTCTGTACAATAAAGCAGCAAGAATTAACAAGAATAATTACATAACCAGAAGTCCCGCTCTGTGAAATACATTTTTGGCCATCTCTTTGAAACTAAGTAGCTTTATATTCAGTAACAATCTCTGATAATCTTTGAATCTGCACAATATTTTCCAATACCAGATTGTTGACTTTCACCTCTTCGGTTTACACTGTCTGACCAAGGCTTTTTCCTTTCCCCTTTTAATAGATGCAACAAGAGAGGCAGTTCAAGGTGATTGTTAACTAACACTTCATTATTGCTTTTTGATTTCTTTAATCATTTATAGTAGAAGTTTTTTAAATGCCCTATCAGAACACCTGTTTCCTATCTGAGAAAATTTGATTGATTTGGACATGCACAGAGTTCCATGATTCCTTCAAAAAGTGTTGTCAGTACTTAAAGACATGACTATATTGTGCTCAAGAGTCTATGAGTTTTTCCCTCATATTTTCTCCATAAAAAGGAGCATGCTGCTCCTTTGATCACCCTTGGTATGGCTTTCTCCACATTCACTAATTTTGAAACAAGAGATGTAAATACAAGTGATTAAATTTCTGGATATGTTCACAAGGTAACAGTACAGTGTGCAACAAATCTGGGGATAAGACTCCTTCCTCATGACTCTCAGCAATTTGCTTGTAACCTTCAGCAAGTCACTACACTTTTTTGTGCTCTCTCTGCTCTCTGTTTTTCTTATTTAGATTATTTTTCATTCTGTATACCAGCTGGCACAGCAGAGCTCCACTTCAGGTGGGTTCTTGAGGTGCCGGTATAGAGTAGAGAGTAGCTGCCCACCCCTTTAACACTGGGCATGACTTTGAAGGGGTAGATAAGGCTCTGTATCACTGTAAAAAATGAACAGGTGTGCAGACAGCCTCTAAGTATATGGAGGTGGATTATCTCTTTAAAATGCAGCTCCAAATAAAGGGCAAAATAGACTGGCATTATGGTGACTTTTTTTTTTAATCAGAAAAAATGCTGTTGTATTAGCACTGTTAAAAATCCCCAAATGAAATCAGATGTATTAGCCGATCTAGTCATTTTGTGCAGATGAAGTCACAATATGAAACCACAAAGTTGCTAAGCAATTTTTCTGTATGCTTCCAACAACTATGGGGAAAATGTCTCGTAGGTACCTGCCCTCCGCTTCCCCACCTTTCCCTATGGGCAAGAACATGGCTTTGTTTTGCATATACTGAGTCATCCAGTTATTGTACTTACCTTGTAATGCCATTCTCAGACATGTTAAGACAAGATTTAGCCTTCAGTAATAGTTGGCATAAAAACACATATTCCTTATACGACAAGGATTAAACCAAACAACAAATCATTGTGTTGGAACAACAATGTATCTTGGTAAAACAGTCTTTGTATCCATTAAAACAGTCTGTGATGTTGAATACCAGGACATTTTTATCATTCTAAGAAGAAAAAGATTGCAAATGAGGGAAGATGAAAAAGTGGGGTTAACCCATAGAGTTGGAACTCTGTAACCCACGCAAACTTCCCAAAAAGGCAGCTCTGTCCATCCTCAGGCAGTCTGTGGCTCTTTTCCTAAAATGCTTGTTGTGTTTTTGTGGTGAGGCTGAGGACCTCAGTGTTTCTTTGCTTATATAAGCAAGGCAGGTAAAGTTTTTTTAAAAAAAAGCCATCAACAGGTAATAATTAGAAACAATATTATAACAGGATTATGATTAGAAATATGCCATATGTTTTGTCACGTTTTCTAAATGAAGTCCAACTTCCACAGAGAAAATCCATAATAGCATTTTTTACACTGAAATGTAATCCATAACTATAAAAGCACAAGCAGCAACTGATTGCTCATACCTTTAGTTATAAATAAGATCTTGAAGTTACATCTTCAGACAACCTTTACAGGACACTAGGACTGACTTTCTATAAGGAAGCGAACATCTGCTAACGCGCTAATCCCAGAATGTTGCGTTTTATTACTTCAGTACAGACTTGACAAAACATTGGGATCTAGAGATTGCTCAGAAAAGACAACTAATTCTGTCCATAGTATATTTTTGATTCTGACAATATCCTGTGCTTCTGGAGTTTCCTGTGATCAAATTCCCTGTTTCCTGCCTATGAACCTAATTTACTCTTAGATCTCAATGCCACTGCTTCCCTGCTAGTGAATAGACCAAGTTCATTTAAGTTAATACATGATTTTGGAACTACAGAGCTTGTAATTAACAAGACAAAGCTTTAATTTGCCACCAATTGTAAGGCAGAGTTAAAACTGATTCTATTTAGAGATAATAAGAAAAAAAAATAACATATTTGCTTTGTGTACAGGCTTTGATTGACTGGTGTGATGGATGAAGCACAAGACAGACAGAAGTTCATCAGCAGTGCTCAATATGCAAGGGAAATGCCAAACAAAATGGATTCACAGCATGAGGTATGCTGGAAAGCAATACATAAAACCAAAGGATAATCAGGCCCATGTTGAAAGTTGTTTTCATTTGGCTATGCTAACAGGCTGAGAGTAATTCTTCTAAAACAGCTATTTCTAAAGCATAAAATGTTTTATTATTTTACAGCATTAGCAAAAGGAAAGTCATACACTGATATTTTCATGAGCATCTTTGTTCTGCTCAGATCTGACCTTATTTTACACTGGCATTAATTATATGCTAATACTATAATACATATTTTAAAGCAGTATTTCTACTTCATATTTGCTTACTGCATTATCATAAGTATATTTTCCGCTCCTAGCCTTATATTTCAGTATCATTTAGGAGCTTTTCTAAGGACTAGGCCCCAGTAGCCCACTTGCTGTTTAAATACAGTAAAAGACTGACTACTCCTAATTGCTTACTAAGCAATGACAGCTATTCAAGAGAGCATCTGGAGCCTCTTCTGCTTCATGCATCATCAAAATAATTCTCAGCTAAATTCTGAATGCTAGTCTTTATTACTAGTAATTATGTAAGAGGCAGAGAGATCACATTATGAATTTTAGAGCCAAGATGAAATTTGTAAAGATGGCAGTTAAATCATCTGTTGATTTGCAGATCAGGGCAGTTTCCTATGGAATCACTGAAAATAAATTTAGAATGCTGCAAAACCACTTATATGGATAGTTTGACTTGTCACATTTTAATAGATTTTTAGACTAACTAAAATGGAAAGCTAAAGCAATAAAGGAAACATCCAGAAAGACTGCTGGAATATAATATTGCTGTACTGAAACAAAAAGTATCTGTTTGCAGCTGCTATCTAACTGTCAATAATTTAAACGCCTAAAGGGGAGGGGAAAGCAAGCAGTGTCTGGGCTTTTGTTAAAAACAGCATACTGGGACTGAGTACACCATTTCTGTCGGAAGGCATTTTACAAGTAAAGGTTGCAAGAGTTAGCATATCTTGAAGATAGTAGATCAAATTGGAAGTGTTTCATTAAATTCAATCACTAACTAAATGCTACATGGGTAACCTTATAAACACCTCAGCTAGAGACAAGAAGTTAGCAATTAAAGTATTCATGTGGAAGGGAAGTAAATTCAGTTCTCCTATATCCTGAGCAGCAATTTAGCTCCTGAACTAGTTTGTAAAAAGATGGCATATTGTGTTTGTGCCTCCCTGCGTTTCAGGAGGAAGTGTGGAGGGAGTTCTAGGAGAGGGCTTAAGGGTATGAACTGTAGCAAATTGAATGTGGAGAAATTCTGTGCCTTCTACCTTCTGTGTGAAACCATTTCCCTTACATGGTTGAGTGTTTTCAAATCAGGTCATTACATTTAGGTCACAGTCATTCCCTAATGTGCACATTGTTGGCAAATGCAGATGATATGACTTTGACTTGGCTTCATCCAGGCTTCCCTATGCTACAAAGCAAAGCAATCTTCCTTGAACTTACCAAACACTCAAACACACACGTGGTAAATACCTAGGCTGGGTGTGCTTGCCTATCCCCTGCACTTTCTCTTGCAAGTGACAGTGCTTTTACAATAGTTGTGCTAGGATTTTGGTGATTATTTCTGATAGCAACTTGAATACAGTGATCACTTACCCACCTCACTTCTATTTTGGTTATTAGACTGCTGTCATCAGTGTTTGAGGTGAACAAAATAATAAACAATTACCATTTCTGCCCTGTGTTTTCTTTCATCATATTTTCAGTGAAAGAATTATGTACTGCATAATTTGTTTTGGTTTTACCTCCCTCCCCCAGGCCTTCTATAGTGATAGGGATACCTAGCAGATACAATCAAGATTTAAAAAAAAAGTATATATTAGTATTGGTCACAACATCAGCCAAATCCATAGTGGGCAGTAACCAGCTGGAAGTTCACTGCATCTTCTTAGACTGGTCTCTGGGTAACTATGGCTTATACCTTCATCAGGCAGTAATGCAGCTCAGTGAGAGTGGATTTACAGAGTAAAAGAGCTGATGGCAAGGATTTGACATCCACACCAAATGCATTTTGAGAGTTTTTACTTAGTGCTCATCTACTCACACGGAACGTATCTTCCACTTAACTTTCATTTAGAAGGAGTTTCACTTTGTATTCTTCCAGATTACTCCACAACTACTGGGTTGCTTCAAAAGTATAAGTCTTAAATTTGAACTAAACTGCATTTGATAACAAAACTTTAAAAAGGCATCTATGTACTTTAAAAAAAACCTTTTTTTTTAAAAAAAGCATCTGTCCCTGACACAGAGATTCCTTTCTTGAAAAACAGACAACTACAAAGTGAATTTAGGACAGACAATTGTCTAGAAAATGAAGAAGAGTTCAAGTGATGTGCTAGTTGGCAAGTTTCACAAGAGTCACACCAGATAAGCCCTCAAATACAGAGGCATTTCATTTCAATATACCAGAGGATTTTTATGCCAACATATATACTTGGCCTCTGCATATTTTGTGCGTTATAATACATAATAATTGTTTTATATTCATGTAGCTTTTCAATGAAAGACAGTTTGCCCTACAGATATTGCTATTTATCTAACACTGAAACTGTTTGGTGAGGATTTGGGTTGTTTTGCATTATTTAACACTTATTTCCTTAAAAAAAAATCTGTTTATTTATTGATCTTTCTTCTAGTTATTGAGTTAATTCAGTAGCCTGGAAATGAACAGACTATCTACAGGTTTATCTGTTCATTACTAAGCAAAGCTTTGCCATTTTATTTTCAATGTTTGTCACAACATTTATTCTACTCTTTCAAAAGTGAAGCCATTTTCTACATTGCTGAGTGAATTTATTCATTTATACATTCAAACTGAAAGACAGATTGATTCAGTCTTTCTGTTTTCCTCAGATTTACTTCCCTGGATTTCTCCATGACAGGGCTAATACATATGTTTCCACTAGACCAGGTAGTCCATACTCCTGCTTAATTCTCCATCCTTCCCCCACTATGATTTTGTTGGGCTTTCTGGGGACTACATTTTTCCTGTGAGGAAAAAGAATTAGCTTTCAAATTTATTTTAGATTAAGCAATAACAGAGACTTAAAGAATTGTGAACAACAGCTCCCTCTAGTTTTTGTACAGCTCTGTTTCCAACAGTTTAAGACCCCTACCTAAATAGGAAATTGAAACCAAAATAAGCCTTCCTAACACAAAGATTGATCTTAATGTCTTGAAATACCACATTTATATTTTTTTATCCCAGATTGAAAACCAAATGGAATTAAAACAGTGGAACTAAGTATGTTAAAATGGACTGTGAGATTAGACAATTATACACACTATGATCTCAGCTTAAATAAACATTAAGAATATCTGGGTGAAAAGAAAGGAAATTACTATGCCTTTGAGAAAAGAATCTTAATCATCTTAAAATGAATGTGTCTCTTCTTGTTTTTTAATCTGTGGATATAGAACAATTCCCTGTCTTGGCTGAAGTTTATAACCCAAGCTAGCAAATGAGTATATGTAGCTTTTTTGTTTTGTTCCTACACTGCTCCTTATTTGCACCATATGCTAAAGTAAATTACACTGCACTTCAGTGACCGTTCTAACATACAGCTCTATCGTGGAGGCTTTGAAATAGCATCACTTTGGAGACCTGCAGCCCCGTAACAGAATAACAAGCAACAGGGAGCATCTGTACGATTCAAAGATATTTAACTAGAAGAATAAAGCTATGGTAGGGCATACTAAAGCCTTTTACTCAAAAAAAAGTATTCCCAGAATGAAATGAAAGTAGCACTTTATCTGAATATTAAGAAAGCTGGACTCACCAACTGTCACTAAGATAGCAAGATAGAAATACTATTCTAATTTTATAGAATTCAAGTTGAACAGCCTAGATTCTGCTTTCGTAACAATACTGTCTTGTTACTTCTTTCTACTGCAGTATTTTTTCCTCTTTAAACTTCTAATGTGAAGTTTGCAAGATGTGTCATATCAACAGTTTCTGAATGCAAACTAGAAACACTTTGCCAATTTGGATGACAAAATATTTTCTGCTTCTAATTGAAATGTTGATGTAATACCAAGAAATAATGCAACACATTGAATGTAAAATTGAGATGCAGCTTAATGGAATAATCTTCATTACAATATGCAACTTACTATAGAAAACAGATTCAGGAGGCTACTTGGCAGAATCAGTTCAGGTAGATCTTGAGAGGGTACTTCAGAGATTTAACAATATTATCTTTCAGTGAATGTCTAACATTTATCACTGAGTTTGACTATGGCTCAGCATTTCTCAAGCTATTTCTCTGCACTTATTAAATTTAATATCTCAGCTAATACTCTAGCATTTCAGCTATATCATTAGACATTTGCCCCAGCTCCACAGAAGTTTTCCTTCTTTCTTTCTTTCTAGAGAAGGTTCAACAATCTTTTCTTTATACTATGCAAGAGGAGGATTACATTTATACAGAATTTGCCAGATTGTGAGTAATGTGTATGTTGGTACATGTTACAGCTCTTTGACTCTCTCTCTCTATGTATATGTAAACAAAACCCCAAATTCTCCTTTTACAGGTTCTATTCCAACTGTACTAAAGATCTCTGAAAGAAGATGAGAAAGGAGTCCTTTACTGCCCTTAGAATTGAGGGTGTCAACATAGTCTCTGTATCTGAGTCATCCTAATGTTCCTCTTCCCACACACAGATAAATGTAACAGTAGAAGTGTCTTTTTTTTAATATAAACTCAATGAATGTAGACTTAACCATTTACTAGTGCCATGTGTGGACTTTCTCAATCTGTAAGAGAGAAAGGGTTTGCAAATTCCCTACAGACGAGGGTTAATATGCATAAGTATAGGTAAGTACCCACTTCTGACACTGGATTTCTCTTAGGTATCGCTTTAGAGCAATGCAAATAAATATCATGTTTATCAAGCAGTGAAGTGTATTTACAGAACTCCACCAATAAGCTCTTGCTTCAATATGCAAGGTGCTGCTTTCAATCTGTAATTAGGATAGAAAGTTCAATGTGCCTGCAAATGTATTACAAATCTATTTCATTTTTGATTAACATATTTTGTTTAGTATTTGTATTCTTATTTGAACATCCTTTAACATAAAAAGTCACTATGTTTTATCTCATTACAAGGAGTTTTAAAGACTGTTATTCATTTCCAAGTGCTAGTGAGAAAGGGATACATATAACTGAAAAACGCTAACATCATAATGACAAAGGTCATGCCTGTTCCCTGAAAGACAAAAGGCAGAGTTGTTTTGTGGAACAGGAGCATATAAAGTGTTTTGTAATTGAACAACCATGACTTGGTTTGAATGACTTACATTGTAGTTCCTCTGATGGCATTAACATGCAAAAGGTCATAAGTTCAATTAGACTTGCAAGTTACCCAATCTAATAAAATTAGCAGGAAGCATTCACTGGTATATCTGTTCATGCAGGAGTTTTACTTTTCTAGGCACAGAGTCAGTCTTACTATGATTAAACACAGCTTACAGCTTTATTCTTGCAATGGTGAGAATACTCTGACAAGTATCTCTGAGCTAAAGATTTTTAATAAAAGGCCCCAGTTTGTCTAGTGAAGATTCCCATCCTCTGAAGAGGAGCTTCATATAAAATTGAATCCTCCCCCCACCAACTCCCCGCCCTCCCCCCCAAAAAAAAAAAACACAAACACACACAAAACCACTATGTTATCTGGAAATATCTGCATTCAGTACATGTTATACAGTTGGGAGGGAGATCAGTGTGATAAGAAGAGGAAGAGAAAGGGACTTTCTATTTATGAAGGTGCATCTCTGTTCCTTCCATTAAAAGGCCTACTGCTTAATTTGTACTGCATTTTCTGCACCACCCCCCACCCACAGTAGATGATGCTCAGGCACCTCTCTTACTTTTCTAGACCTCTGCAAATGAATGTTCTGGAAGTGAACAGAAATCTGCCATCAAATCTTCTGGGAATAAACGAGGCTTTAAGTTTCCTATTTTAGACAAGATATCAGTCAAGCAGAAGCTGAAACCGAACATAAGCTTTAAAAAAGTAGAGAAAGATGTACTTGACCCAAATAAAGTCACTGCAGGTGAGTACTGGGTACATGAATTTGAGACTTGCCTGATACTAGAAATAGCAGGCTGGCTGGATACCTTGCAGTTTCATTATTTTCTTCGTATAAACAGCCTCTTTTAATAACACAATAATCCCAAAGTAGAAGTTATTTTTAGGTCATTTTTAAACTGTCAAAGAGAGGAAAGTTCATCGCTCAGGGTGTAATTCCCATCCAAATTTTGTGTGAAATGATTTGGAGCCATTGGTCAGAACAACAGAAGCTTTAGAATAACAAGTGGTAGAATATGCAAACGTCCTTTGGTTAGGTGTGAAACACGGAATCAAAGGCTAGAGGTAAAGTACACCTTCTAATTGCCTTATCCCTACAGGGTGCAGGCAGAGTTTTGCAGTCATGTTCTCTAGGCTTTAGTAACAGGATCAAGTCCATATTATATGCAACTTAATGGGTTGAAATAAGAAAGGTAATTTAAAATGAATTATTTGGTTTTAAAATACAAAAAAAAAAAAAAAAGAAAGCTTAGTTTTTAGTTTAGCCACAATAAAAAGTAAAACTAAAATAAGTCCTCTAATTTAAATAAGCAAGTTCCAGCCTAACAATGCATATGAGTAAATTCTCAGAATACAAAGTTTGCCAGGATTAGCTAATCAGTTTATTGTTGCAGTGAAGTCAGTCAGTATGTATGCCAGCAAGTTGCTTTTTAAAGTGATATTCCCTTTTTAAGCATAAAGCTTGAACTATTTATGTAACAAAGATTCTTCACTAAATATCATAGCAGATGGATAGTTTCTCTTCTTCAGGGGGATTAGGGGAGTGCAGCTACATCTCTGAAGACAAAGAGCAGGCCCATAAGAGAAATAGATTTGCAGGAATAACTGTCTTTGCAGTTTCACATCATCGTAGAAACAGCTTACATAAAGAGAAAACTATTTTGATACTGTTCTTGATGGGAATAATTACACTCAGGGCTCTCTACACAATCAAGAATGCTTTTAAATATACAAGACAGTGTGCTAACTTTTTTAGAGAGGAAATAGAATAGATCCTTTGCTAGTTTTCATTTATTTCATCTTTGCACTCCACTAATTCAAAGAACATTATTCATCAGAAATAAGTATCTTAAAATCAAGGAGAAATCCACCCACTTTGCATTCATAGAGGTCTGAGGTAATTCCACTTGCATCAGCATTATTTCATGTCTCTAGTTTAATTTAGAACAGAAAATAGGCCTCAGGTATTTGGGGAAAAAGAGTCAAAATTAACAAATGCCCTGATCTTGTAACTGTGTAAGGACAAAATCTTATTTCCATTCAGATCTTCACTTAAATCAACAAGGAGTCTCCAGAGTAAAGGGCTGCCGTGATTTAGTCAGTCATTTGCAGCATAGAATTAGTCTTTTTTCCCCTTCCTTCCCAGCCATGGATGGGAAGAGAGAGAGGAAAGGAGAACAAGAAAGAGAGAAAGCACTCAGTGCTTATAAATAAAGCAAAAGTCAAATAGGACTGTGGGCTCACAAGCCATTTTTGTGTGTGTGGTTTGTTTTATCTGTAGGGAGAAAAACTCTAACTTTCTTTTTTATCAACAATGTTCATTTCAAAGGAAAGTTTATCCGAAACCCTTCCTATCCCAGTGGCCTTTCTGTCTGTGCTCTTCATACTGCCTTAGACTAGGGATATGGTGCCTTACTTCCCCTGGTATCTTTTATCTTCATGATTTATCTATCCTTACCTGCACACAAGCACACTGCCCTGATTATTTCAGGTACTTACCTACTCCCCCCCCCAATTTGTTTCCAGCTACTCTCCACCATTTAAATGGGTTTATCTTTACAGCATTCCTGTGGGGTCGCTTATTTCCATTTCAGTGAGAAGCTAAGGCACAGCAACGGATTTGTATAGGGTAAATTTTAGCAGAGCTAAAAAACTGAATCCAGTATCTTATCTCCCACACAAAGGTTCTGACTACTGATTATATTTTCCATTTGTTTGAGGCTAGGACAGCTCTGTCTCCGCTAGGCCCACGGGCAAAGAGTCAACTGTGGAAATATAATACAGCACTAGACATTTTTCTTGCTTTGATGTTATCATCTTGGAGTTAGCACTTTCATTGACTTCAGGAACTCTCAGATTGCTATCTAGAAGACAAATACATTGTTTTGAAGGAGAGAGAAGAAGAAAGTTCAAAGACTTTACAGCATGAGGCAGCCCTGACAAGAGATACCAGAAGGAAGACTGCCTGTCACTGGTGATTACTGGCGTGGTACTCCACAAAGCCCACGTACGTAGGTTTTGCCACTGTCTTCCTTATGCGTTAGCTCAGCTCACAGCTAGAGCTTTGATTCTGTCCTAATATCCTTACACAGGCAGCAGGCAACAAATCAGTCAAGTTGGTACAGAGAAAGATTTATTGCGAGGTGGTTCATCTTTCAGAAGCTAAATTACATCCAGCAAAGTCCTTAGTAGAACTTAATGTTGTTGAGAATTTAGGGCCTGTCTTAATTTGTATATGAACACTTCCATTCATAGGGATTAAGCCTTTTCAAAGCCTTTTCTTTGGTAAGGGTCAACTGATGCCTCTTCCCTACCCTTTTTACCTATTTTGAACTATGAGTACCTTCTCTCAGCACCTCCTCAGGCTTCGCATGAGCTGAAGAATGGAAATAATTATTAGATTTATGGCCAACCAACCTGCATTCCTGCACTACACAAGGAAACAAGACTCCCTGCCATCTCACAAGGCTTGTCAAATTTCCTGTTGATTTACTCAACATGCTTTGTAAGATAATAATTAGAATCTCTAAAACCTTTTTGTTTGTTTGTTATCATAACATATGGTTTTGCGTGTAAATGTTAACACACAGTTCTTTTGCAAGGTGCCCTTGAGGCTTATAACAAACAGCAGGCCGCCCCCAGAGTACTTAGAAAAATCAACTGTGCTTCACATTCAAACTGGGACAGATTAAAGTGCTTGCTAAAAGTTTACATTACTATATAATAAGCAACTGTGATAAAATCCTTAACATTGAAAATCCCATCTCTTGCATTAGGAGACAAACCCTTAACCCAAGTGGGCAATACATTTTTATGGCTCACGTAGGGGTAGTTTCTTCTGAACCTGCACATTCAACAAAACAAGGACTGGGTGGGTCAGAACACATTCCAGGGAGAAGGTAAATATTAATTGGCCTTCCTAGGTGCCAGTGCAACACTTAGTAGTATTTACTAGCTTTCTTCACATGCTCCTACACATGCCCTACCAGACAAGCAATATTGACTGTGTCTGCATTCTAGAAGAGTTCATGAATAAATTCATTTTGTTGACAAGAAGCACACTAGAGCTAGACATACCTATAACTGACCGTGCCATAGCATCCATACAAGAATAATATTTTTAAGTCGCTCCAAACCTGCGCTCAACACTGGATACAGAAGTAAAGGAGTGTTTTGATAGGTGCTTTTGTTTTGAATACAGATCTTGGAGTGCCACAGGACTGTGCTGGACCATCAAGTGAGACTGCACTGGAGAGCTGGGAGAAGTCTCCAGGAAGAAAGAGTTCAACACAGTCTTCTAAGCTCAGTTTGGATCGCAGGGGCCTTGAGAGAAAACACAAAATAGGAAGCATACCTGCTCAGGCCCAAGCTCAGCCATCCACATCTACTGCCCGGGAAGCTGGTGGTTCCTCTGCAGCAAACAGACTGAGTGGTTTCTCACTTCTACGCCATAGAAGAGCTTCTTTTGGGTCCAGAGGGAAAAATTCTTGTTCTGTCCAGCACTTAAGCACAAAAGATTCTCACAAAGAAGTGGAAGAAACTAAATATACTGATTGGTTGGAGAAAGAAAGTCTTCATCTAAATGTTAACCACCTTCCTAGTACCCTGAGTCCCAGCCACAGATCTAGTGAAATATCCTTAGCACGAGGTGAACATAGTGTGGAAGAAGGCATAAATGATAAAACTATTTCATCAAGGCAGGGGAAACTTTCCCGTTGGCATTTAAAAAAGAAAAAGTTAACACGCAAAGCTACCGAACCACAACAGAGACAATCTAGAGGCACTGATGAGCTGTACCCTCCAGTTGGGAATTATACAGATACTGCAGGTCCTTCTGAATCGGAAAGCAGAGCGGCTAATTCGTTTCTTCTGAAGACTTCGTCAGCACTGCCTGCGCCTTTACCACATTCCCCACTTAACAGTCAAGAATCCTCAACTCCGTCTGCTCAGACACCCGAGTCCTCAGCAAATAGGAGCTCAACAACAGTTTCTTCACAAGCACCAGATTCGAATGATAGTTCAAAATTCACTATGCATACACCCCTGTGTCTTTTACATCACAGGGACTCCCTTCCTCCTGCTGGAAACTTCGAGTTTTCAATGTCTCTTCACTGTATACCCGAAAACAACAGTTTCCTGGAAGACAGCTCCAACCCTTCATCTCCCAGTGGTGCCTCACCAAATGTGTTGAGCTTACAAAATTCACTTAGTTCTTTATCCCTAGATTCTCCTGGCCCATCTGGGTTTCAGGCAAGGTTCATTCCAAATCCCCCAGCAGCTTCTGCTTTGTATGACCAGTTGCCATTTGCTTTACTGGCAGTGTATACTTTACAAAATCTAAATAGCAGCATGAGCAACAGAACAGCCTCCCAGTCAGTGAGCTCAGAGGAAGGGAAGAAGCCACCAGCAGATCAGGAGAAACTTAAACAGCTACAGGAAAGGTGAGAAATATTAAATATATGTGCAAACATATATTTACTAACATAACTTACATACTAACATATATAAACACATGATAGCTAGAACACAAATTCATCTTTCAAATTTTCTTTACAGTAAGAAAAAAGTTATTTCTTCCAGTTATATTTCACTCTTTATCATTCATGACAACCATGATTTCTAGTAATATTGGCATGCCAATATTAAAGTGATTACAGATGTCATTCTGTTGGCCGCATTGAGAACTACCAAATTAGAAGATGGCATTTGCCTCCCATACTACTTCTCAAACAAACTTCTTCATCACAAACACACACTTGCTTTATTCCTACAAACGTGAGCAAATATTGCTAAAACTCCTTGGGCAGTGACATGAGGGGTATTTGTGGTTTTATTGTTAATGAGCTGGAGGCAAAAATAGATTCCACAGAATGACAGAGTCCACCACTCCAAAGCATGTCCTCTCAGCCCTGGTATACATGGTAAGGAGAGATGGTCATAAAGCCTGCCACATCATTGCTCTGTAGGGCTTGTTTTGGGAGAGGTCACTAAAAGGGCACTAAGCCCTTTTAAGCTCAACTTCTCCATGTATTTCATCCACAATCAAAAGTTCAAGTCTTAAGAAGCACTGCTTTGTTTGTCAAAGTTATTTTTAAGTGTTTACTTGTCCTGTTTTCTCTCTGTGGTCTAAATAGAGTAATTTCTTGACTGCAGAGACTTTCAAATAAAGGCAGAATGAGGGAGCAATAGGTTTCCCTGCTGCTCGCTCTAATCAGCAAGCTGCTCGCTCTGTCTCGAGAAACTGCTTAAACAATTAGATTCAGAGATGTTATCAAGGAAGAACATTTCTGTCGTCAGCTTCCTTAGAAATAAACCAACTGTCTCCATCTTGAAGTTTGTCATTTATCCCAGAGAACTTAGCAATCAGCGAAACAGAACTTCCATATTGAAGGTTTGTTTTTTTTTTAAATTACATAAAGGCCAGACTACAGGTGCCTTGCCATACACAGAGTTAATGTAGAGTGAAACCCAGCTATAGGTTTTTTCCAGCTTTGCACTAAAAGGCTGTAAATACTCATGTAAACAGGTCTCCAGCCTACCAGCCAAAAGCCTTTTCCTTCCTTCACAACACAAACCATTCGGACAAACCAAACCACAGCTAGAAGGGGATGGAAGAGAAGAGGGAAGGGGGAAATCCAAACTATTGGAGGGGATAATGTGGAGAAACTCATTTTCTGAAGTACCATGAGTAGCATGGAGGGCTGTTAGTAGAAGGCCATAATTAAGGACCAAGATGAAGCTCTATGTGGTTAGGGCTTAAATGCATTAAGAAGGAACAATAATTATTCTTTTTTTATTCAGATTTTTCAAATAATTTGTAAAGTTAATCTAGAGTTAAAATCAAGGCTCATGATTTTGTTCTGAAGCCTGCTTACTAAGAAAAAAACAACTTAGACTTCATGCAAAAAGTGTTAAATTACAATCAATAAGTAGTTTGCTTGCTTTCATCTATTATCCATAATTAGAAAGTCTTTAATGTGCTTATATAATAATACTTTTTTTCCCCTGCTTGATTAAAATATCACTCTTAACCAGAAATAACTCCCTGCACCACCCAAAATTTAGAAAAGTTTTTAGAAAGGAAACCATGTAGGACAAATTTTTAAACTGCAAGCAATATCAGTGCAACTTCAGGAGGAAGCATGTAGCAGCAGCATGTTCCTCGCATGCTTCAGAAGCAGTTCAAACACTCCAATTCCTATATAATATATGGCTGTATAATTCTCAACAACATCAGGTGTTGATTACGCAAAAGCATAGAGGGGATTTAGAGACTATAAAGGTTTTTCTGTTGCACAATTGTTAAAGAATAATTCTGGACTGTTGCATATTATATTTTTGGGTCATCCTGCAGTAAAAGCCCTGAGCAACTCTCTCCAAATTTTAGAATATTAGTGCAAAGATACTGTCCCTTATTTGACTATCAGACTTCGCGGAGAAAAGTTTTTGCTTTCTATTGTGTCTTAATAGCCTCCTAGCAGAAGACTCAGGAGAAGAAGGGGACCGGTGTCGTATATGTCAGATTGCTGGAGGTTCTCCTACCAATCCGCTGCTAGAGCCATGTGGCTGCGTGGGAAGCCTGCAGTTTGTTCATGAGAAGTGTCTCAAAAAATGGCTCGAAACCAAAATAAAGTCAGGTAAGTGAGAGAAAGAAACCCACAAGATGCAAAGCGGTCTGTTGAGATGCCGGTGCCGGATTTACCTCCCAACTAATTCCGACATGCTAATGGAGTTAAACCAGGTGAAGTCTTAAATTGTCTTGAATAAATTTAAACTCCTCACCCTCACTACACTAATACTGTAGTATTTTCCTGTAGCACAAGCATACAGTGCAATACCCATGAAAATTAATGTCCTTGATTAGGCTTCTGGCTTGTAGTCAACAGATCAGCATAACTAAAAATCTTAATTTTCTAGTGCATGGTTTGGATAAAAATAAGGTCTCCAATATGCAGTGCTGAAAGATTTAATGAGCCGATCTTCACCAACTCGTAGCAGTATCAGGTGAACAGCAAGTTTTATTTAGGGGCCATAAACCACACATGCCAGACTACTAGACAAGAGAAAACTTGGATATCCATAAAGTGAAATGAAATATGTGAACTATACTAAGTTCACATGGGGTGAAAAGAAGGAATATAGACAGAATGAATTTCAGGATTCAGGAAAGCTACTTCCACAGCTACAGAAGAGGCCTGCTCATTTTACTGCTGTATGAACTTTGCTTTCTCTCCCCCTTGTCAGTGCCTTTTATTTATTTTTGCATGTAAGGACTAATCTTGCAATACCATTTCTATTTCCATTCTGAATGAAGAACAGTCTTGTTCTGTTGCTCCAAGTTAAAATCCTAAGTCGGGAAGCTTCACACTTTCACAATGTGGAGCACATCTTCATCCGGAGATTGAAGGCAATCACAATACAATTTTGTACAAATACAAAAATAAGTTTCTGTAGTGTTAGGCATTTAAATACACAATGGCTTCAGAAATTCATTTTCATTCTATAATTTTAAGTTTACTACCCATAAGTATTTAAAAATACAAAGAAAAAAGCCACCATCAAATAATAACCAAGAATTAACCTCCAGAAAGGCAATACTTAGGTACATGATATATACACACACTAGCCTACTGTTCATTGCGTAAAATTCTGATCCTGCACGTGGGAAGATAATAGCTTATGCCAGCTTTGTTTCTTCAGTCTTAAAAGGCAGATGATGTATCAGTTAAATCCTGTGTACTTGGTTCTCAGCCAGGCCTTGTTCATTTAAATTCCTGGCTTGTCCCCAACTTGGGGGAAGTGAGTCACATTTCCCAAACCTTCCCCAAATCCTGTCCTTGCAGAATAATTTAAACTTCCCCTTGTGCTACTTGAAAACAGGGGAAGCAATCCAGTTTAGAGGGAGTTTCTGAGGTAGTTTGGGAGCCAGAATGAGTGTTTTAAAAAAAAAAAAAAAGTGGTTAAGCAATGTTAAACAGTGACAGAACATTGAAGGAAGCCCTCTCCTTCCTCCCTCCCCCCTAAACTACACACAGTGTAGTTTAAAGTGAAACATTTAATTCTTTGTCTTATTGCAGGTGCTGATCTGGGAGCAGTAAAGACATGCGAGCTGTGTAAGCAGAGCCTAAAACTTGATCTGGATGATTTTAACGTGAATGAGTATTACAGAAACCACCACTTCTCAGAAGTAAGAAACTGCCTCTCTTCAGATAAGAGCCTGTAATCCTATTTTGGTATTGCTGCCTTGCAGTCTTTCAGTATGTAGTGAAATATCAGCATCCCCTGAAACCTGCTAAACTGTGAGGAAGAGATATGCTTACTTATGCAGATTTCAAAAAATGCATAAAGACCTTATTCATCTTAGACTCAAATTGTATAATCCCAAAGCATTTCATGGAACTGCCCAGTATCTGGAAGCTTTGCACAGAGAAAACCTGTAATCGAGTGTGGCAATGGAAAAATTCCTGTTTGTTATGTAGATAAAACAGCCAGGAGGGAGAGCAGCCAGGGATTTCATTGTTTGTCCTTCACAATGTTATGTAAGCGGAGAAATTCAGCAAACCAAGCGACACAAGAATTGAACATTTCTCATCAGGCTTTTTTTTTTTTTTTTTTTTTTTTTTTTTTTTTTTAAAAAAAAAATTTAAAGGAATAAGGGTAAAAAATTACTGAAACTCCAAGTTTAATGTAGCCTATCCCATTTTCAGGGTGGGGGGAGACTACAACAACACTCCTCATAGCAAAGTCAGAACTACTAATTTTCACTGTAGGCCAATGGTAGAGTTGAAGAAAGAGATCAACATGCCCAGCAACCAAAGAATTTTTTCATAGGAAAAACAACATTTCAAAACATGATTCTTGATTCCTTTAGAGCACATATTCTATTGCTTCATTGTTCTTTATGTATTACCCCACCCCTTGAGAATTCAAGCCACAGACAGGACCCAACTACACAAGCCATAGTAAATATGATCTTATGACACTGCCTTTTAGCAGATTGCAATCACATTTCCCTGGAAAACTTGCAGATTTCTTGGCTTCTCTCTGAATTCCTGGTAGGATGCAGTCCCCACTTCTGCTCTGCTGTTACAGCACCAGCAGTCACGTAACAAGGCTCACACGAGCCACACACAGGCAGCTTGGTTGGAAGCTTTGAAGTACTTTACAGAGTGTGAGTGGATGCCTCTGTCGGCATCTAGTTTGATAATTCAGCACATCATGCTTACACATTCCGCACAAGGAGAAACTGCAAGGCTCATGTTTAACCCCAGGCATTTTTAAAAAATGGGATGAATTGCAAGGATGAGTAACTGCTAGAGTATTTAGAGTAATTAAGCTTATAGGTTGTGCTGCTTCCTTGAGGTGGTTTATATCATGTCATACTGCAGTACTTTTAAGGTATTATTTGTGATGCCTTTTTAGTGACGCCAGCAGCATCTAAAACATATGGTTAGGTGCCCTTTTAGCATTTCTACTCATCTAAATAAATAATTCAATGTGCTGGAGTCTCTCCTATCAACTAGAAGATGCACAATCTGGTAGAAGTGCCTTTCTCAATTATTTGCAGTAAACAGAGTATATTTTCCCATCTGCATCCCTTCAGGCCTTGCTTAGTCATAAAGAAAGTAAATGATCTCCCAGAATGCTTTGACTAACTTGCTCACCAGCAAACTATTTTCTAGATGATTGATCTGCCACTGTGCTGTAAACTGTGTATGAACATAAAGCCTTTACTCAGGCTGGGATTACCAGGCAGTCATTGAAAACCTAAAGGAGAAAAACAATATGGCTTAAGAAAGGGAATTTTAGGAAGGAATACAGAATCCTAGTGGGGAAAAGAATGGATAAAGATATAACAGCTAGAAGAACAACTAATTTACAAGGAGGAGAAGGAGTTGGCACCAAGTATTTTATGAAAGCATTGAGAAGCAAAACTAATTCAAACTAATGGGCAATGCTGCTGCCATTCTGACTACTCCAGCCTCTTCTTACTTACTGTATTTTTTTAGAACATAGAAAGGTTTTTCAGGAGTCCTATAAGTAACTGCAATAGTATTCAAGCAAGCTAGGATTTACATTTAACAGCCAGCATATGCACTCTGAAAGCAGACACACACACACACACACTTGTGCCAATCTCTTCCCCTCTTCTACCATTTTCCCCTCTCCTTCACATCCAAACACACACATGTATGCACAACATTTTTTGCCTCTAATTCATCAGTGGAATACAGCCATCTCCAGCTTGGAATCACAGCTACTCTTCCAAGCCAACAATATTGTACAGTGTATTTACAAGAGAAATAATTATTAATTTCTATAGTTCTTTTCACTATTGGCAGCTGGCACATTAATTACAGAGAGAAAAATGCAAACAAAACACTTGTTTGTCAAGAGCAAGGCAAAATAAGTGTTTTGTCCTGCGGGTTGATTAGATTCACTATTAAAAAAAATTCAATTAGAACTAGAGAGGGGAAATTTGGGGAGGATGAATCAATTACCTTCAATGGAATGTGGCCAGGATGCTGTGTTTTAATTTATAGCACTTAGAAGTACCACAAAACCTTCAGTACATACAGGTGCTCAAGCTCTCTGGCCACATCTCAGAGGTGAGACTTTTAGGAGCGTTTCCTCCCCATTTCACAATTCTAGAAAAAGCACAACACTATAAAGCTCTGCACCTGGCTCTCCACAGTGCCAGGATTTTCCTTAGAGACCTTCTATCTAGGAAGGCAGAAAATTGACTCCTAATTTTTTATATTAGTGATTATTATCTACAGTATAGCTCATCTAGATGAAAAAAATAAAGCAGCCACCGCATACAACAGCTCTGGATAACACAGCTTTAATCACACCATCCTTTTTGCCTTTAATTGTTGCTTGGCATTTGCTATTGCTTCTGTTAAAGCAGCAGTTTCCAGTTGTTCTTTTCCTGATGAGCTATGTCAGTCTTTAGCAATGCTCTATGGAAGATGTCACATCTCTCTACTGTGACTTACCATGCTGTATGTCAGGTGTCATATTGATACAGCACTGAATCCTATGCTCTGTTTCAGGCAGGAGGTTAGACTATGTTTATATTTTAAACATCTAGGTCCTAAACCTCCATGCTTTCTTGAGAAGGTTGCTAGCTGCCAGTCACATAGTCCAGCCCACAAGACACCTCACACCTATGCTTAGCACAGCATACCTGCTTCTCAGTCATATACTAGATGATTTTGAACCCAAGGGTAAAGCTGTAGAGCTTATTCCAGCCTCTAGGTTGGATATTCCTAATAAAATATAGCCTAAGACTTTAATAAGTTCTAGTTGCTGTGTAGCTCAGTCTGCTTGTCAAGGTCATTAGAAGTCACCTAGAATGAAAAACGCTATTTGTTTTGCTTTTAAACATACAGGCAGAGAATGAACTAACAGATCTCTATCTTGTGCTGCTTTTTCATGTTTGGGATCTCATGAGACAGCACTACAACCTGACCTCCAGAAACAGGGTAAGAAAAATAAGGAAGATGACACTGCTTCCACTTTCCTTAGAGTTATGTCCCATACACACTGCTTCCTTCTGCTGGTCACTGCACAGCCCTGCCAAACCCTGCAACCTCCAAGAACCCTCCCTTTTAAAGGTCAGCCAATAAACTTTTATTGAGCTGCTTCTTTACAGGTGTTGTCTATAATCACACCTGATCCTCCTTGATCTCCTAATACAAGGACATTAATTTCCTAGTCTTCCAGTTATTTAAATAAGCAACACCGTCCTTTTTTTTTTTTTTTTTTTTTTTTTTTTTTTTAATTTTTTTAGCAACTTTACAAAGTCTACTGCCTTCACCCTACACAGAAATATATATATATTTTTAATAAATCTTAAAATTTCAGTTCTCGTAGTAAGATGCAGTGGAGGCACTGCATAAGGTGACTACTGGAGGCATTGCAAAAAATGGCACTCTAGAAGAAACACATGCCATTTCTTGATAGGGACATAGCTGTCGCATTCATGCTTTTCCTAGAACTACTGCAGTGATGATGCAGTGATGTAGCAGCAGATACACTGAGGCTGAGCCTTCATTTGAGCACATTTGATTACAGCAGTATTGGCAAGAAGTGAGTCTAGGATAGCTCTGCTTCCTAATCACCACAATGTTGCATTTACAGCAGCTGTGAGCCACCTGTCCATTCTTTCTCTCTCCTTCCTGTAGAACTTCATGGAGGTGGGGAAATAAGGAATTGGCACCACTGAAAAAATCCCTTGGCCAAGTGACTTTCAAGCATAAATCCCATCCACTTTTATGGATACTTCTAATTCAATCTATACAATAGTGCCTAGCAATCATATTCCCTGGCCTAAAACTTAAACTAAATGTCTGGAATGACATTTTTGATGTTTTTAAATTCACTGGAGCAGTATGAATGTTGTTGAGCTGGTCTAAAAAAGAAGGTCACAGCTATTGACCCCATGGCTTGCTGCTTGTAGCTAGTCTGAGCTCTGTTTTATCGCTCATCCTAAACCCGTAGGAAGAGTGGTTTTCAGTCCTGACTCTTTTGAAGCTGGGAGGGATTTTAATTAAAAGCCAGTCTATGGGATACTGGATTCTTACGGTTTCTTTATAATCTTGCCATTTTGTCCACTCCAGTCTAAAATAATACTGACAATTGGTGGGTTTTCCTGGCTTAATTATAGCTCTGTTGTTAAAAACAAGACAAGACAAAACACTTTGAAACTGAACAAAACAACAAAACAACCAAGCTCACAGCTTTCCACTGACAAATATTAGTCCAAATGAGAAACCAAACATAAAATAACATTTGCAGATGTAGTACATATACCACCTGGCTGTGGTGCATCAGAACCTGGCATTTCCACAAGCTACCTCTTATTTTGAGTATCTCTCATATTAAATTATTTTAAAATGTTTTACATTACCCATTTTAACAGCCAAAAGGAGTCAGAGAGCTAGCTCAAGTTAGTAAAGAACTTTCCACCTCCAAAAATCAGGGGAAAGTGATGGTGGTGGGTTAATCTCAGCAATTTCAGACTTTCCCAGTAAGATGTCAACATCTAAACCAGCTGTATATGTTCTTGTTACAGTCTGTGCAGAGAAAAATGCAAGTTTGGGATATGATTCATTTTACTTTGGGAAAGATGCCTTAAACTGGCCCTGTGAACCTTGCTGTAGAGGTCCTTGTTGTTCTCTCTGGATTATAAGGGAACAGCTAGGTTAGATATTAATAACTACATTGCAGAAATGATGTGGAGCTCATGGGTCAGAGTGAAGATGCTTCATGCCAGTTACTGAAGGAGGGAACCAAAGCTTGTGGTCCTGATGTGACACACCACCTGGGGAGGGAACTAGGTCTAGAATCTGTTATTTTGGGTATGTCTGGATGCATAGTGCAAGTAGCAGCATAGAAATACTGATCCTGGTAATACAGCCTAGCATTACATGGTCAAATGTGCTCTGAATTAATGTAACTCCCTCTGCTCTCAGATAATCCCAACCCATCTGATCTGGGCTATTCACTCCAAACTAAGGACAAGCAGTAGAGAATGCTGAACATTTTCATTTACCATAATTTTGCTAAAACCTTGAGCAGTTTAAATGACAGGTTCAGTGTCTAATAATACACAGTTATAGCAGTCAGAGGTTGCAGATGGCCTTGTCAGGAGCTGTCATAAGGAAGTCCATGAGCATCAGGCAAGCACAAAAAAAACCCCCGAAACACTTTCAAACAACCACTTCAGAAAGAATACTGAATTAAAACACAGGCCCATGGGAGTAGTTTAGCAAAGCTTTTCAAAATCATTCATTAGTTAGCCATTCAAATATTTTGATGTAGAATCATGTACATTCATTTCTGAAATATGTCTGCTTTTAGATAGCTGATTCAGCCTGCTTGATGTAAATAGACCATCACAGTAAAAAGAAATGAGCAATCCAGCAAAGGTGGCGCAGAGGTATAACAGGCTGCAACAGTGATGGACAATTAATAAGTATTTGATCCCATTTGTTCAGAGATTTACCATCAGCGCTCCTCTGCTCACATCGTTTAACCTCCCTCCCATGCAGGTCTGCATTAATATGATTTGGGTAGGGAACCGTGTGAGCGTGGAAATAGATGAGCTGCTACCTAGTGAGGTCCTGGAGCTCTGAAAACGAGTCTGCTCCCTCCCACTATGTCACGCTAAATGTAAAGGGGCTACGGATACTTTCTGTCCTCAGGTGACATCCCATGATGAAGAGACAAAAGACCTTTACCTGAAACAACTGCAGAGAATTGCTTCAGCAATGTGCTGTGGTTTTGCTTCTTTCCTTTTAAAATCTCCATTCTGACTGGACTTGGAAATTAACAGAGACCAAATCCAGATGCCAAAGTCTCTTGCATGTATCTGAGAAGAACGCGTTACCCTTAGGTTTCTTTTCAGTAATACTGCTGGAAGTTGGAGAGCAATGAGCATAAAGTCACCATTAAACCAGTATTAACCCCTGAAAGTATAGCAGTTTTTGCCTCATGTACTGATTTCATTTTTGAAACCAACAAGCTTGAAAAATAGATCAGAAATCATTAGAAATAAGCGTCAACCCGAGATTTTCATAGCCATATACTGGTGAAATCTAAAATTGATCTTAGGAGTAACTGCTTAAATGAAACAAGTCTGTAAAAAATACAGCAAGATATAAACAAAGTAAAATTTAACAGCAAACCTGTCCTATTGGCTTACAAGAAGTCATTTTGATATTAAAAGTCCCAAACTTTATTCAAAAGATTTACCTTATCTTATTAAGACTCTTGTAATTTCCTCACTTACGCTGTTTTAATTTTTTTAAACATTCTTTATGCTATTTCTAGCTACATTAAATTAAATGCGTAATCAGTGCTAATATGGGAAAGCTTTATTAATTTTTGTTGCATTTCTTCTAGCACTCAAGACAGCCTAGAGCAGAGGAAAATGAAAGTAAGCTTTGGAGTTTAAAAACTCACTTTTATAAAATTCTTGTTTAATTATTCTCATTAAATATGCAAGCTCTCATGTGTTGGCAAGAGGAACTTAGATATAAAAGAGGTCCACATTAAACATCAAAAAAATTAGAGGAAAAAAAAATCAGGAAATTCAAGTTGCAGAAATTAGGAAAATTTACATGGTATCAAGCATACAGTAACGATATTTAATTGAATTTCTCCACAAAAACAATGAGAAGTTAAAAGAAAAAAAATAGTGTACAAGTTATATCCCTTGGGCTTTAGTTCTCCAAATCTTTAGAAGTCTACTGCATTGAAACTACGATTTGATACACATTTTGTGTGTTAGAACTCCTCCTAATCATTTCATTCAATACGATTTTAAGCTGCCTAGACCAGCATTTATGAGCTTTTTTGGAGCATCCAAAAAGAAGGCTGGTGATTTACTTGTTAAAGACCTTGTTTAAATAAGGCCTTTGTTTTTATCTAGTTTTGTTTTAACATAGTCACTGCCTTTTCTTCTCTTTGAACTGATCAGGAAATTCCACATAGCCTGCAGTTTAAGAGAAGACGCTAACAGCAAGACATTGACATATGCAAAACAGGGCAACGAGCTGGATTTTTTTTTTTAAGATGTAATCACAAACTGTAAGAAAATGGTTTGCTTTAACTTGCAAAACAATCTTGGATTCTGTGGGTTAGAAAATTGAGTGCTTACTCAGGCAGCTGGGCCCTATGATGTCAAAGAGTATGTCTACATCAAATGCTGAGGAGGAGCCCAGAGCTGTTTTCCAGACTGGATTTACTGTCTGAACAAACAGCAAATGAAAACTAGTCCTTTGAGAAAGCTTTCTGTATTTGGGTTGGGTGCCTTGAGGTTCAAGATCTAAACCATATTATGTCTTTGGATTTTGGTGGTCAGCCCCACAGAGTTCAGAAGGATGTCAGAATGGAGACTGAAGGAGATTGAGCCTCCTACTAAGCAGCAGAAAAAGAAATCCCCCTTTTTTTTCTTACCTTATTTGTACGTTCCAGACAGTCATTTTAAAGAGGTGCTAGTACTTCTCATTAAAAACAAAACAAGTCTTCAGCAGTCTTTGTTCTTCAACAAAAGCCTGAGCCTCTTTAAGCCTCTTTTTTTTTTTTTTTCTAAATTGTGCCCCCTTTTTCCCCACCTTTTCAAACTCCATCTTCTCTTGGAGCTTTTCCCTAAATTGACCATTACTCATGCTAAAGACCGAAAGTCTCCTTCAAACCTACAATACCTTTAAATTCATAGCAAGATCTGTCCTGGAATTCCTCCCATGAACAGATTTTTTGTTTTGCTTTGCTTTTTGAATGAATAAATGAAGAGGAAAAAAAAATTTCAATTGGTGGTTAAAATACTTACTGCACTGCATATTGCTATCACCTGGCACATTAAGGATCATTCAATTTACAGATCTGAGAGTACTACGGGTTACATTTATCTCTTGCCTTGTAAGTGTAGAACTGCTTCCTGCAAAGTTTCTAGTTACAACCTTGACTTTGACCTCTAAGTTATACCATATACATCCATGTCAAAGATGATTTTCTTTGTTCCAATCCTGGTTTTGTATTTAAACAAAATAAACACCACATTTAGAGAAGTTGTGTAAATAATGATTATGGACTAATAAGAGATTAACTCACCATTTCTGATACAAATGCCTGCTGAATTGAATTACAGAATAGGGATTCAAAGGCCAGTAGGAAGGAATTTTTGTTTCTTTCAAAAGTGTAAATGGTAAGGAAAAATCTTCTGACAAATAAATCATTTATTAACTTTGGAAAGTTATTCCCCAGAGACGTGGCATTGCCATCTTGTGACTAAGACAGCCACTTTTCCTTCACCTTCTCAATGCTATTAAAATGTCATTGTCCAGGATTAGTGAACAGAAAAATGAGAATGAGGATCTTAAATAGAGGTTTTACTAATGAATGACAGATATTTGTTGTCTTGTAGATCAGTTTACTGAGAATATGACTAGGAGGTATTGAATGATAATGTGGTTGCAGAATAAAAGCTTTCTGAATTTCAACCTTTTAGTTACAGGAAAAATAAAATATATAACAGTATTAAACAGACTATTAGTGTTGGGGAACAATACTAAATGCCAAGTGAATTATTTCATTCTAGAGGAAGACTTCAGATCTTATGTTTACAATACATCTAATTCAGCAAACCTCTTTCAGCTGCAGGGAGTTTAGATTCTTCACTGGCCTTCATTCCAGTTCCCTGGGTTTTTGCCAAAGGAGGAATCTATCACTTCTATGAAGTGATGCTACAGTGACACCTAGTAACTAGTTGGTTAATTGCATCTGATTTCTTTTGTGAGCTCCTGCAGGCTCTGTATTTGCACCAGAAGTGAGAAATTACTCTTCCAAAGCAGAAATTGGCTTTGGCACTAGCATATAGCCCTTGTAAGCCAGTGCTGAGAGTCTAAGCAAGAAAAATAGCAATTACTTGCTTATGCTGACATCCTTCTTAGAATACAAAATCATGCTTAGAGTCAGTTTAATTAGTGATATAGAATCACTCCTAAAGACTCAAAGCTTAAAGCAATATCCTTTCATTTTCCTGGGAATGTAGAAGATATTCTAAAATGTTCTTCTTTCTCCATTTGCAGACTCTGACTCTGACAGAAACCGATAAAACGTCTCCAGACTTGGAATTCCACCAAGAAGCCTTTATGTTGAATGCTCTTTTCCCTGGTTTTATATCCCTTATGTTTTCCCTTGCTTTATACCAAACTAAAGCAAACATGTATATGTCTCACAGTCCTTTCAGTAGTCCCACTGCTGTCTTTAAAATTCCAAACATTGACAGGTAATGACTTTAAAAAACATAGGTCAAGGTAACCAGTAGCGAAATCAATGTGGTGATTCTATTGATTGTGTCCTAAAATAGGCTAGCCTAATTGGAAACACTTGGCTAGTAAGTTCTTGGTGTTTTCTTTTCTTTTATCTTTAAAATCACAAGCTACTGAGATGCCTGTGGTTCCTTTGCTATGTGTTTTGAGCTACATATAGTACTGACAGTCTGTGGTTTTAAGGTTTTGCCTGATTAGAGTTTGAGCTTATGAACTGACACGACCACGTATGTATCTTATAACCTAGCAGTCCAAAACGGCATTCGATGTGCACAACAGCAAACCATTGTCTTCACCTTGACTGACACAAATTTTCAGTAAAGTTCTTGAATTTACTTATTAATGTTCTCTTTCTTTGACATTTAGCAGAGCCTGAACAAAGAGAGTCTTTCCTTTGCTTTAGAATGGTAAGAATAAAGGCAGAAGAAAACCAGTTACTCTTTTTTTTTTTATTTATTTATATTTTTTTTATTATTATTTATTTATTTTATTTTTAGCACTGACATAAAAAGAAACCGAATTGAGTCCATGTTAAGAAACTAGAAAATGTTGCTATTGGTTAGAAGAGAAGATAAAAAGGAGACTAAAGGCTTAACTACATAGTAAAAAGCCTGAAGCATCTGTATCTTCACAAAAGATTGGATTGATCAGTACAAATTTCCTGTAGGAATTTTTTTAAGTTGTGCTCAGATTTGTAGATGAAGCTTCTGACTCCTTGTTTTATTAACATTCTTCCTAGCTTCTCAGGTCCAAATGAACTTAAAATATATTACTTCATAAAATATAATTCTTTTTACTGGATATGATGAGAGGTTTTGCCAGAAATTTTGTCAGCTGCAAGCCACTTGGTATCCCATATGCTGCTTGCTCAGACTGTCCTGGTTATTGTCCGTGCCTGGGAATATGATCCACATTCATGGCTGCGCTCACTAGTGTCCAAATTGGTCCTTAAAAACTACATACTCTATGGAACAGAAGGAAATTATTAAATATTTTATTACATGACCAATAACCAGTTAGAGTGAAAAGCACCTAGTTGATATTCTTGAACAAAATCACTTACTAAGCAGACACTATTCCCAGAACATTGCATTCCTTTTTATCCAGCAAAGATTAATAACTTCTGAGTCAGACTTACAGCTGGATTCTGGGAATGAGGAAACAAAGATCTTGTGGTTACTCATTTTGTACAAACTGGTTCTTTTCAGAGTAGCGGTTTTTACCATGGGGTGAAATAAAAACTGCTGCCAACTGCAATTTTCCTTCTGAAAGGCAGTGTCCACTAGTCACAGCCCGTACACACTGTGTGCATTCTGCAGCACTGAGGAATCCTCGGTCTTTGATGTGCTAGAGCTACTGAATGCTTTCTTTTTGCTGAACATTCAGCACTGAGTTCTGACCTTCAGAAACACTGCTCTGAATCCACAGAGGACAGATGATTCAACTGTTGAATTCAGAACTGAATTTAGGCAGTTGACCAATTCAGAATTTATAATTTATACCAGTTTGGCAGTGTTCTGATTTAGAAGAACTAGCCTCATTTCTAGAAGTTTATTTGGTATTTTTCTGCCTTAAATCTTACTGAACTTTGATACTTTGTCAGATCCGAATGGAAAAGAGCAGACCGAGCCCAGAAAGCTCCTCGCCCGCTCACGCTTTCAGTCCGTCCTTCTTGCTACAGCTTCCAGTCAAAACATCCGGCGTGCGTGCAGGAGAGCCAAGCGTGGCCCAACTGCTGCTCAACTGGGTGTCTCATAAGCTCCAAAGCACATCTGAGCACTTCCCCTCCCACATAATCTGGATCCTGGGAGCACCGTCGTGTAAGTGCAGCTGGTGAACCAGCCCAAAGCTTACGCGTGCTTTTACCTATGGGTGCAAACGTGAGGGAATTAATCTGTTAGGGCTAATTCAGGCCACCTCCCACTGGAGAGGTTGCCCTGTACATGCTGTGGTTCAGCTAGCTGCCCCAGCCTCCTTTTCTTAATCAATTAAGAGAAAAGCCCCCCTAGATGCCCATTTGTCTGATGCAGTTTAGACCTTCTAGAGAATCAATCATGTCCTGAGCTCCACTGAGTGCAGCAAATTGAACCAGCTGGAATGGGAGCCTAAGGGCTATGCGAGCAGTTTACAGGACTCCACTTACTTACGAACCCCATCCTGGAGTCTATCAGGCCATGCATATGGCAAAATACAGTGTTCTCTGCAAAGACCACTCGAATACGTTTCTCAAAACAGAAGTTCAGCTTCAAAAACCATCCTGCTGCTCCGCACTCCAGGAGCTGGAAGCTCACCTGCGGTTCACTAATTTTAGAGCGTCCTAGTTGCCAGCCTCAGAGGTGCCGCCTTCCCTGCTGTCTGATACGTAAGCGGTCAGTAGGGAAATTAAAGGCGATTAAAATAACAAGGCCACTTCGTCTCCTTCTCCTGGTGAACCTAGGGCTGAGCCAGACATCATGGAATTTTCTAATGACTCCTTAAAGTGGGTTCATCCAATTTAGGAAAAAAAGAGAAAAGATAAAAGAAGGAGACTATTTCCATAGGAAAGAGCCTTTGGTGACTACAAACTACTATTTCCTCCAAAAGTTGCATTTATTTTAAATTAAATGACACTCTGAGCTTCACTGATTAAAATCAGCAGTGCAAATTTTGCTGAGCTTCCTTCAAACAGAAACTGCCCACCTAAATTCAGGTCAGGGCAACCTGAAAACATTTCCAGTTCCAGAATGAGGATGACTCAATGTCCTTTCCCTCATTGCAGTGCAGTGTCTCTCAGAATTATATCCACTGCTGTTTGCAATTAAGCAGTTTGGCTCTCTCTGACCTTCCTCGGTTTCTCTTTCCCCGCTCAGGTGAAGTGCTCTGCAAAAGATAAAAGAAATCTGTCCCTTCAAAGACATTCTAGTGCTTCTACTCTTACCGAAGCGCTGTGTGTTTTTCACCAAAGGAAAACTGGCTGAGATGCCCCCCAAAAAACAAGATCTTGTGCTGCTGCGAGCGCTCCGTGCAGCGGCTGGGTGTAAACCAAGGCAAGGCCTGGGCTGCTCAGTCCAAGTGTGAATGAGCAGGGCAGCTCCTAGGTGCCGCCTGTTGACATCTTCCTTTTGGAATCACCTCTTAGTTGCCTTTCATAATGTCCATGGCAAGAGATGCCTCTATCGGCCCTCACCTCCATACTCTGGAGTGAAACCGTCCCCGCTCGCTGCCCAGAGCTTCAGAGCCTGAGCTAGGAATTTGCTGCGACCATTTGGGAAAGGGAGACAGGACCAAAGCCAAGGGCTGCTGAGGGTTAAGAGCCCGTGGGCTGCATTTCTGCAGCAGCGTCCCGCAGCGTGGCCCTGCTGGGGAGTGTGTCCGCCTTGGGACCGGCACTGAGAACAGTGACACCGCGGACTGTTTCTCCATATACAAAATAACCGACTTGCAAAGGCCCCAGCTTTTCTGAAAGAAACAAACGATACCCAGAGCAAAAAGGAGCAAAACTATCCCCAGAAACTAACACCTGCGTCCCTCACCTGGGCTGTCCTTGTGCCACCCCTGCTACAGACAGGGAGTTTCTACTCGGGCTTTAGGTTCAAGAGTTGTTAAGGACACCAGGAATAGACAAGACTCATGTTTTCCAGGGAAATGTAAAAATGAAAGGAAGAAAAGAGATGGGGAAGGAAATTTTATTTCCAGGAATCTAAAAGGATCTTACAAACCACAGAGAGTAAAAAAAAAATGCAAAACTATATATATAATCTTATATATATATATGTGTATATATATATATGTATAATTGACAGGGTCCTTTTAAGCAATGCTTCACATTATTCTAACGGTGATAGGAGATACCACTTAACCATATATGTGTTTTCCCCGTCATCCTGATCACTGCCGACAGAGGCCAGAATTCCTTTCATACAGAATTTCCCCCGGTTTGTACAGATTTCTGTCCTTGCAACTAAAGGAGAGGAGGAATTAAATTGTCCAAGGGGAAAACAAAAAAAAAAAAAAAAGCAAAAAAACACCTTACAAAAGTGTTATGAGGTTGAGCCGTGAGACCGCCCACCTCTCTGGGCGGATAAATCCCAGCTCTGAGCCCCGGCATCGAGGCTGGACCTTGATGTTGCTCTTGGGCCTCCTCCATGGGCCAGGGTGGGTTTTCCCAGGCTCGGTTCTCCGGAGCAGCCGGGAGGGAGCCGGGGCGGAGGACGGGCAGCGCGGCCGCTGCGGCGGCTCCTGGGCATGGCCAAAGAATGAACAAATCCCCAACAATCCTCCTTTCTTGAACCCTCAGCACCCAGCTGAAGGGAAGCCGATGGATATTAAAAACGAATTGCTTCCTGATGATTGTAGCACAAAACATTGGCTGCGGAGGCCGGGGTTAAAGGACTGGCCTCTTCTGGGGGGCTCTATCAGGATCCCACAACACGAGCAGCCTCGGGGCACCCTCCATCCCATCCCCAGCACAGAGGAGGCCTCGGGGCGCCCCCAGAACCCCCCGCACCGAAGCGAGGCCGAAGGGGCCTCACCGCCCGCCCGGGTGAGACCGGCGACCACAAACACCCCAGTCATCTCTGTGAAAGACGGTATATATTCAGCACGCACTCGGTACAGAATAGCAAAAAAGCTATCGTTTCCTTTTTCCTTAAAAAAAAAAAAAAAAAAAAGAAA
>JAWLRI010001087.1:1041917-1081214 GCA_034781795.1 Crypturellus tataupa
GGGGCGCAGCCCCATTCCCAGACAGCTCTAGAGAAGGGTCAGCTGCGTTTGGTGCAAAATCAGTGCCCAGGGACGGCATAAACAAGGTCTAGAGTCCCCAGCCGTAGGCGCAAGGCGATACCTGGTGAATACCTGCTCAGGGGCAGCCCCGGCGGATGCCCCCGCGCAGCCGGGCGGCTGCAGGGCTTGGCCTCGCGCCCAGCCCCACTCCCTGCCTGGGAGAGCAGAGACCCCAGTGCAGCCGCTCTGCAAAACCAGCCGCTTCCTTGGCCCTGCGGAGCTGCCGCTGCCCCAGTCCCTGCTGGGAGAGGCACAAACTCTGCGTCTCCTGCAGCTCCGTGATTCACAGTCGCGCGGTTGGGCTCAGGCTGTCGGTCCTGCTCTAGGAGGCTGGAGGCGCTGAGCCGGGTGCTGCGGCAGGACTGTCCCACTCGTGTCACTGGTGCAAGCGAGGGACGGGGGAGTTCAACACCCACCTACAACCACAGCCCCAGGAGTTTGTCTCTGCCTCAAACACCAACTTCTAACATTAAAATCCAGGGACCGACCCAGCCTTGACACCTCCCTCCGCGTCCCACCCGTTACGGAGCCGGATGCAGGGATTCCCAGAGGCCGCCCCATCCCCGCGCCGCCTCCGGCCCCTCCGTGCCCATCGCGTCCCGGCCGCGCCGGAGAGCTCGAGCCGCAGCCGCCGACACCAAAGGAGCACGAGGCGAGCAAATCAGTTTCTTAAAACTTATTTTAATATCCATGTCTCATCTGTTGGGTAGAGCCAAAACAGTCTGGCCTGGTTTTGAGTTACAAATTCTCCATACACTTTTCCTCAAGTAAATGAACAGTGCGGCGAGAGGGGCTGTTATGGGCAGTGAAACCCGCATTAACAGGGGGTGGCGCAGCCAGGGCCCGCGGGCGCCCGGCAGGACCACGTGAAGCCCCCGGGGATGCCCCATTCTGTGTGCCGGGAACAAGGGAGCCAGGATCACCCCGGGTCGAACACAAATCCCTCTAGATCCCCATCTGGAGCAGGCACCGGCGGCTCCGCTCGCAAACAGTTAAACTCCCGACCGGGCCAGCGGGATGGAAGAGGCTGCGCCGCTGCCCGGGCATTTAAAGATGCAGCATTTCTTTTCTCTGCATACGGCGCTACAGCTCAGAGACCACCTGAATGCAGCTGCAAGTGAACGCATCCAATTAAAAGCCCAAGAGCCACTACAAAAATAGTAATTAAAAAAAATAAAAAAATAAAACCGCAGAGCAGTGGAGTTCTGCGCTCCCCACGTCCACGGCTCCATCCCGTTTCCTCACTTCTCCTAGTGAACCCCAGGGTCCCGAAGGGCTTCAGCAAACACGGGCACCCACGGGAGGAGGCCGCTGGCCCCACGAGGCCGCGCAGCGTCCCCAAGCCCTGCGCGGTGACAGGGGACAGCCCCGCGCTCCAGCGCTGCGTCTTTAAACACTGCTGGCCCCGCGCTCCTGCCACATGGCCGCAGCTCAACCTGGCTGCCACATGTTCAAGGGCTTTTTTTTTTTTTTTTTTTGGGTGTTTTCAGCCTTTCCTAAACGCGGGGGAACCCTCAGGAGCGGGTGGGACGGCAGCCTGCGCTCCCCAGCGGCAGGTTCCTGGACACGGAGCAGGGACAGAGGGACTCGGGGGGTGCCCCTCGCAGGACCCACCTCCCCCGTCCCCGATCCGGGGCGGCTGCGGGAGGTTTGGGGGATGGGGGAAGGGGCTGGGGGTGACAGGGGGTCCCTGCCTGGGTCCCCAAGGGGGAGCGCGGCCCAGGGCTCTGCGATGGGGACGGGGCCATCCAGCCCTGCCCAAGGGGGCCCCCGCGCGGCCGCCACCGGCCCTGGGCATTGCGCTCCCGTGAGCAGCAGGAACCAGCGGGACGGCCTTTAAAAAGGAAAAGCCAGCCCGGCCCTGCAACTGAACGAGGAAGGTGCAACCAGAGAGACAGCGAGGGAGCAGCAGCACAAAAACCGCCCCGGGTCCACATCCCTCCTCAGAACGTGGTTACGGGGAGGGAGGGCAGCCCCCAAGGGAGCTGAAAGCTGCACCGCCTTGGGGCTGCTAATGAGGGTTTCACTTTGAGACCAGAAAACTGTTTTCTTCCAAAAAAAATTGTTATTTTAAAAAACTGAAATTAATTAGGGGTAAAACACTAACTCTAGTGCCATGAACAGGCAGGATCAACTTTTTTCCCCTCCAAAGGGCAAAGAGTCATATACCATCCCCAGCTGAACCTTGGTGCTTCGAGCTTTTCAGGAGATGTTACCTAAATTTTATTAAAAGAAAAGAACAATGTTTAAATATCAACACTGGACTAGCCCAGTCTTTTCCAAAGTCCACATTCTTCATATGAAGCACACACCGCGTCCTGGGTTCCCCAAGGCTGCATGTTCAGAAGTTCACAGTACATGGAACCATGTCTTTTTTTTTTTTAACCTTGTTATTTTTCTTGAGTTTCCCCTCCTTGCTCAGAGCAGCCACCCTTTGTGGTCATTTACCAGATAAACCTCAAGCCAATTCCTATCCACATGGCTTGGCCTATGATGCCGAAGGTTTTCTTGATGAGAGTTGATGTTGTCATGCTCTATGGATGGAAAAAAGCAAGAGAAAAAAAGCACCTGGTACAGGTTTCTCGAGACCCTTGCAGATTCCTCTATTCCAAAGCTGTTTCTGACGGTCTTTTCTGACGGTTTCTCAAGCAGTTTTTGGCCTACGAGTGTGTCTCAGTTTGAAGAGCTGTTATTGGATGATCCAGATGTCGATGCAACGGCAGCTCCGGCTGGGCTGCTCGTGGATACAGACTTGCGGATATGAGGCAGTAAGTAGGGGTCACAGGCCAGTTGCTGCACGTCTATCCGATCCTCCTTGCGGTAGGCCAAGCAACGTCGGATAAACGCCTGCAGACAGTGCGGAGGCAAAGCGACAATCAGGACAGACACACGAGTTCCCTTGGATAGATAATTCCCGGGGAGCTGAGCCAAGCTGACAGCTCCAGCGCTGAAACCCCTTCCCCAGCGACCGTGCAGACGAGCCAGGGCTTAGGCCAGGAGCTCCTCTTTTGGCACGAGAAAGGCAGGGGAGAGGCTCGCGGTGCGCTCCGCTCAACCCTGCGTCTGACAGCGCAGCGGAGCCGGGCTCCGCTGCAGGGGCTCCTCTAAACACGGGATTTTTCGCTACATTTGGGGAAGGGCAGAGGAAGGAGCAGCCATCGAGGCTGCCGCCGCGGCCAGGTTTACCTTCGCTTCTGGCGTGACTACTGGCTTTGGAGGGAACTGCACCTCGGTGGCTTTCAAGATTGTGTTCTCCTGCAGAATGTCTTGTTGTGACTGGTTGTGGCCGAAGGGCTACCGAAAAAAATAAGGGACAATTTGTTGTTGTTAAGGTTGACAGGAGGCCTTAAAAGACCCACAGCGCTACTGTTTATCATCACTTGACATCACCGTTTTTCCGGGCAAGACGCCCGTGCACGCAGTGCAAGTGCTGCAGATTCCAACGCGATGAGCAGGACACGCTGCTCCTGCGCTTGCACTGCTGCACCGCGAGCGGATGCGAGTCCTGCTTGGGAGGGAACAGGGAACCCACCTGCTCCCAAGCCTGCCGGGTCAGCAAGAGGGCCTCAGGTTTAGCCAACTGTGAGGAGATTCACCCGCCTCTGCCATTGCCAGGCTGGTTCCATGGTCTAACACCACTGAGCCCAGCATGGCTGTCACCCCAGGCATTCGCAATACTTCATTACCAAGAGGTCACGGGAAACAAGCACTGATGGAATCCGTATCCTGCTCCACCCAGTCTCTCCTGCTGTCATTAAACACTCTGCTCTCCTCTCCTCGGGACAGTCATCTCCTCCTCCAGACTGCTCCCTTCCAGAAATCATCCCCAAGGCTTCCAGGGTAGGTTGTTACACGAAGCCCTTGTTTTAGAGCTGCAGCTGCTGAGCAGCACCAGGCTCAACAGGAACTGAGAGCATCCCAAAACGTGGCCACACAAAGAACCCCAGACACCCGGCACGCTCGTGCTGCCCTTAAGGGCTTTGGTGGGAACGTGCTGGGGGAAATGCTCTGCAGAGCTTGGCTTCTAAAGGGAGTGTCATCCAGAGGTGAATACGGTGAATTCTCCTCCTCTCATTAGCTTGGGCTCTGTCCTAGAACTGATGGCAAGGAGACAAGGTGGAAGCAGCAGCTTCTAGTCTAGGGAGGAGAAGGAAGCAGAAGCCAGAGCTGCCTCCCAAGAGTTTGGGAATCACCATGGGGAAAAGGGTTAAATGCCTCCTTACCTTTCTACCATAGAGACACTGATAGAAGATGACTCCCACTGACCAGACATCAACTTTATTTGAAATCTTTGGAGGCTCTTTCCCAACCACAAAACATTCCGGTGGCAGATACCTGGTTGGAAGGAAGCAGTAAGTCATTAACAGCTTCTTCAAATGCACTGAGTCACTTAGAGAAGAAGAAACAAGCTTCTGCAGTCAGATGTTAGCTGGGAACTCAAACGACCTAATTCTAGTTCTTTCATTTCCATTTATCCTTGGGCCAGGATCTCCACTGTGCATCACTTTCCCGAAACAGTGATCTCATAGGAGTCTCCGGACCTCTACGGTCTAAGCTGGTCAGCCTTTCACCAGCACATAAAACAACCCCAATTACTTTTATCTTTAAAACTGGCATTTGTTGCTGAAAGGCCTTGGCCAGCAGTTTCGCAATGGAGATGCTCAGCCAGCGGTGAGGCAGCGACAACACTTGGCACTGGGGATGAAATATTGCTGAAAACATCTTCCACATGACACTTGATTGTGAAGCTGGGACTACACAGAGTACAAGAGAAGCGACTCTTGCAGCAAGATTTAACTCTGCGGTTTTCTATGGAATTCTCTCACACTGCAATTCTCTTTCCATCTCCCTGACACATCGGTAATTCCACCGTATTCTCCACCTCCTTGTCTACGCCGGTGTTAGTGCCATTACACAGAGCAAAAAACTGCCAAGCTCCTCTGCAGGGCTGGCTGTTTCAGTGTGCAGCATATGCAGTTCTTCATCAGGCCCTTTGAACAAGGGATGATTTGCAAATGTGTAAACATCAATCCCCTGGAAAGCCAAAAGCTTCCAGCCCCAAAAGGAGCTGCGTGTGACAACTGAGCAAGCAGTTTTTGGAGTCTCCAACCTCCAGCGTCTCAAGCTGTCACAGACAATAGCAGCACATACAGAGCTGACAGGCATCCCAAGCTGTTTGTAAACTGTTTTTGATCTCAAACTTGCAAGAGCCCAAGGCGACACTTACCAGTAAGTACCAGCCCCCTGCGATGTCAGTTCCATGCCATCCACAGAGTTGTAGCTGTCATCGTCCATGATTTTGGAAAGTCCAAAATCTGTGATTTTTATCTCTCCACATGCAGTACCATTGACTAGAAGAATATTACCTAAAGGGAGGAAGAAACAGTCTCTCAGGACACACACCCAGCAGGAAAAGGCACCAAAAAAATTGCACTGAACTCCAGCAGCCCGTACAAGATGAGCAACCTGCAAAACACAGAGCTGCAGCAGCCGGCGGCAGATGTTTTAACAGTCAGCACAGAGATTTCCAGAGAGAATCCAGCTCCCAGCAAGGGCTGGAACTTGTCTGCTCATCCTTGAGCAACTCAAACCCAGCATTAGCTGGAGCCTCCAGCTTAGCAGCCCTGCTCTCCAAATCAGCTCGATGCTCACGCTGTTTTGCTCCCTCCCAAAGGAGATGGTTCCTCCTCAAAGGGCAGGTCAAAACGGGAGAGGAAGGAGAGACATGTACACACACAGCTGTGACTCACTCTGCCCAGACGTCCTGACTTGCCCTGGCCTCTCCACAGCCAGAAACTCTCTCCTTCCTAGCACAGTGCTCTCGTGCTCCCTAGTAGCTCGCTATGCTCAAAGAGAATAACAACTGCTTAGGGAAAAGCCTTTTATGAATCCATCAAGGATCAGGCAGCCAGATCCTCACAGCTCAAAGCCTCCAACAAGGCAGCAGAGCTGTGCCCAGAGGTAGTGGATGAATCACGACTGGAGAGCGCTGTGGGCAGAGCTCTGCAGCACGCCCAGGCAGCAGCTGGAAGAGGAACAGGGAACAAAAACCAGTGCAACAGCACCACCTCCTGCACACATCCCTCGTGCTGATGCAGGGACACACATGGGCACCAGTTACACAGTCCTGATGGAGAACCAGCAGTTCAGCAAGGCAAACCAGAGAGAACTGTCTGAGGAGGCAGCTGCATTAGCAAAAAAAAAAAAGCCCAGGCAGCTGATACACATCACCCTAATCAAACCTGAGAGCACTTCCAGCTTTGCCCTCCGGACTCTCTCCAATGCCAGAAGGGGAGCCCGTAACAACAAAGAGACACGGGAAGCGTCGCTGCACGCACAGGCAGACCTGAGCGAGCACAACTGCACGGCCCTTCCCAAGGCTGAGGCCTACGGTGCACTGCGAAACCATAAACTTCATGCAGATGATGATTACAGAAAGAAGCAAGAAACACTAGTAATTAGGTGAACTTCTAGGAAACAATAACAGAAACTCATAACAGCAGCAGAATATAAGCAGGACACTGAAAAACAAACACAGATGCTGGCAGTTCACATTTTCATTCTAAATAAGGAGGCTTCTTTTTCTAGATGTTACTTCCTTGTTTCATGTTGCAGCTCTGGGAGACAACAGCCTTTCCCAGCAATTTCTATGTATTTCAGCTCTTCCCTTGTTGCAAGTTAATCTTCCCAGACAGACCTGCCTTCCCTTTAGCGGTCTAACCAAAATAAACTTCCCTTAGTTACTTATAACCCATTATCTTTAATTAGCATCCTTAAACATGTCAGTTAGCAGCACAACTTACCTGGTTTAAGGTCATAGTGTATGATGGGAGGTTTGATTTCATTTAGGTATTTTAAAGCATTCACAATCTGCATGATAATGGATCGTGCCTCTTTCTCTGACATTAACTTGTGCTGTTTCAGGTAGAAGTCCAGATCATTTCCCTCACAGTATTCTAACACTGTACAAAACCTAAAGGCAAAACAGTAATTGTTGTAATTAAAAAAAAAAAAACAGAACAGTGTTGCTTCTCCATAAGAGACCATGTGGTCAATATATTAAAGTTAAAAGCCCTCCAGCTCTTTCTACAGATATGATACTAGGAGAATGGTCCTCAATATTCAGTAGTGCAATGGCCTGAGATCCCCAATTTAGTGTTAGGATCAGAAGTACACAGCTAAAATAATTTAGGTACATACCTAAGATAACTAAAAAGCAGGATTTACTAGTAGGGTATCATATCTGACCTAATACAGCACATGGCTTTTAAGTCAGCATCTCTACAAAACTAATTTATGTAGAAACAGGCCAAGACTACAGTGCAGCCTACAGAATGCGTATGGACCTTCCCCAGACTCTCCTGGGAGCTTTATTAGACCAAACATTTTGTAATCAGCGGATCAAAGTGGGTCAAAGCACAAAGCAACAAAACTTACGAGTCAGTATCCAGCGAAAAGTAGTCATATAGCTTAACTATTCGAGGGTGATCCAGTTCTTTGTGAATTCTGTACTCTCTACACGCATGTCTGAAAATAGGAAAGTCTGGGCATTAGTCATACAAGTAACTTAGAACTGAAGTTCTGTGGATGGAGCAACACTTTGCACTGGGAATGAAATACAGCTGAAAACATTCTTCACGTGACACTTGAAACTGTGACTACGGACAGTACTGCAAGACTTGCATCTTTTGTAAAATTTAGCTATGGATTCTCATCACATGACACTGGAATTCTCTCCCAGACATAGCAGTCCAAGCTTATTCACAAACCATGCACGTTATTTAGGCATCTTAAGAAAAGGCAAACAAAAGAGGAATTGAACAGTCCTCGAGAACCAAGGGCTCTGAGTGTATCTTGAATGCTGACAAAACCACAGAACAACTAATGCTGATTAATGGTGCTGGCAACTGAATTAGAATAACCCTTATTACAGATTGTTAAGCAATCCAAGATAGCCAAATACAAAAAAAGCAGCAAGTTCTAGAAAAATTCTAGGATGCTCAACAGTTCAACTTCCAAGCTTCAATTCCAGCTTAGCTTTTGCCAGTGACCTGTTGGGAAACTGGGGAAGACAGACCACAGTTTGGTCTCCAAAGCTCTGCTGAGAAGGCTTGGCTGCCACCCTGCACTGCTTATCTATTCCGTGGCATTAAGAATCAGGTGTTGCTAACAGCGAAAGGCTTCCTGCACCTCCCTCCTAGGCCAGGACATATGTGCATTCCTAACAAGCTGTAAAATGACTAAGTCCTCTAGGAAACAAAAGAAGGGGAAGGCCATCTGAAAGCTTGTGTGCACCTGGAAGACAGGCGTGAGCAGCCTGGATGTCTTGGAGAGGAGAAGCCACTTGAACATGTTCTTCCTAGCGCGTTACTGCTGCCGTAAGACTGTGCCACGGTACAAACACAACGATGTGTGTGTGTGCGTGCACCTTCAGACACTCATAAACTGATAACTTCAACTCACTGGGATCACGAGTGGCTTTCTAAATCTGGTTAATGCAGGAAAAGAAAACAGCAGCCTGCTCATGCTGAATAACCAAATACTGCTTTACAGCCTTACTTACTTATGATAGTTTTCTTTCTTCTCATCTCTCCAGTTCTTATTTAACTGGTGTATTTTCACAGCTACGTATCTCTGTTCTGTTAAATCAAAAGCCTGCAGAGAGAAGAGCTGAAAATCAGTAGGAATCAAAGCTTCAAGTTAATACTGCAAAAGCAGACAAGCTCCAACAAACCAATGTCCCCACCCAGGAAATCAGCATTACAACATACTGACTGAAGAGCAAACCCATATTTTCATGTAATTGGTTTCACCAACGAAACCAAGCAACTCTAAAAACAATTGAATATTCTGTGCTTGCATCTGACCTTCCCAATGGATTTAACTAATGCTGTATTTATTGTGACATTTTACCACCAGTTACAATGGGATCAGAAAGGCCATATTATCAAAATATAGTCAGCTAATCACCCTGGGAAAGATGCTGCCATTTTTCCTCCAAACCACCTATCTCGTTTTCTATACTCTGTTAGGAAACAAAACAAAACTAGCTAAGGATTATTAATGCTTTATTTCACACTGGTAGCTCAGTTCTCCATCTTAAAATGTGGCAGCTTTTAAACAAGCTGAAGAATTCAGTGATAGAATTGCATAGTTCTCATGCTTTCTCCAGAGAGCAATCCAGAGTACCTGCACAAGGCTCACTCCCTCCTTTCATCACCCGAGCAGTCTAGCCTCCCTGTTTAGATACCCAATCTTATAGTGCATCAAAATGACAAGTCACTATGAGGCTTCCAGTACTGGCAGGATTATTTTAATTCTAGCTGGATTCAATGGAAATGAGAAACTAGTGAGTGCAGATGGAGAATATTTAGAACTGGAGAGGGTTTAGGCATACTAGTCAAACTGAAAGCACAACCACAGTATCACAGGTCTTGGCTGTGCGTAGCAGTGCTGACATGCAAGTACCCCGCAGCTCCAAGAAAATCCCAAGCCTACACACAGTGTGTAAAAGGGAAACACAAGACAATAGCTTTCCACTCCCAGGAAATGAAGGCTTTGCTTTTCCTAGTGGAGTTGTTGTCTCTTTTGTTTACAGCAAATGTTCAGACTTAATATGCTAACCTTGATAAAACTTAGCCACTCCAGTATTTCTGTGCAACTCTTGAACATACATTTTATTTCTCTGTGCTGGCAAAATTTGCAGACCTAGTGAACTATTTTCTTAAAACACATATCTGTAGGAAATACGACCTCCAAGAACAAAAGCAGAACCTAAAATTCTCAAGCTTGCTGTCTAATAAAAGCCAGATGCAACACGTGTTTCTTCCTCCCATCTTCCCTCCACAACCACACGCACCATTGAGAAGACAAGTGTAAGATTCTGCTTACTGCAATGTTTCATTGCAGATGTAGATTACACCACAGACTGGTGCTTCAAATTTACCTTATAAACTTCACTGAAGCCGCCTCTACCCAGAAGATGTAGCAACAAATATCTATCATTTAGCGTTGGATGGTCTTTAAATCTGGAGAGAAAAGGGAGTTTAAGAAAACTCACAGTAACAGTACAATCTACTGCACAATAACAGCTTAGAAACAGTATTTTTATATTATGACTATATTAATGACTGCCAGATTTGACACTTATTTCATCACACTGCATGGATAAAAGACCACATAATGGTATTGATGTATTTGGAAACCTTTCTCTCTCCACCAAAAGTGTGACATACTAGGGCAAAACACACATACATACAGAAAACTATTTCCTATTAGTTTTTTCGTCTGCGACTCCCACGTGCTTACTGTGAGTTATCTTCATTGTGTATCCTTTTCAATTCCCTGATATGTAGATTCCTAACCCTTTCTAGCCGTTCCAACTCTGCTTGGATCTCTGCTTCTTCCTGCACGAGGAAAAGAAAACAAAAAGACAACGTTGTTGAGGATGGTGCAGTCAGCATTTCTGCCTGCTTTATTGACCCACAAATGGAATTTCACTTGTGAAAAAAGTTGCTCACCAGTAACTTGTTTGAGAAATTAAAGAGATGTTCATATTAAGAATAGCGGATTGCATCAGTGCAAGTTTAATGGCCTTGGCTGGTTGGTTGGATTCTTGTCCCTCTGTACATCTTCAATGCTAAGAGCTACTACCACATCCTGTGAATGGGGAAGATCCCTGTGGACCCTTCTAGTTGAACTGAGACCCTTCTGTGCACTTTAAAACAGGAATGTGTGATGAATCAGACACTTTGTGAAAGTTTAACTGCTACTCGCTTGCAAAAGACTTTTTCTGGACCATGGATATTATTAAAAAGACTATCTTTGTTTCAGACAGCATCTGGTCTAGAAATAAAAATAAGGAAGCACAAGTGCTGAGAGCTTCTGCCTCACACAGGAACACATTCTGCTCAGCAGCTTTGTGGTTTGCACCAGCCCTCCTCTTGCATCTCCTCTATTAAGGGCTCCACAGCCGGTTTCTTTGCAGGAACTCATCCTCACCTGGGACAAAGGAATGAGCACAGCCCTCAAAAGTAAAGGGCAGGGATGTCCAGATATCACACGGGGATAGGACAGTGCCCAAAGGGGATGGAGAATGTGAAAGGATGAAACGAGGTCTTGTTCAACGCAGGCAAAAGGACAGGGCAGTGTGAGTTTGTGCCAAGTGAGTGTGCATCGAAACAGCCAGTGTCAAGTTGTAGCGTCCTCAGGACAGGAGGATTCACGCCACAGTGGACAGGGTTGCAAACCTCAATGAAAACATATCCCTCAAGCATTATTATTTGCTCTACATGACTCAAGAGACATAGTTACCCATTGGTCTTGTGACTGCACTCCTTCCCTTCCCAATTTGTTCTATTTTTAGGCAGAAAGAATGAGCCAGTTTCCAAAAGTGGAGAAGGATAAGCAGAGGCTTCAGACAATGCCACAATCCCAGATCATTACTTCATTTTCCATAAAGGTCAGTTTCTAAACTGATTCCTTTGTTTCAGGGCAGCATATTATATATCAGCAATAAGTGGACCCGCAATTAATACGTCCTAGCAGTATGGAAGCTGCAGGTCAAGTATGCCTTTAGTGCCCAAATCGCCCGTCTTTGCTCATAGGTCAATAAAACAACTGGCAAAGTGCCAGGAGATGCCATATGTATGCTAACTTTCTCTTGCCATTGCAAATACTAAGAGGTGCAGGGGCCCCTGCATTCAACTTGTGTGTCAAGGATACAGAAGGAAAAAGAAAATGCACATAGAGCCCAGGCACCACCAGAGAAAAGAAGGCAGCCTCCAGCAGTGACGCTGCACCCCTTCTCTTTGTTTCAAATGGAGAAAGAAAGCTCACATTATTCTCTGGCCTTTAGCAAGGAACCAGAAAATAGCAGAAGATATCTATTTTGCAGGTATATCATCTGCTGAAGTGCCCCGGAAGATTTATTTATGTTATTGCAGTCACTTAAAAGAAAACCTACCGCTTATCTAAATATAACTTCACTTGCAGGTGCAGTTCTTGCTGAAGCCAATGTTTATGAAAACAAATGTGTTTTATAACTAGCTAAATACTAGCTAGTTCCAAAAGCCCAACAGATTTTTGGACTGTTACTAATAACATTGGTTACTTGCCATTGCAAAGAAATGGGCAAGTCACTGATGCCTGCGCTGTTTGCTGTGTTCTCATATTTTTCTTCCATTTTTTATTATGGCATCCAGCATTTTAATTTACACTGTATTTTAAACTGTAAGAAAAATCTGGACTAGAAAGGTGTTCAAGTATCCACACTTCTATCCACAGGGGCTGACCAATTGGTCTATGCCTTCATGTTCCCCCGTACCAGACATATTCAGAGCCTAGTGCTAGATTGGCCCTAGTGACATAGTAAGATGGGTTAAAACTGTGAAACACTTTACATGAAAACATAACTATAAGAACAGAGTGTTCTTACTGAAGCAAAAAGCATCTTTCCTCAATACTACTTCCTTGGAAAAATATGATTAAGAAACCCTAGTCAACTCTTCCAACCAATAAAAGCCTCCTAACTCTTCAAGGATACGCTCGTTCATAAACCACAATCAAACAACCACCCAAAAGCCTTTTCTGCAGTTAATTCTTACCTTTTTAAGATGACCTAGTCGGAGTTTGAAGATTTCTTCCTGTTCATGATATTCTGCTAACGTTAACCTGCACACAAGGGACAGAGATTTGGTGTGTTAAGTTTCAATGCATCTCATACCAAAGAGACAATTTGCAGTATATGCAAGTACTGTGTATTACCTCGTACGTACCAACCACGTATATATTTAATAATATTCTCCTATGGAGATGACTGCGACTTCAACATGTCGCAGGAAGTTTTTAGTTAAGCTCTGCAAACTATCAGTCAGATAAGAGACCAAATGCTCAGACCTCAATAAATAGCTGCACATCCCAAATTCCAACCCAAGTCCCTAATAATGCCTATTTAAAATATTGATTGACTTTTAACAAGGAAAGCTAAAACGTCATCTATGTATGGAACACTGAATGATATGTATTCTACATCTTATTCTTCAGCTTAAACTTGGCTCTATGCTTTGATTTCCCATTTTTTTCTTGTAAAAGCAGGAAGTAACCTGTTCACTGAGCACTCAGCTGTACACCTGGAAGCAGGGCCACTACACAGTGCACTGAACTGGGATGCACCTTTTTCTGTTCCAGGCTCTAGGTGGTTCCCAAAGAAACCCTGGGCAATTTACTCCACTTTTCCCTGTTCTTGTCCCCACACGAGAGGTGAGGGAACACCACCAGCAGGCTACCGATGCCAAACCATGTGCAAAGCTTCCATCCTAGATCATTGGTCAAAAAAGGCACTTAGAACTTCATAGTGTTCTCAGTGTATTTTAGAGCCAAAGACAAGCATGTCAGAAGCCAGGAACAGACTTCAAACTAAAATAGGGACAGATCCCATCATGAATGGGATGAAGACATGAGAAGATCCTTAAAGCTCAACAGCTCAATCAGTATATCCATTTTTTCAATTACCGTCAGCAAAGACATCAAGGACTGGAAGGTAGCCCTTATTGAATGCATCTGTTTACTCTGTAAACAAGGCACCCACGTGACAACATTGAAGGATCTTCTGCAAATCTAAAGCGAGATGAAACTATTTGCCTAGATGGTTTCTGTTGCAGCAGTTACTCTGCAGAGGCTTCAGTGCAGAAGTTAATGTATGGGCCCTCCACAACACCAATCCTGTATCTAGTTTCAGGAGGAGACAGAGCTCTACATCTGCACAGGGTGGCAAGACCCTGACCCAGTGCACAGTGAGTGAAGACAACTTCAGACAGTTGCATTCAGACTGTTGCTTAAGCGCTACTTCTCCAATATGGGTAACAGAGTCTACCTTTCTGAAATACCTGCTTTAACAGGGCTGATAAATTTAATGCAAAACTCATAATCCATGCTCCCTTGAATGTACTTCTCCCATAAGGAAATGCTTATTACAAATATAAAATATATACAAAAAATACCCAGTATTAGAAATGTTTATGCAATGACTCATTTGATAGGAGTATACCATTCTGCAAGAAAAACATCGTGACCTGGATTTTAAATCAGATTCAGCTAATCTAAAAGGCCATGGAACATGCTGAACAGGAACAAATCTTCCTGGTATTTTAGACTTTTGCTAGGTATTTCTGAGTGCAGAATAATAGGAGAACTGAATAAGCCAGCTACAAGCTTCTGCATGACCTTGTGCACAAGAGAAACACAGGGCTGAACACTGACAACACAGCCATTAAACAAGAGATGGAATGAGCACTGCTGGGCTAACACTGCCCAGAACAGCTGCATATTTGCAGTTAGTAGAAAAAAAAAATCAAGGATGCCATAAGACAAACATTGTCCTGTTTAACATATGCGGCACTTGAAAAACACTGTCTACTGCAGTTGAGGGCTCTAACATTGCCCAAGTTACCCTGACAAACATCACAGCGGGCTAATCTTCTCAAAAAAAACCAGCTTGGTCTCATTCGTATGGCAGATGCCATTTTCAAGAGAGTATTGGTGGGGGGGCAATGTTTAAGTTGGCACTATGGGATCTTCCTCTCCTTTTCAGACCCAACACAGCCATACTAAGATGAACCAAAGTGAAACTGAGGGATTTAGCTGTTAACTTCTCATTCAGCTGAGACATTTGCATTCAACTTCCCTAAAAAAAGAGCATCTGTAAGCACTCCACCATAAAACACACCCTCCAAAGTCAGAAAGATTTTGCATCTCAAGCGCAGCCCAGCGAACTCATTTATGGGATAACTAATGACTAAGCAAGTATTCATCTGGCACAGAGCTTCAGCTGCCATGCAAGAACAGTGCTTTCCTAAGCTGAAACACTCCACGTGAACCACATCCACACACCGTTAAGCAGTTTTTATACAAAATGCCCCAAGAAGCTCTTCTAAACCACAAGGAAAAAACCCTTGAAATATAACAGTGAAGAAGGATAAAATAGCAGGAGAAACGGAGGTAAAGGACAGGTAGCACCAGAAGGCCTTCTAGCAAAGCCTGGCAAAGCTAAGAAATAAATGGCAAGGTAGGCTGGCAACGAGAAGACCGCTGGACTCCAGAGATAAGTACGATTGCTCGTCACACCAAGCCGGTGCAACCACACGCAGCCAGAGCATCTTTCTGCTGAGTAGAGACACCCCTGCAGAACTGGATCAGAGCACAGGCCTGGAGCTTGATCTTCCCCATTCAGCAACATCCTCTCTTCAAAAACAGTATCAACACACCTTTCACACAAAAGAGAAGCCTATAATATACTAAAACTGTTCTAGTGAAAAGTTATTTATACACTGGAAAAGGTACTGCATTCAAAAAAAGGTTAAGCTCATACAACACTTGTACTCAGTAATGATCCCTGTTTTACTCCAATGAAAACTACTTAGAACTGCAGCCAGATGTTCCTGAACGCCAGGCTAATTCCACAATATTCATTTGTGCATGGAACGAAGCCTAGAGGCAAGGGCAGGATTCCATTTCCCAGCAGATATTTTGTCCTCTAATCAAAGCACAAAGCTTTGCACTGCACCGAGGCGGCCACACAACGTACGTTTCATTTTCTGCTCCATTGGTCTTGTTCTTGCGCTGCTTCTGCTCATTGCTTGCTGGGGGTGTCTGTCCCATTGCGGGTGGCTTCCGTTTTGCTAACATTTTTCGTTGCCTTTCTATTTCTTCCCGCTGGGAATTTATCCTTTCCTGTTGCCTAGAAAGGAGAGGGCAGAAAAGACATGAAGCACAGAACCAATGAGGTGTACCCAGTTGTTTTCAGCATCTGCTCTTAAATTAAAGCAATGAATTTCAAATCAGTTGTACTTGTAAGATTAGAAACTAAATGTTTTTGTACAGAAGAGGGAGTGCACCAGACATTATGACCAAGACTTTTAAAATATATTTATGTAAAAGAAGATTCTTTTCCTGACTCACAGAAACCTTTCAGTACGTGAAAGGTTTTATTCATGCAGAGGATAACCCCAAAACAAGGAGCTCTAACCTCAGGAAAACCCAGGCATCCGTGGTAAGTCTCTAGCTTTCCACAAACTCTTTCCTGGAAGACTGTTCTGAATCTGAGACTTTCCTGTTAAAATCATTCCTGAAGTCCAGCACTGTGTGAGAGGATTCTTCTGCTTCAGAGCTACAGATAAACTATCCTTACTTCTCTAAAATACAACTAGTACCATTCCAAATTTCACTAAAAAAGTATTCTTTCTTGGAGGGAGTGTTTTTAAAGCTACCTGGTTATTTTATAGGGATAGAAGTAGAGATTTTTCATGTAAATGGCTTAAGAATTTACACAGTTCACTTTTAAAAAAGGGACTCAGACTGCAGCTAAAGATTCCAGATGTATTTTTTCCACCTCCTATGGCACAAACTAAGGGGAAAAAGCTATAAAATCCTTAATCAGTACTTATCAAGAGCTGTAGCTCCCTATCAGACTACAGTGAAGTGATCTGATTGTAAGAGACCATACATAGCTCAAGCATGCAATTAATTTGCAGAGTCCTACTTTAAAGGTCTAGGCCAGGCAGGAATTCACTGGATGTTTCCATTAACACCCTGAATAAAGGGGTCTCTGATCTTCATTTCCAGGTATTTGCAACCCCTTTGATCACTGTTACCAGGAGGCAAAAATGTCAAATTGTGTTCCTCTCCCCATCCCCATTTTAAGCTTTTCTACTTAGTATCTTGCCAATTCCCCCCTTTTTTTTTAAATAAAAAGGAGCTAATCAGCCTACTTTGCTAATTCATGCAATCTATTTGATTTGCATTCAAGATACATGCAAGAATCCAGTCCATCTCTCCACCCTTGGCAGTGCACAGCCAGCTAGCTGTGCTGGCGTTAGCTTCCTAACGCATCTTTTCATGCATCAGTCACACCAGGCCCATGTTTTGACATGCAAGACACCACACACAAGGGCTTAAGTTTTCCCTTTTCTGCCTCTGAAAGTAAAAATAACTCCATTTGTGCTCACTTGATGAGGTTCTGGAAAGCATAGCCATCCGTCCACTGCTCCGTGAAAGACGCGCCGTGCCGCACCGTAGTGAAGTGCCCCAGCCTCAGCCGGTCCTGCATGCTCTTATCTCTGCACGCCATCTTCTCCTGCTTCGACTGAAAACAAAACAAAAGATGTTAAAATACAAATACACACCATCAACTAGCCGCCAAGAGCTCCGCCACGTTTTAAACTGCTGCCAACCTTATCGCTATTCATAGTTCTAGCACTGCTGATCTGAAACCCAGTTGAAGAAAAAAAAAAAAAAAAAAAAAAAAAAAATCATTGATCACATCATCGATGTCATTTCACAGCTCCTTTTCCGTGGCACTGCAGCCTCTCTCTCCTTCCCCATTACTGCTGGTGAAGCTCACCCATCCTATCATGACTTGAATTCAGTCTAGCAGTGGGATTAAAGCTGTCACTTCATATCAACAGTTTAGCTAGACTCCAGATTGGGCTCTGATCAGGCCTTTATTCACTCACACAGGATATTAGGGAAGAAAACACCCTTTAAATCAACTTTAAGATTAAGATACAGTGACCAGCCAGCTCAGTCCTAGACAAACTCCCCTCCCAGAAGCGATACAATCTCAGTTAGGTCAACAACTCGCATAAAAAATGGTAGTGGTGCCTGACATGGTATTTCCTGTAAGTGAAAGGAAATTTCAAAGGCCTGGGATGAGAGCAGCAAAGCTTCAGTCAGTCAGGATTAAAGATGAACCAGCAAAGCTCCTCACTGGAGTTATAAACCACTTGTCTGAATGTCAGGTCTACACAGTACTTAGCCCTGAGTTACAAATCCTCACAGAAAGGGGAGCTCCACTTCGGGAACAATCAGCTCTGCAGTAAACGCAAGTCAAACAGACAGTGCGTGCTGGCCAGCACCCTGCTAGTTTTGCCCATCCAGTGCCCACAAACAATAGATGCAATTGGCCAACAGGTGAAGGAGCAATCAAACCCCCACACTGTTTAATCATCAGGAAATCTTTCCACACTGCAGCAGAAGTAAACTGGAAGCTGGTAACCAGCAGCGTAGCACTTTCCCAGAGTCTTAAACAGGTTGCTCAGAGTTGCTACACAAAGCAACAATCACCACTTTGCACTTCAAAAGAAGGAAAAGTTTAAAGAGTTGTGGAAAGCCTCCCGCTCACCTTTTCTATTAGAAGCTTCTTGCTCATCGTTACACATCTGTTCAACCGCTCTTTGTACTTCTCCAGCATCTTCTGTTGTTCATCAATCTGCCGTCTCAAGTCACAGTTGGCCTACAAGGGAACAGAAAGGATGAGTCCTGCACGTTAAGCCACAAGAGAGCCAAACCACACATCATGCAGGAAGATATTTCTCCAGCTGTTGGTATCTGCTTAGAAAAAAAGCAAACTGGCAGGATAAGACACCACACTAGGATCCTCTTTTCAATACTTCCAAGTCAAGCTTTTCAATCTTCAGCCTATTCAAACCTCAATACTGCTCCAAAACAGCAAAGTGCTGTCACTCTATTTTACAGTGAAGGAAGTACAGGACAGCCTCATGTACCAAATCCCCCCAGAGCTTAATAAGCTCTACAGCATCCTCCCTTTTCAGCCACAGCTGACAGAGGGAAGGGGCATGGCGATTCCTTTTGCACTTTCAGTTAAATTCTTGTACGAGGCATCATCCATCAGCCCTGCCAACAGACACTGCTCCTAGTAACAGGTGTTGTTTTTAAGATCACCATAATATTCATCTTCTACCGCATAATACTAGATTAGAGAAGGCTTATTCTTTAGATTTAGCCAAAAGATGTTCCCATCATCTCCATACATTTCAGAGGCTCTCCTAAATGAGCATTTCAGAACACATCTGAAAAACATATTATTAAAGGAAAGACAGATTCATTTCCTTACTATGTAGGAGAGGCAAATGTTTCTGATAGGAAACAGGTTAGCTAGTGAAACACCCAAAACTGTTGCAACAGACCAAAGCAAGGCCGCCACCACCGCTGAGGAATACAAATGCCTGAGCTGGTGCTTGGCTACAGCGCTGAGCTACACTTCACCACCCCACACGCACAGTGCGACTAGCATGAACCTTGCGGATCCCAGCAGGCCCAGGCAGGGTAACTATCCACCCACTCGACTTAGTCTGCAACTCACACAACTCTCTCGCTTGCAAGAGTTGACTGGATTTGCTTTACTTTGTGTATGTCCATTCTATAAATGTTATAGGATTAAAAAACAAAAATCCTTCTCTACAGCCTAGTTGTCACAAACATTGCAGGTAGCTTTAAATAGCACACTTTAGAAGAGCTGGCCCATTTTAAATACTTACTCTTAATAAGTCATCTATCCTCCCCTCCTTCTTCTCCAAGTCAGAATTCTTACTGTTTTCTAGTGCAGATATTTTTTCCATCGTGAGGTCAGACTGCAGAGAAAAATCACCAAAAGATACATGTAAGAAAAAGTAGTTTGCATTTCACATGGTCAACTACAGCAGTCTTTAGCCCCCCCTAATCTGAATAGATAGATCTAAGGGAAACCCAATCCCCTGCATCCTACAAGGCCAGGGAAGGACTCGCTCCCTTCTTCATTCACTTATTGCTCGATGGCAGCTCACTTGGCTAGCACAAAGGCCTAAAATTCTACTCACGGGAATACAAACTGTTAACATGTAACATACTGCAACATCCCTCTCATGCTGCAAAATCTGGCTTTATAGCTGAGCTCTACCCAGTCCTTCATGGTCTCTGATGCACAATATCCTTTCCTGCAGTGGAAAACAGCCTGTATAAGAAATGCTTAGGGACAGGAGGTTCGGGTTTCTTTCCTAAGTCGCATTATCAAATTTATGAGACCTTCAAGATGCATAGATTGCCACATGCTAGAAAAAGACACTAACTAGAGACTCTGAGGAGGCCTTCCAGAAGATGCAGGTTCTCATTTTAGAACACAATAACAGATTAACAGCAGGAGCACTACAAGCACAAGCCTTTGTTTCTAGGTGATGTATCAGTGTCACTAGGCAGAACCAGACTTTTACAGTTCTCGAGTGAAACCTGTTGTGAAAATATTACAAGGTGCAGCACATTTCCAACATCTCACCCAATGAAATGCAAGTTGTACCTGGGAAGAGAAGGCAGAAGACATGCACACTACCCTGCATAAAAATATTTCAAATTCAAGATTCTAATTAATGGTACAAGACAAGGGGAAGATGTCAGAGTGTTCACGCTCATAACATCTAAAAACCAAGTCATCACTAGGGAATTGCAAACCCCAGTTGCACACGCAGATTTCTTATTTAGGGCTAGCAAGCATTTATCCTTGTTCTGAGAAGAGGTGCTGGTTCTGAGCAGAGACCTAACTCCAGAGTTACCTAACAGTCCTTCAAATTCCATTTTGGAGTTAACACCACAAAATAAGAGGAAAAAGTCAGCAAACTGGACTCTGGTACTACTCTATGTACTCCCAGTACAAGAAACATCCCAGAGAACCCCTACTAGCATTGCACATCAAGCAAGACAAACCAGAAACCCAAAAGACAAAGAGGCAGCCTGAAAAGGTCACCTCACTTGTGTCATCACCTGGTTTATGCTTCCTGGCAGCCTACAGAGGAAGCACTTGTGACAAAACTCTTGTCACCGAAGGCAACAGAAAGGCTGTCTGCTGAAAATCTAGGCTGCATGCACGCAGCCAAGCGGCAGCAGGATCCTTTAGCAAGTGACCATCACACCCATTTATCAAAACATAAACATTCTTGCAGGATGAAGTCCTACTGTGGGACACGTGCTGGTACATCAGAGGAGGCTTCCTCCCGACTCACCTTGCCTCCGAGCCTTAGAGGGCACGAGCACCACCTGAAAATGCTGAGGACATCACACTTGTGCTGACTTGCTTTTGGCATTGTCAGAAGTGATTCAAGCTGGGAATCACTGAAGATATTTCTGTTCCTGTAAGAACTCCAATTAGGTTGAGAGGGAAAAAAGCCTCTACGCCGCTGGAGCGTACCACAAAGCTGATGGTTGGCAGAGAGCACACTTGGACAGCACGTCAACCTTTCCAATGCAAACCCTACGGGCACGTTACAAGCAGGAGACCAGCTTGCTCACCCAACTGCGATCACTGTTATAGAACAGCGGTGTTGGGACAGCAGAGAAAAAATCTGAAAGCTACTCCAGAGGCTCCTGAGTCACGGTGCCCTTCTAACACAAGATTTCTCCAGGTACTAGTAAGAAATAGGAATCTTCTTCAACAGACAGATGAGAGCTTGAACAAGACAGACAACAGATGTGACCCTAGTGCCGTGACATGGCCCACATTTCATCCAGTAACGTCCCCCGAGGTACAACTGTGGTTCTTCATGTGCAAAGAACTTGTACCACCTGCTGGGGGGAAGGAGAATGAACTTTGCCCACCAACAAAATCGCCTCTGACACAGACTGAAGTGACAAAATGACTGACACAGAACTGACAAGGTCAGTCACAGAGAAATCAGGGATGAAAAAAAATCCAAAGAAGATTAAAAGCAGGAGAAGAAATGAGCAAGCTGCATTGCAGATGAAGCCAAATGCCTTTATAAAAACAGATGAAGATGACACAGCTAAAAGTAAATCTTGCCATAAGAGTCACAGGACTACTGGTAACTGATTAAAGGACACGAAAAAGACAATGATAGAGTCAAAAGAGCTTCTTGACTCCAGCTCAGACTATGGATATTTGTACTGTAGGCTGTGTGAACGCATCCACGATCCAGCACTTGAAAGGAAACCCAAGTGATCATTATAACCACTTCCATTCGTGTCTTCAACTTTAAAGAGAGGAAGAACATCCAGGACACAACCCAAGGGCAATGGACAGAGCTATCCAAGGTATTCCTTTCACGAGGACATTCTCATGCAGGCAAAGAACAGCCTATGTTGCCGACACAGAAAAGCCTCGGTAACAGACTAAGCAAGCTGCAACAGCAGCAACAGAAAAACATCCTTTACAGGATAAAGAATAAAGTTCAGAACGGTTCACTTCGACCAGCAGAGTAACAGATTGAATTCCCATTCCTGTTCTTTTCACTGGAAACTTTACATCTACTACAAGTGACACCCTGCGGTGTGGAAGTCAAGCTAGACTGAACCAGTACCTCACACTGCAGAGATTTATCATACAGCGAGCTATACCTGTGACTGCTTGTGCTGGATGGAAATCTGTTTTTGGGAAGTGCAGGAATGCTCAGTGTTCCCTGATCCTGTAGAAGATGGGCTGCCTTGCTGGGCCTGCAAAAGAAAGTCCATGTATTGTTATATGCTCCTTGACATGACTGTAAGCACCCATGTAGATATACATATCTGCAGTCTGGCCTTCACACAGTACTTTTACATTAAGATTTAAGAATGCTTTAAGAGACTTAGTTTATGAAAACACAAGAGAGTCATTATCTTTCAAGAAGTCTGGTCCAACCTGCTAGAAGACAAAGATTTAAAAAATCTAATCTAATTCATGTCAGCTGATATTAAGCTAAGTCAAAGCAAACAGTTCTCAAAGCAAGACCGCACTCTATTCATTTGTTCTTCTGCTTCTGCGAGTTTAGCCTCTCAGACGCGACTACTTCAATCTACACATCAGTTTGAATAGTTAATTTAAACCTCACGTCATGTTATTAAGCAGGCAAAGCCTGGGGCCTAGAATGCCTCCCAAGGAAGAGGGACTTACCACAAAATGGTAGACTTGCTCATCAATAACCCAGGCTGCACTTGAACCACTGTCCCAGCCCTTAGCTAGACACCTCCCCTGGGATTCAAGTCTTTGGAGAGCTGCTCACCGAGACAAAAGTAAAACAGAGGCCACCTCCCCTCTGTGCCAGCTGCTCATTCTCTAGCCGCTGCTTCGCCAGCATCACCGACATCAGCGTTGGCAGAGCAGAGTGTTCCTCCTGTGGTTCCTTTGCTGTGGTGCCGTCTACCCCATACAGCGGCTGCTCCACTCGCCGCTGTAACACAGTCAAAAAAAATACAATGAACTTTTTTTTCCCTCCCCAAGCGATTCTCTGGCTCTGCCAAAACTGTTGTCAGCGAAGCAGCAGCTCAGGAATGGGCAGGCAGCACGGTGAGGATCTGATAACTCCAGCAGGACTCCTGGAGGGGTCATCCCAATGGCAGACATCAAAAAGGAGAAGTTAACAGTAGTAAGAAATAAAAGTAACAGAGGAATACACAGGACAGAATTCCTTTCCAACTCATTTTCAAACCGCGACACAGGGACAACTGTAATACTGTCAACTTTCTTCCCCAGGAGAACACTTGGGTAGGACAGCGACCTGGCGAGAGCCCGAAGGGCTGAGCTGCTCCTTCCCTTCTACTCAGAGGAGCAAAGCAATTCAAATCAGTTAAGGGATCTGAAGACACACAGTAATGTCCTGAAGACATTGTGATTCCCAGCAGCAGGTTCTGATTGCGGGAAGCACAGCACAAATTGGCCCAGAGCCTTGCAGAAGGGCTGCTTCTCTGTTACAGACATTTTAACGCTTTGCTCTCTTCCTAAACCATACTAATTTCTATAATGGAATAAAACACACAAATATTTAACTTTTCTTTTTAAAACGTTCCCCCTCTCATATTTTGAGGCCTATCCCAAACTGCTGATATTCAGTTTGTAAGAGGAGGACTGATCATGCGAATGCACCCTAAGCACATGCAAAAGGTAAAATTGGAGCTTCAAGAGTAAAGGACAGAAAAAAAGATAAGAAAAAATAATGCCTGCATAAGGAAAGAGACTGACCCCCCTAAAACTACCTCTAACATCAGTTTTGACTCTGTTCGCTCAAGGACATGTTCTGCTCAAACTTCTACCTCCTCAATTTACAGAACTGCAAAAGCCGCAAACGGAGAATCAACTATGGTCCTGCTATGAACGCTTGAAGGAAGGACCAGCTACTGGAACACAGAACTGTCCCTGACACATGGTTCACCTGCAGTATTCAGAGATGTTCTCTTTCACTTAACTTCTCTTTAAGGAGGAGTTTTAGTGAGTTAATGTAAGGTAGGAGAAGGGCCATTGAATTACCAGACACATTTTAATTTTTACAAATAGCAAAAATATCTACCTGAAGCTCTCCGTTAAAGCACCACTAAGCTTTCAAAAACCTAGTTAAGTGATAGATTCTGAGCAGAGCATTCAGTGCTGGGATTTAGTTCAGTTCACATTCAGGAATTGTGCAAAGGTCTCTTTAGACTAATGTAACCTGTAAAGACCTGGCATTGGTTTTGGAATATCAACCTTTCCTGTAACGCTCTACACTCCTATGACACCCAACAAACGCTGACCAATTTTGAAGAGGCACTCCGGCAATGTTCAAAACTAGAGATCAAGCACTAGAGACTTCAAACACGGCTTAGCTAGTTTAAAGAAATTTCTTCTGCTGCTTTGTGCTAAAATCGCTTAAAAACACAGGTTATTCGTTCATATTCAGATCCTGCAGAAATGCTGAGATAGCAAAATTGAATTGATGTAACAAAAAATATCAGCCATTGTGCATATACACACACAACTCTGCATGTTTTTGCTAATAGCAATCACAAGTCACATATACATAGGCATGAAGTAAGAGAACTCCCAATATAATTATGCTTTCTGGTAGTCCCAAAAGAACCAAACAAGATTGATGCAGCATTGCACTAGTGCTATACAAACATCTAGTACAGTCCAAATCCAAGGAAAAACCTCCAGAACTGCTGCGGCGTACAGAATAAATGGCAAATATGTTAGTTCCACTTAATTAGGAACAGCTACATAACTGTAACCACAATGTTAATACAAGTATTGGTGCTTAAATCATGCAAAATCACTTACTACTGGACTAACAACTGCTACAGAGCCCTGTACGTTAACTTTGCCGCCACCACCTCTTATCATATTTTACAAATTCACACGTAAAAAATACAGGGACTGAACAGGGAAGAAGTCAAACCACTCACCAGAACTTTCTTTCCTGTTCAGAACCTTTTCTTCCCACAGTTACCAGGCTAATCAAGGCCGTGCATTGTCCCCTGGGAAAACACTTACCGGTAAGGGGTTGGACAAGGAATGCTGCGGTGAGGACCTGGCGACAGGCGGCACGCTTCTGCCAGGGCTGGTTCCCGGGCCACTTCCCCCAGCAAACTGGCCAAAAGAAAAATATTTGATCATCAGTAACTCCATAGAGATACTACATTTGAGCAAATCAAATGGAGAAAGAAGCAACACACTAATCTTAAAAGAAACAAAGTCTTACAAGCCCTAGGGATGCATTTAAATGATCTGAAGACAATGCAAGAGGAAAAACTGAAATGCACTACTTTAAAACAACACACACAAAGCACAGATGAGCAACTGTCACAACACCAAAAATACACAAATTCTGAAGTATGTATTTTTCATTTAAATCCGAGAAATATAAAGCCACATGCTTGGAGATAAACTAATCACTACCTGCACAGAATTAGCAAGCCCATTTGCTATGTGCAGATATATATAAATGCGCATCACAGACTAGAAGGAGGTGTACGGCTTCCATTAAAGCATCCACACCAGTCACTGACAAGGACAAGATATCCAGGCGGCTGGAGCACTGTTCCATTGGTAAGGAAATTCCTATGTTCCTGCACTGCACAGTGCGCCGTACTTACCAAAACTAAAGACAGAGCTCTAGTTTATGCAGACTTAAAAAAAAAAAAAGACTTCAGATATTATTCACTAAGAAGAATATTGATGTTTAGACTGCCCACTGCAGCTAGATTCCTTTGCAGCACTGGATCTTTAACAAAACAGGTCTGCACAAAAAAAGTTCAATAACCTCATCAGAGATCCAAGCTCTGAAGGAAATCAACCTCAAATCCGCTCTTATATTGGCACTCTCTTGTAAAAATTGTTATCGACTGTTAAAAGAAAAGCTGATGTAGAAATCAACTTCCAAAAATCCCCGATTCTCTACCTATTCAAATTCAGATATACAGGTTAATACAGTCAATTGGTGGCTTGAAGCTGTTATTTAACATGACGGATAAACAACACAAGTTACATTAAATTTGCATCTGCAGAGATTTTGTATATGTGGATTCAAACAGATTTTTCAGAGAACGTTAAAGATGCTTACCTCAAAATAATCACTAATTTTATGTCCTCTAGGAGTGCCTTTTCCTAAAAGGGAAAAACAAGAGGGAAAATATTGTATTTCTAAATGCAGGAATTAGGCCATTCCTCCTTTACTTTGACACTCCTTTCCGCACATAAAGATGTCTCATCTACCGTAACAAAAGTTTCTGCCCAACAGAAAAGTGCCCCAAGGTGAGACCTCTTGTGCTGCAATTTAGTGGCTTTACGGTTCATGGTTTCAAGTAACTCAATTCCAATCAAACAATATTTATAGTCACAAAAGTAATTAAAAAACACAGTGCACAGAATAATGCATAGGTTCTCCAAAATTTCCTTCAAGATAAAGAGAGAGCAAAGGGTACTTTTACTCATTTGCCTTCACATAAATTACTGCACAGTAAATTAGCATATTAAAACTTAGCCTTTTCCCTTATTATATCACTGTTGTAAAAGCAATCCTGTCAACACAGTCCTCATTGCTTTCTTGTGGGAGAATAAAAAAATAGAAATCTGTTCCTATGCCCATTTACTAGAGAACCTGAATTTGGACTAAAATACTAAGGGTTTCTTTTAGCACTAAGGCAGCACTGCCTGCTTTATGCCCAAGTACAGTTTGTTCTCTAGCTATTTGTAATGGTGAGAACCCACTCTCGCAAGGAAGACATAAGTCTCAAAAAGCAAGAAAGAGACAGTACAGCCTGTATTTTGAAGCCTGGCTGCTGTATATCTAGTGACATGGGACCAAAACAACACTTCAGAGAAGCCACATTAGGCCTTTGGGCAGTTTGTCCCACAAAAATGCAACAGTTTGTGCAAATAAGCTGAAGACAAGTGTTTTCCTGCCAAAGAGGATAACAAGGCTCCCAGAAGAGAACTACACCATCACGGAGTAGTTTATAACAGGCTGCCTGACACACCCTTGAGAAGGGCCATTAGTTTCCTAGGACACTGACTGTGCAAAGCCCGTACAAATCACCGACCGGTCAGAAACCCTGCAGCGGGGTCAGGAGAATGGATTACCTTGACTGGTTTCGTATGCATCTGCTTTCCTTTTTCTATTCCGCTGGTCATTCTGTTTTTTCTCAGGAGTCTGTTAAACAATACTTCAAAATTAACATTTCTGCAGTTATTCCAAGCTTTAAAGAAAATACCAAAACACAATAATCGACTTCATCTCCCCAGTGGCCATTTCATTTCTCTGGTGTGTTTGTTTTTACTGCTGGTGCTTAAAGAAACAATAGCTCTCAAATAGCTTCTACCTTCAGATACACACACTGCAGGAAGGAGAGAACAAGGTTAGCAAGGAGATTATTTTTTCCTATTTCTACTGTTGTAAACCAGCCTCTGTAACCCAGTTACTGCACATGGCTACCAGGACACGTGCAAGCACTTACAAAACCTGCACAGATTGTTTCAGAATGGTCACAGTGCTGGTGCAAAAGTAGTTAAGTGGCTGAGAATGGACCCAAACGACTTTTTCAAGTTCGAGCAAAGACATCCAAATTGAGAGATGGGTTTAGATGGCTCTGATGCTCTGTGCAGATGCCTGCAAAAACTATGTGTGAAGGAAGAGCAGAGCTGCAGGAAAGATGAATTGCCCTGGTAGACCGTGATAAAAGGGGATTGTAAATTTGGATGCATCTGCCCAAGAACTAGCCTGTCTGCTCCATGCAAGGTTGCGGGTTTGCATGAGAAAGGGAGGAGATTTCTGGGAAAGCCTGCAGCCAGAAAAGGCCTGCAGATCGACTCATCCATTTGGACTTGAGCCTGCTCTTCATGCGCTGATTCTGATTGCAACCAGCAAGCGGAGGGGCAGTTTAGCATCAGCCAGAGACACATTTCCATGTCCACGCACAACGCAGAGGACGGGCGAGAAGCCAGCGTCTCCTGGACACGCTAGGCCCCAGCATGGCGCTATCCCTGACACCAGAGTCACTTCTGTGGCCCAGCCTGCTGTGAAGGAAGCACCACAACAGAAACAGCTTCCTGAGGTTGCTGGAGGGAAAGCAAGACATCTTGTCATCTCCATCACCACCATTGGTTTTAAAACATCTTTTATCCCAAAGGCCCCCATTGGTTTCCAAGCTATACGCTTTACAGGCATTTTAGTCCCCACTAAACTGTGGCCCAGGGGCAGGAAGAAAACCACAGCGTGCAAAACACAGCACTGGGGGAGGGAAGGCCACGGCCAGAAAGGCTGTGGGAAGCCTGAGTTTCATGCTCTGAGGAAACCAAAGTCCAAAGTACCCCGTTCAGAGAGCTCTGCCAAGGGACTAGCACACGGCAAGCACAGGGATCAATCTACCTCCTCTAATAGGATAGAAGGCTTTCACGGCCCAAAACCTAGACCTGGTTGCGTCCCCAGGAGATGCTGGATGCCCACAGGCCCATGTTACCAGCTGGGCAGTTATCGGTATTATTTTGGTAAAAGGGCGGAGAGGAAGGTTAAGACAAAGACAACTACTGGGGCTGCAAAGTTCTTTCTAGAATGAAGAGAGTGATGACTCCGTAAATATCTAGAGACTGACTGGTAGCAGCTCCTGTATGTGCCAAGGTCAATGAAATGGTCTTCCCAATCTGTACCCAATCTGTACAACAAGCCAACAACGCTGGAGTGACAGTAACACTGCTGGCTCCGTTATAGCCTCAATGAAACTGCAAGCATTTTAATGAGATTCAGTTTAAGTTGCTTTTCTATTCACTTGCGCAACAAAGGGTGGATTTAATTATGTCAATCTGGTTTATTTAAATCACTTTACAGGAGCTGATCAAAAATTACGATTTAGTACTCAGCCTTCCGCTATCAGCAATACTTACTTGTGCAGAGTTCAAAATATCATGTTTTTGAGGAACTGTATTTCATCAGACACCTCATATCAGTACTGCCACACACTACAAGGAAGCATGATCCCAAACTTACCTGACAACTAGTGGAAAGTTCTTTATACTCATAAGAAAATCATTGAAGTTTGAGATGTTGCTTTGTTAACAGAGAATTTTAAAGCAAAAGAGAACTCTGCAAACCCATTTCACTGCTTTAGTATGTGTTTTCAAACAGTTAATCCTAAAGTTGTGAGATTAAACACAGACAAAGCATCAATTTTCACTTCCCCACAATTCCACAAAGCAATTCACAAGAATTCCCAGCTTTGCACAGACTCTGCAAACACACATATTTGATAGGTAAGGCAAATGTTTCCATTAAGGCTCCCTGGTTTGTTATCTGGCCAAAACTGTATCCAAAACCAGTAAATAAATCGCAGTGTACCAGAAAGCATTTTCAGAAAGTGAGCTTTGGGAATGCTATGTTTTGGGGCTTGGGTGATATCCATCTGTTACAGCAGGAAGCTTTAGGAAGAACGGCCTTGCAACACTCTGAAGGCGGCAGGAGTTAGAAGAGGACTGGATTCTTCGTGCCCTGACCAAAGATGTTACCCCCCTTCTCAGATAATTCCTCTACACTGTGCGAGTTCAACCACGTCTAATCTAAACCCACTTACGATTAAGGATTGGGCCTGCTTACCTCCAATTCCTTATCGCTCAGAGAACCCACGCTGCACAGGCTCTGGTTGGAAGACTCACTATTTAATGGACCCTGCGGGGAAAAAAAAAAAAAAAAAAAGCCAAAAACTGTTAGAAAAAAATTCCGTAAAAGGCACAAATGTGCTATACAATCTTCCACCTCTTGGCTAGCTATGTGGCTCTGTCACACAGACAGAGGAGCCGCACAGGTCAAATGTCTGGACACACAACAGGGACTAAACTTCAGAATTCATCTGCAGCAAGACAGAGGTTGGGCTGCCAGCTGGATGGTCTTTTCCTCAATATACTGATCCAGCCTCTGCAATGCTATTTCTATACCAGTTTAGATGCTAACTGCCATATTTAACCATGCAACAGCAAAGGTAACACTCATAAAAGACTAAGGCAGCTCGAGAAGGAAACTTCTGATTTGGTAGGTAACAGTTCAAAGTCCAGCTCTTCTGGCAACCATCTACTTAGTTTAGGGCTGAGAATTTAGAGGCATCTTCTACCTGGCAAGGCAGTTACTACTGCAACCAGGTGCTGGCAGTACCACCAATTTTCTTCTTTTTAATGTGTTATTTAGCACAAGGAAAATGAATAAGTGACAATTGTTCTGGGTGACAGCTCTACTGCTGCTAACACAAGCCACAATCTCTCTCGCTAGGCCATCTCACGCACCCGTGTAAGGTAAAGTGCAAAATGAACAGGCTAGAATAGATTTACAGAAACAGTATTTAGGTACCTAGAAGAGCCAAGCTGTATCTTTGCAAGCTCTTCTGGGTACACACCTGCATTTTTAAACACCAAAGTATTTTTATAAGTTATCAAATCTTTTTTAAGAGAGTGAATCATGCAAACTCACTGCTTTAGCCTAGTGCTCTGACACAAAATATCCTCCCACAGACCTAACTTAAGAAATCTAGACTAATTTGACAAAGATAAAAACACGATTCACAAGTATTGATGGAATGTATTAGCAGAAAGAATGACATGATAAAACCACCGCTCCATTAATAACTTGCGAGCACCTTCTTGCAAAGATCCTTTCTATTTTGGCATTCTTATTTTTGCAGTAACCACTTCCCACCCATCAATCTTTCCACAAGGTTAAACCGCTTCTCATTGTACCCTTGAATGAGAGACTTATGGGCAGAGGTGGGAACAAGTCTAAACAACACAGAAAATTCCCAAAGTTGATTACTCGCGAGGGCAGCAGCTCTCCCTTCCCCATGTAAGGCAAACACCAGGGCCAAATCACAGTCATGACCCAGCCCAGCTCTGCTATCCCCAGCCCAGTTCAAAGCAACTGTCCCCCCAAAGTAAAGCTTCAGCTCCGACCTCGGGACTACGCTTTAGCGCTAATTAACCAATTTGTTTCTCCTAAGAAGGGAGGCTTAATCACCTCAAGGAAAAAAAAATACCAACAGTCAAACAGTTCAAGTAGCAAAACATTTAAGCTGAAGTCTGACAAATATTATAGGTCGGACTTCTTTTACGTTAGGGATTTATTGCTTGGCCATCAAGACTCAACACAGCTGAAGTGTCAACACTAACCTTAGCTACAGTCGCTTGAAGGCCTCATTGATAATAAACCTAAGGGATCCCACAGCAAGTGGTAACCGAAGCTTAAGCTTTGCTCCTGGTTTTTTTTAAGAACCTCCCAAAAGCTGTCCTGAAATCCTTCACTTCCTCCTGTGAACTCAACCCTTAGCAGCGCGCTCAGGACCTGACTCTGTGCGTGAGCACCAGAGCTTCCCAGCTCAGGAGCATCTCGGCGACGGGGCGCTCGCTGGTCCCGTCCGCACAGGTCGGGGCTCTGACGTGATGAGGATGAAAGTGAAAGCTGCTCCCAGATTTGCTACTGCCCACGTTCTGCACATGGAGAGCACACGACAGGAACAGCTGCTCCCAAAGCGCCACATTTGAGCTTTTCAGGAACATTATGGTTGAAAGGATATTAGTGGCTTAATTAAGGTCTGTATTTCACCCAATGGTCCTGCATTCAGGACAGACTGGTGAAATACGCTAGTGAAACCACCTATGGTTAAAAAAAATCCTAAGATTTCTTCGGAAATATAGCTTTATCCCGTGCAATGCAAAAACCCACTCAGTTTGGATTAGAATGCAAAGTTCTAGAAAAATGCACAATATGAAATTCATAACCTTGTTCTTATTTCCAGGAGCACAACCCTCATAACAATTCCACACTGGAAATACACAACTAGAGAGAAATTGGAGTCAAACTCATTCCTTGCAGCTGCAAAAGAGCAATTCAGTTCTGATCACAGACTTCTGAAGTGTAAACATACTGTCTTCTCTATAGTTTTATTTGCAGAAGAAGCTTTAAACTAACACAAGCATTAAATTCACCTCAAGGCAGGAGCATAAAGAGTGAAAAGGAATTAGCAACTTAAGAATCACAAAAAGAAGAGCTTGATGCTGGTCTATAAATCTGAAGTTTGCTGTAGATATGCACACATGCCATGATATTGTGAACAAATGCAAGATTAATTCTTTACAGGCCAGTCTGCATCCGTTTCCACCAAGGTGAGCTTTCCTTCCCTTGATTATCCTCAAGAGAATCTTGAATGCAAACAGTATTACAGTATTGGGCCCATCTTTCAGGCAAGGAGTTGAAGTACCTTGTTCACGTCAAAGTAAATTAGCCAAAAAGGACTCGTTTTGAGTTATTTCTACCATCCTAGCACAAATTGTTCACTAGAACACGCTGTGCTCGAAGCAGTAAGGATGCGATACCTAGGAGGTTTAAGGAGCATGGCCCAGTAATCAGCTGTACCTCTTCTCTCCAGTTATGTAACCTGAAGGACAGTAAGTTTTCCTGATGTTCCAGACAGTTTCACACACTGCCATAGATCAACTGCTTAGGGCAACGGGTTTAGCAAAGGGTACGTGAGAAACCCTACATCTGGATGGTACATCCTCAGGTACGTACACGCGTGCGCACACGAGTATAAGAAACTCTCTAATTTGAGCTTTACCATTCTCACACATTTATATAACTCAGCCACTGACATAAGGATAAATACTTCAGTACTTAATTTAGCACAGTGCTTCAAGTGGCCATAACACAAGAGGAATTAGAAGAATGAACCTGAATCTTGAAATCTTGAGGGGGAGAAAAAAAATGTCATGGCAAAGAATACCAACCTGAGATTATTGTTTGGGAAGTAGTAGTAGGGGGTAATAATCATGTAATTAGCTCATGCTGCAGGAAGAGCTTATCAATTTTGCTCCCGAAGTCAGCTGCACTGGCATCTGACCTTGCGAGCACCGGTTACTTTGGGATAACTGCACTACTGGGAGAGCACTTCCAGTGTGCTCCTCAGTATTCCCTGTCAGGAAAAACAGCAATGGGGCTCAGCAAAAAATGTCAAGTATGCGGGTCAGCTGCACTAAGCCCATGGTTTCCACAGCGGTTACCGAGTGGAGGCACAAGAACAGCACACACTTCCGCCTCCACAAGGAATTTCTTTCCAAGATAAGCTGGCATATTCTTCTCTCCTTGTGATTCATTTGATAACTGCGGCTTGCAAGTCTGTGATCTACCTATGCCCAACAAAACCTTCATGCTGAAAGCAGATGCAAGAGCAGCAGGTACTGCTAAGGCTCCAACTCAAAGGCAAGAACTTAGGCACATCTACTCACACAACCTGGGTGGTCATTCCCTTTGCAAAGCCACGGAAAAGGGCCACAGACAAGGCTCAGTGGCTAAAATAAAAACAGTTTAGCCTGACGATAACTCCCATCTGATCTTCCATTACATCAGCGTGAGTCAGTCCTCCCTTACCTACTGCCTATTCAAATCTGTCTACTGCCTTACACGAGTGCTTCCCCGTCCTCTTGGAGCTGCCAGGAGGGATCCTCCAAGCCGGTCCACAACTCCTTCCTCACGTGCGATCTCCTAATCACACATGCAGTTCTTGACCATCGAGACCACAAGCTGAAAGCTCCCATGCTCTGTGTTGTCTAATGGAAAACGGTGAAACTTTTCCCCAGACTGAAAGTCAACTCTAGAAACTCACATTGCCAAGTTAGAGTCATAAAGGTGGATTTACAAGAACACACTTGTAAAACTCTTGCTAACTCAGCAGTTGACATCTATTACTCTTTTGCCACAAGAAATTAGTCTTCTGTCAAATCCAGGCAACTTCCACCATGCTCGATGGGTTACACGACTTCCGTTTGGACTCTAGAGCTCTCTTCCCAAGATGCAAAAATACTATCTTTATTCTACTGGTGGCAAACTGGGCAGAAGTGTCTCAACCTACCCCGAACATCAGCTCAGCTGCAGAAATAGAACTGAGCTCTGACAACTATGTGGGGCTTTGGTAGCCAGACAACACATTTGAAAAATATTGTTGTGTGAGAAAGCTTCCAAACAAGTTTCACGTATCTTGCATAAAGAAAAGGAGCGTCCTGGTGCTTTCTTCGGTAGCTGATAAAACTAATTTCCAAGTTTCAAAACTCTTACTAACTAGTTCTTCTGATGGCATGTGACATCCCTGTGCAGCACTGCTGCCCTCCAAGGGAGACATGACTATTACCCACATATCAATCATTGACTTAGTAACTTTGCTACTAAGATGTTAGAGAGTAGAATATGCAACTGGTAATTACTGAACTGATTTATAAAGACTTTAGAGTGACAGAGGACCTAGAAGGTTAAAAAACAAAGTAATACAGAGTATAAAACTCTCTTCTTTCTTATGAGACATTCAATTTGGGAGGCAAATGTCCTGCAACATAAATGACACCTCAGATAATTTTCATTTCATTCTTTACGATACCTCACAGAGGGAGTCAGGGAGAACATAACTGTCATCAAGACTAATATTTCTTCAACTCCAGTCAACTGGACCTGCAAGATTCTTATAGTCAGAGGTTGCCTCTCTCCAGAAATATTTGAGCCTTCTCAGTTCAGCTATATAAGGAAACCGGGGTACACTTGTAGTAGATACATGATGCAGTTATGACTCACCCTCATTAAGCCTGGGGCACACTGTGTACAAATACACGGCTTCAGCCATCACAATTACCTATGCCCATTCTTAGCCAGTAAAAGTCTCTAGAAAGGACATGAATTCTTTGGCGTTAACCAGTGTGATATCCTAAACACAGCACCCAGGATGACAACAGACAAAACCAAACAATGTTATCAGCAGAAACACTAACTACATTTTGTCTTCTGTACCTACTGACCCAAGGCAGAAATCCGAGACGGCTCCTCAGAATAACACCCCAAGAGAATATGCTCAGATTTCACCTAATAAGTAAACATAAATGGCAGCTAAATAAGCAAGATGTCAGATGGCCACGCGTTAATTCAAAGACTTGCTTTGTGGATTTGGTGAAGAATGCCACTTGACCATATGGCAAGAACAGGCATCTAAAGCACTGCTGGCTTCTCGAAGCTGTCTGATGACCTGGATGAACCACATGGCAGTTGCCTAGAAACATTTCTTGCTTGTAAATTCGATTTCATGTATTAACTTTGTGCTTCTAGAGAATATTCTCCAACCACTAAGAATAAAAATTCATCACAGACTTGCAAAAAAATCAAGGCATTTGAGATTGCAAATAACCTCAGTCATTGGGTTGTGCCTCTCGCTACCGCAGAGGACAGCACACAACTGCTTCCAAGACAGTTTAGGATTTCTGTCAACTACTATTGCTACTAGAAGGCTCTTCCAGAATCCCTTAAAATCAACCGTTACAAGCTTTCTTCTACTTTCCAACCTAAACATTTATTTTTCTTCACCTCTCCCCTATTTGTTCTCAGAAACATATATAAACCTTCTTGCAAATATGCTGAGGGGGAACGGACTTTAAATGCTGCAGTTATATTAAGGACGTGAATGAGTACATTAGCTCTACACAGGCTCAAAATACTCCTCGTATTTTTAAATCTCAGTGAAACCTTCAGCAAATGCACTAAGTGATACAGGGAGGCAGTAGAAGGCAGGAAGCTCGGAGTTGCAGCTGCCTGCTGCATCCACCCAATAGGAGAGCATCTAAGATGACATTTCTTCCTTTTATGCAATAAACAGCAACAGAATACCTTCCACCCCAGCAGGACGCGCCAGGCCCAGGCCCACTAGATGGCACTAACTTTCTTTATGTAGCTTTCCTTAAACACTTAAGTGGAGGGAGCTAAAAAAAAAAATCTTAGTAGAATCACAAACTGCATCACAGCTTCCCAAAATATTCCCTTTAAGACAGTGACCTACCAATGCCAGCGCGGAGCACGACGGACGGAGGCTTGGGGGGGTAGGGAGGGAATTTGAAGCACCAACCTGGGAGGGAATGTAGTATCTGAGATTAATACTGCAACCAAGATTTGCTGCAACACAGTAGAGTCATGCTATTTCATATAAATGATTGGCTGATCTACTGCAAATTAGCAAGTATGCAAGTAAATACATACATATTCTGCTTGAAATAAAGAGCAATGCGCTTCAACAGTTTACTCACTAATAAGAAGCAATACACTATGCTGTATACAACTGGTAAAAGTAAAACTTGTTAACACAGGAGCTCTGCTCCAAGTGCAGCCTCCAAGAAACAAAGCTTTGTCTTATTTGTATATGCTTTAAGAACAAAGAGGAGTTTTTATTATTCACCTGTACAGAGAAAGAACACATGTTCTTTCTACTCCAAAGATATGTAAGTGCATAATTAAGTCTGACTTCCCTGCGTCTTTCAAAAGTTATCCTTTAAAAGAAGTTCTAGTGCTTGCACTATTTGAGGCAGTGATAGTTTCTGTGTTTTTAACACCAATTCTAGAAAATAGTTTGTTTTTACCTATACCAATATAGTTCAAGATGTGAAAGTTACGCATGCAGGGGGAAAGAGGCAAGAACAGATGAGAAAGATATAAGAATGAGATATAAAAAGTTGCAGTGTTATATAAAACAGGTCTCAAAAAAATAATGTTACTACGTTATGTAGCATAAGCTTTTATATTAGCAAATGCCCTAAGATTAAAAAAAAAGTCTTCAGGGAAAAAAAGAAGAAAGAAAGAAACAACGAAAATCACACCCTTCAGTAACTCATTTAAGTGGTTATTCCTTAAAAACTTTTAGTGCTAATCACCCTTATTACACCGCCTCAGAGCTGAACACTTTTACTTATTCATTCTCCCTTTCAGGACTTCTTATTGGTTGAGTCCAGACTGAAGCAGGGATCAGAAAGAAAAGCATCAACTGGAAGTAAATCATCTTTCACATGTGGCCTAATTAACTTTGGATTTTTTTTCTTTAAAGAAACACAACACCTACAAAGCTCGTTCCCAAAATACTTCTAAAAGGTGTCTGAAAAATATGTAAGAGCAATGATACACTCTTCTACCATCTACCTTGAGGTTGTCCAAAACTCAGTATCTTCGTTGAAATTAAACTATATTAGTACTAGCTAGACCTGGTTTAAGATGAGGTCTGCCACCATTTCACTGTTCAGAGCGCCTGTCAGCTACCACCACCACCACTGGGAGAACCAAGAGCTTAATGCCCGCACTGCAAGCAGCCACACAAGTTATCACTGAGGGTCTAACTCCAAGAAAGGAGCTGTTCAACAGTTACAACGTTGCACACGAGGACAAAGATGGGATTTTGGTAGCAGGTCTGGATCCCAGGTACGTGGAAGTTTACTTTGAGAGACTTTTTTTTTGTGGTCTCTATAACTGAGCACACAAGTTTAGCACACTGTACCCAACCGAAGAACTGCATGAACAAATTCCTGAACATACTGACCCTGGCTACATGTTATATTGAACACAATGAACTTGACACTGTATCCAACGGGCAGCTGACTTCAGTTCTCAGATGTGTACTTGGAGGAAGTCAGAGACAGAAGAGATTCCCACTTCCAGAGACAACGACGTCTCTTATGTTTTACTCATTTATTTATTTTGAGGTGGGATGGGAGGGGAATGTATATATAAGCTACCTTAGAATGTAACTTTTGAGAACTTAAGTTATCACCCCAAATATTCCGTAGGGCAGAACATCTGCTCACATAGATCCCATTTTCATTCCTCTTAAACGTATTTCAAGCAAATTAGCAGTCAAAGCACAACTATGAAAACGAAACATTCTGCTAGCAAAGCAAAGCTACCAATGTAAAGAGAGAGGAGAGGAAAAAAAAAAAAGAAAAAGAAAGGCAGCGCTGAGCAGGATGGATAGGGAAGCAGGCCTGTTCCCCAAGGAGTAGACTCACCTTCGCAACGCCCACGCCCGTGAACCTGGCCTCCAACAGCTCCTGCCTTCGTGGGTCCAGGCTGTGCAATTCTTCCATCATTTCTGCTGCTACGGGAGAACAACACTAAGATTATGCAACGCACGGGAAGGAGAAAGATTTAATATTTGTGCCACTAATGATACTCAAAAGTGTCTATTCTGCCGCAGAACCATATGCGGGGAGTTTTCTCATAAGAGAAACACAAAATTACCGTGCAATAATAACAGGACTTTGCCAACATATTACTGTATTTAAACTATAACCCTGCTGGAGAGTTTCATCTTCTGCCTGTATTACCAGCCATTTCGAGATCTCTTAATCCAAGAAACCAATTATGTCACATTCTCCCACTGGATGCTTTATTTAAAGGAAAACATGGGAGCAGTGTGTTATGACTAAAAGCTTCAGAGCTTTTCATCTGTGTTGCATGACAAGGAGGAAAAAAAGGCAACATCCTTCACAAAAAAAATTATTTTTGGCTAATTCCTGAAACGCCAGATCTCCCCAACTCCGCATTTCACTGAGAGCAGCCTTGGTCCTTGCAAGCACTGAAAGGGGCTGGAAGAATAAAATAACACATGTCTAAACCTCTTCTTTTACAGAGTAAAATACCTTTAGTGTAACAGGTATGTTTGGATGTAGCTGGGCAAACCAACACAAGGGATGCCATTATCTGAAAGGCTTTAGAAAAATAACAAAAAAATGCATCTTTGTACAGATAGGTTAAAATTATTGAATGTAAAATTCAAATCCTGAACGGTGGAAAAAAAAAAAAAATGGGACAAATTTTAGTGTTCATTATCACTGTGAATCACATCTTCCCAACTGCACCAATCAAGTCCATCGTTTCCAGAAATGTCTGTTCCAGTTTCACTTCCCGGACTGAGGTGGAGAGAGAAAAAACGAGATAGGAGATAAAGAGCGGCTGCACAAGGAGCGTGTGCGGGGAGGAAAGTTCCTGAAGGGCAGCAAGTGCCCTCTAGAAGAGGCCGCACAATTGTTCCCTTTATTCGCTGTCCATTTTGTCCCCGCCGGGTCCCCCGGGCGCCGCACACCCGGGTCGTGGGGGGCCAGGGGGATCAACCCGGGGATGTTTATTGAGGGCCGCCCGACGCGGCGGGTGGTTTGGGAACTCGAGGGGGACGCAGGGTGCTGGCTGGAGGGCCCTTCTCCCCGCTCTGTGCATCACGGCCCTGCCCGGGCTCCCCCAGCAGGAAACCCGGGACGGGGGAAATGACAGCCGGGCCGGGCCGCCCCTCGCGGGGGGGATCTGCCCCGGCCGGGCCCTGCGACGGGTTCCGGAGCCCTCTCCGCCCCCGCAGGCCCCACGGGCG
>JAWLRI010001087.1:1085260-1100329 GCA_034781795.1 Crypturellus tataupa
GTGCAGGGGGGTTGGACTAGATGACCTCTAGAGGTCCCTTCCAACCTTAGGCATTCTGTGGTTCTATGATTCTATGAAATCCCTCAAATGCAAGAAAATGCAAGAGTTTATGAGTCTTTTGGATTACTTAAAACCCCGACTAGACTGGTCGGTCTTGCTCCGCCACCCCAAGACCAAGCTGCTGCTCCGGGCTCTGCGCTGGGGCTGGCAGGGAGCTCCTGGGGGCTGCTCCACGCAGGCCAATCCGTGGGGTCTCTCCGGGATGTCATTCCAAAGCCACCGTGCACGGACCGGCTGGCGGCTCCGTGCAGGCGCCGGCACGTCCGCGTTCACCGGGGCTTTCCAGGCACCGGGGCTCCCGCAGACCCGGCTTGTGCCGTGCGAGTGAGGGACGAGGGTGGCACTTTAGGGGAACGGGCACCTCCTGCCTCTCCAACACGGCCCTCGGGACCCGCACACGGCCCCGTTGCTCCTGCTCTTCCCTGCGTGCCAGTCCCCTTGCCAGGCCTGGCTCCATAACAAAGGTAGCTGCAATCCCGCTTGGATCATATTAACCCTCACCGCTGCCTATACGGGTAATTTTCTGCTCTTTCTCTGCAATACAAATCCCACCCAGCAAGGCACTTAAGCACAGGAACTTAGTGCCTTCAGCGAAGCCAAGCACCTACTGCAGAGCTCTGCTGATCAAGCACGGAATTGACGATTCCTTTTCCTCACTTTGAAGGTGACTTCTCTCAAACCTTCCTCCCGCCTCCTCGCTTTTTCTCACTATTTCTACCATGCCCTGGAGACGCACGGCAGCGCTGCTAGACCCGGAGGGCCCAGCACACGCCTCGTCCAGGCAGATCAAGAGCCACAAGGGGAAAAGCGATCCTGGGCGTTCAAGTTCTTCCCCTAATTCCAGATCAGGCATCTCCTGCGCTGGACTAACTTCCCTCCAGACTTTGCTTCAGGAGAGCAAGGATGGGACCTCCTGCCACCCCTGCACGAGCCAGTCTCTTTGCACCTCTCTTTACAGAGCTGCATCCCTGGACGAGGTGATTCCTGCTGTCTCGCCCTGCTCAGCAGCCTCGCTCCTTCCAGGCATCTTCTGTTCGTGCTCCAGGTAAACAGTTCCGTTCCGTTTGGGTCTGCAATTCCTGGAGGGAATCAAGGTGCTCATCCCAATGCTAATACAAGAGGAAACGCTTGTAGCTTGCTTAAGAAGAAGCAAGGCAGGGAGCAGCAGGCGTGTTTATATACTGGGTCTTTCTGCTCACCCCACACTGAAAAAAATAAAAATCCAAACCCAAAATCCTGATTATCCTGGAGCTCAACAGCTACCCAGAGACCTGGAAATTATAGTGACATACCCAGAGAGGCAGGATCTGAGGTGTCTGGGGGGAAAAACTAATGTTCTAACAATATGACTAATGTTCTGCCAATAGAAGTCACTAAGGATGACTGTTGTTTCTCACATTCCTGTGCTATCAGAAAGAAATCTCCATTTTTTACCCTAATTTCCGATTTACTGTTTATTTGGAAGAGAGGATGTCCAGAACCCTTGCAGCCTCCTGTTCCTTCTGCATTTCAGAGCTCACCTCAGAAACGAGGATGCTGCAGGAGGAACGAGGTACCCGGGGATGCAAAGGTTCTTTGCCACCACGACGGGATTGAAAGCCTTTCCAGAGGGTTGTTCCTGGCGCAGCCCAAGTCACAGGCTTGATGCCACAACCCCTACATGAAAGGGTTATGCAAAGGGTCGGAATAGGTGATGATAAAGTTCCCTTCCAGCCAAAACAATCTCTGAACCTCCAAGGAAATCCACCATCCCCTGGCAAGAGGCAGGCCGAGGCTTTCTGAAGCGCAACAATGTCTGGCTCCGGCATCGCGGGGAAGCGCCTCGGAAGGGCTATGAAATCATCTCTTCTGCTTGGGAGGTTCGACAAGCTGCGCCGGCAGCTCCCGACCACAAGTCTGGAGCACAGGGAACAAAACCAGAGCAGATACATTCAGAGCGGCTTTAAAGCTAATGCGACACCACTAAAGAGGAAATCCAGAGCCCAGCGTGGCTTTTCCAAGGCAGCAGAGGCGAATGGGCCGGTGTCCCGCGCTAGGAAGCCGTTGTGCAAGGCAGCCGGCTCGGCAGGCCCCGGGTGGGAAGCGCAGGAGCTGCTGCAAGTCCGGACGGCGGCACCTGAGCGGAGCCGTGTGGGAGGCCGAGCCCAGAGCGGCACAAACCAGCGGCTGCAGCGGGAGCAGACACAGATGAACGCAGGAAGCCCAGAGAGTGCCGGTCCGCGGGACGCCGGGACCAGTCCAAGGCCATTAACTTGTAGCTCTCTGAACACCAACATGACTGAAACCAAAGCATGTCTGCCCAGCGTGCCGCATTTGCAGTGATTGCTTGAATACTCCAGCAGCAGCAGAACGGGGAGCATTAGGGAGGCAGAGCCACATCAATGGCTGCAGGCTCCCAGGGCTGCAAGTTTTTGCATGAAGCCCAAGTTAAAACCAGGCAGACAGCTGGGATGGAGCCTTCAAAGCAGTAACAAAGAAATTACTAGTCTTCATTTTTCTTTCCCATTCAGGAGCTTAAACTTAAAAGGGGAGTCCATCAAGTTTAAATAAATCATGTTTATAATTAAAAATATATTTTCCTGTGTTGCTTACAAAACTTTGGATGATTAATAAGGCACTTTTCAAATCACTGTAATTCACCCTAATTACGGTGCTTGTTTACCCCAGCCAATAATTTTTCATCCAGGGAGATGGAGATATCCCAGAAGGAGAGCTCCCTCCAGAGACCAAGCGGGAAAGGACCCCAAGGAACTGCCTCAGGTACCGGGAACACATGGGAGGTCCCGCACTGGAAGCACCACATGAATCACGTCACATTAAATGCTCCCAGCACTTCTTTGCTAAGCCTGACTATTATTTCCTGGGTAAGACGAGGAGACATGAGGTTGCCCAGCTCCCAGAGATCAAGCTGTGCTTTGCCCAGACTTCGCTTGAGGTACCAACCTCAGCAAGGGGCCAGACTTTGTAAAAACACGACCACAGCTGCAGAGTCTCGGCTGTGAGACCACCAAAAGCCAAAGGGGAGAGAATGAAAGGGCCTTCAGACCCTCCTCGACTTTTCCTCCTGCTTCTCCTGTCTCCAAGGCCTTCAAGGTGCTGGTGAGCTGTGATTTCTGAGTTGCCTTTACAGCAAAGGAAAGGAAATGTAGAAGCAGAAAAGGCCACAAAATAGCCATGAAGAAACTGCACTACATTTCTGCCTTCCCAAACAACTGCTTCAAAGCAAGCTCCCTTGTCATCTGCAGACAACTCAAAGTCTCTTAACCCTTCAGAAAAACGCTGGGAGCACAATAAAACAAATAAAATCAAGACTTCTCTTCCCAGCTGTTGGATTCCTCTGGCCCCTTCCAGCGCTCTACAGACCAAGATACTCCACTCCGCTCACTGAAGACTCTCGCCGACTCTCCCAATGTAGCAATGACATTTCCTCATCTCTTGATCCTTTCTCCTCCATTTCAAGCCAGCGGTTCTTTCATCACCTACGTGTCCTTCCAGTTGACAGTTATTCTTAGGCAATTGTAAGCCAAAGGTACAATTGTCCAGCTAACAAGCGATACACGCTCTGTGCAGCGGGGACTGTTCTCAAGCCCCAGGCTCCATAGGTCTTGCTGCCTCTCAAGCTAAAACAACGTACGAGGCATCAGGCAAGAGACAGAGTAATGGGAGACAAACTGCAGTTACTTGACAGTGTAACAAGTTGTTCAGATCAGGGGTCCAGAAGCACATGAGTTTCTCAAGAGTGATTTACATTAACCCAACCAGCCTTGGAAAGTGCTGCCACAGAATTTATTCTAATACCTGCTGCAACACACCTTAAAAATAACAAAAGCAAGCTGAGATAAAAGATACCTGCTGTCAAAGGCAGGAATGCCTCCAGAAAGCCACACTGTTGGTTTCCTCTAAAAAATTAACCAGAAGTGGTAGACATTCTTCAGATTCTTCCTAAAGACAGCTGGATCCTCCCTCATCTGTAAAGCACTCGAACCGTCTGCCAGCTCCTCAGATGAACATCCCCATGGACAGGAATGGCAGGGCAGCAGGATCTGCCTTCTCTGCAGGTCACCTCCACACCGTGACACATCCGTGGTGGGGCTGGAGCAGAGGAGCTCCCTCACTCCCTGCTCATGCCCTTGCTCGGTGTGTTTGAACACCTGGGTGTGCACAAGCCTGAATGACTAGATGAGGGCTGGATGCAACAAGCCAGCTAAGGGATCCACACTGGGCCTGGCGACCAGTTGCAGAGAAGAGCAGACACCCCAGTGACACGCTGGCTGTCGAGGTAAGAGTGCGCAACACAGGTGAGGCAGGAGGCGCCCCTCTGTTTCATGGGGAAATCCAGAAAAAGAGCGACTTGTTACTCAAGGTGCTCAGCTGCTGTGAAACAGCAGATGACCATTTCTTTATTAAAATCATGATTTGTTTTTAAAAAGCCCGCTAGTGCGACATTAAGCACTGCTTGCTCTCCTCTCAGAGCATTCCTCCTTGGCACAGCGCGCTTGCCGTGGCGGAAGGCATTGCCAAAGGCACTGAGGTCCTGTGTGCACTGGCCTTCCTACTGCCGCATCCCACCAGGAGGAGACACTGCCCACGGGCGCAGAGAAGCTCCCACCTACAACACACGCTGCTTTTCCGCAGGGCTGAGGGGCGACGGCTTGCGGTACTTGCACTGGATCCACACTCGATACATCGTCATTTGCTTCCCACGGTTCACTTGCAACCGCCGATCAACTAAATTCTGGACCTTCTCCAGCCCAGCTGTTGTGAAGAGATCATCTAATTCATCTAAAAGCAGAGAGAAGGAAATTAGAGACGCTACAGTGTCATTTAACTGATACCCACTCGTATTGGGGGCTAAACTGCACTGAGAGACCGGTGAGAGGAAACTCCTAGTCTCGGTTTGAGAGGGAAAGGCAAAAATCACACAGGACTTCACTATTATATTATGGGTGGATTAAGATCACAGCTTATCCAGTTTCCCTTGAGTTTACCTTCTGCTAATGAAAGAAAGAAGTATTTGGAGGACAACTGGAGTTACAGAGACCGGACAAAGGCAAAACAAGAGCAGTTCCAGACATGGCTATTGCCTCTAGTAACCAATTAAGGGGGCATATTCTGGCGAGTAGGAACAGATCCCTTCCTTCCCGGTTTCCAGAGGGATTTCAGAATCCGTAAGAGTAAAGAACAGCATCAAACCTACGCCTTTAAAATGGTGTCAGTAGGATCTGTGCTACAGAGGCTAGAGGGGAACTGGATTCATTAAGGTTTAGTTGGAAAAAAGTCCTGGGCTGGGGCCCAGGCAAAGCACTAAGAGCCCTCCAGGCTGCAGCACTTTACTGCCAGGTGCTCCTGACCCAGCAAATGAGTATCCCGGTGCCCCAGCACCGTGGGCAGAGCCAGACCGAGTCCTGCCGAGCAGCCCGAGAGCTGGTTCGGCTGCAGCCCGCGAGCACGTGATCCGTGTGGAGCTTCTGTAGAAAAAGGCAACAGGTCCCGGCTTGTGCTCGTTTATCAGATGCCTGCCATAGCGAAGGAACTGCCAGACACGCATTAAACATTAATGTTGTTGTGACAAACAAGCCTCACACAGTGAGGAAGGGAATTAATGCAGGGTAGTCCAGCCATGAGCTCGAAAAAGTCTGAACTCTAAAACTGACCATGCAAATGGGCCTCTGGAACGGACTGGAGAGCAAGCTGGTGGGAGGGGGACAGAAATACAACCCTTGTTGAACAAGGAGCATCAAAAGAGCTGGGAAGGCTGCCTCCTCCCCGTGCCAAACCACACTCTTCCTATTCCCTGCTATGAGCCCAGTGAAGTTAAAAGCAGTTCCTTCAAGTGGTGCCCACCTCCCTCCGTCCTCCCGCGGCGACAGGATGCAGGGAGAGCTGCTCCAGTGCAGTAAACGCACTGATCCTCCTTCAGATGCTTCTCCACCGTATGAGAAACGCACCGTGCTATACTCCTATGTCAGTGACAGGCCCAGGTCCCTGCGCAATCTTCAGAGACTAAACTTTTCATATTGCTCTAGGAAATACAGACCCATGGCAAATATTGACAGCACAGGGGCAAAAAGGTGTAAAAAGAGCCAGATTGGTGTTTTCTAGGCTCTTACCTTGTGTGAAGAAGTAAACTCTGGTGCCATCACCTCTCACATAGAAGTTATCAGACAGACATTGACCTTAGGGCAAGAGGGATTTAAACAGTTACCAGCTATCATTTAAAAATCAACAACTGCTATCCAACTGCACATGAAGACGAGAGGCACTTCTCTCAGCGCCCGCTGTGCTTAAGGGGATTTAAGGAGCTGCCTCCTAAAGAGGGCAGAGACTTTTCCAGAGAAGCATCATCTATTACTGATCTGGCAAGACTCCCCAGGGGAAGAGAAAATACCTTTCTTAAACCGAAGCTGGGCCAGGTCGTAACGGCCATAATCTCGTAATAAAATCATTCCTCCCGGCTTCAGAAGGCGACTCAGTCTTGTAACAACGCACTGCATCCTGAGGAGAGAGCAAACAGCAGCATTCAGCACCCTGCAAAATCATGCTTGTTTCTACTGCATATTAAAATGAATTCAGCTCTCCGGAAAGATATACAAAGTTTTACGTGTGTTTAAATCTCTGATGAAAAGCTGCTGAAAGCTACCATTTTTCTGAGGTCTCTCAGACTTAGGTAGATTGATTTTCCCTGCTTATTTCTGACACTCTCCTGTTCTTTTTTCCTACAAGCACAACTGAGCCTTCTGCAGCAGGGTTTAATTGCACTCATTTATTATAAAAATAACTCCACTGTTTTTAATAAAATAAGCAAAAAAAAAGAACATAAAAATGCTGTAGAATAAAAACAAGAGAACAGATTATGCCTTTTATTTGCAGATTTTTAGATCCAAGGCATAGGTTGACAAAACTTTAATAAATTAACAAGAAGCCCTATCCAAACTGAATGAAATGGAAGAATGTGCACAACATGGCAAGTGCTTCCTAGCGTTCACTAGTAAAACTAACCAAGTTTTCATATTGGCTGTATTGTTTTAAAATTTCCGTATTAAGAAACTCCAGTTCCACGCGCACTGTCTTCTGCTATCACAGGGAATTATTAGAACTTACTTCTCTGGGAGAATTGCTGAGAGAACAAAAATAAGAATAACAATGTCGAGACTCTCTTCTGGCATTGGGAAGGGACTTTGGTCATTGCAGAGGTCATGGACAAACGCAAAGCAGCGCGAGGAATCGTATTCTGCATTGCTCTGTAATTACAGGAGAGATTTGAGAGGAGACGTTAGCAGATTGTGATCTCAGTGGTATCTGGGCACAGGAGTATTTTAACTTGCGTTAATAAAATGGAGTGTCCAAAGCCCCGTTTCAGCCTCACTGGACTAATTGAGATGTGTAGTGCTGCTCTAAAGGAGGGTGGTGTCGTTCAGGGAATGGGGGGCACTGGCAGAGATCAGTGCACACGGGAGATTCACACAGAGCTTCGAACTTTTATGTTCGGTCAAACAGCAGTGCCAAAAAGGTACAACTGCACTGAGGGATTATTGCAATTTTATCGTCAGATTTCCCACTAACAGCGGGTATAAGCAAGGGATTTACACCGTTAAGATGGAAATTTTTTAAAAAGTGAGCGTGTCAGGGCCCCTCTCTATATCCCAGAAGTCAATGTTCATTTAATTTATGAATTTATGAATTATATTTATTAATTTATGAGCAGAATACACGTTACACACTAAAGATCAAAGCTGGTAGCTCTTGAAATCACATCTAGATTCCAAGAAGGAGTCTATTTTTTTTCCTCCTAAAGGTGCTCTATGGATTGCAGTCAGTATCCACAAGCAGTGCTGGTGACAGCTTAGAGGGTGAAACGGCTGGATCTGCTGCTGCGTGCCACACCTCACCTCATGGAACCACTGACGACATTTGATCCTCCATATATTCTCAGTTCTGACCCAAAATTTGTTAGCAAGGTTTGTCGTTTGACTAAACCCCAGCCTCCTGCTCTGCAGTGGTAGCCCTCCTCAGCTGCCGACGCAGAAGCAATCAGACCACGTTCCCAGAGCTGCGGCGACAGCAGGGCGCACACAAATCACAAACAACTTCAGTTGCTGTTAAAAAATAGCCCGAATGCTTTCAAGGTTCAGCAGTTACTCAATTAAAAGAGCACTGGATTTAGAGACGTGCTGCCAGCCACAGGGGAAAGGAAATCTGCCTGACGTGTCTGCTGCCAATACAACGTTTTGTGGACTCCCCCTTCCCTCATTTCTGCCCTCCTTGATGGCTCATTTTCCTGATTTACCAGCACCACGGGTCAGCACCAGGGCTAGCTAAAAACAATAAACTGCCAACAGAGCTAGACTGGTGGCAGCTCTGGAATATTTGTGTTAATGTGCAATTGGCACCAAGTACTTACTACCTTCAGAAGTCACCGTTGAGTTTACCTGGACAAGACCCACCGCTACTGTAGAAAAATCACAGCAGTAAACAAAAAGCCCTGGGTCACTGAAATAAATAAAAGAAACTATCAACATCTGTATAAAGGTGCTCCAGAAAATTAGAGAAGTGTCCTGAATGCACAGAATTGAAAGGCAGAAATCCTCTCAATTTAAACTTCTAAATTGGTTTTAAACTTTCTCTGCCAATGATTTGTTGATCACTTTGCTCCTTATGCCTCTGTGATTCTCATACACAACTGACTGCTCACAATTCTACCAGAAGGCAGAGACTAGAGGCCTGTATTAAAATACCTTGAGAATGAGACACACAAACCAGCATCATGATTTGTTGGTTGCATTCTAAGACCAAAGAGTTCAAAACATTGTCAGCTGAAGTCACAGATCACAATTGTGCATCTACCCTCTTCTCTATGAGATTGTTTATACTAAAAACATATGCAACACATTTCCAATTGTTTTTTGAGAGTCATGCAAGGAAAATCCTATGGAGAAACACTTACTTGTTGGTTTGCAAGATTGGGAAAACTGTATTTCCAGCACCGCAGCCAACCTACACAGAGTCAGATATAGAGTTAAAATCGCTCCTTCAGCATGTTCCGTGCAGCTGATTTCACATCATCTCTCTACAGCCAAGCAACAAAGAACATCTCACCAGTAGCAACTGAATATAGCAACGAGCATTTGCAAATCTCCCTGCAGGATCTGACTGTGATCAGCTCTGGGGAGCAGACGTACATATCATCATTTGTGGGAAACCACGAAGTTCCCCCACTTCTAGCAGGAGTCTGACCAAGCAGCTATATATTGTTACACGTCTTCAAAACTGTTATTGCTGGAATCCCAAGCACAACAGTCAGCGTGAGTCACTGAAGCAGGGGCAAAGGCCATGGGTTAGTTGCATCTACTTTCATACCAAGACCAAAGCAATGGAGAAATTTGCTTTATTATTCCCCGTTCTTTCAGAGTTTCCTTCACTAGAAGGCTCTTCCTCGGGTTGCAACTAGGTCTGCAACGATTCTGCCTTATTATTCTACTTGTTCCCATGTGAAGAGAAGATGGCCCACACAACTGGGCTTGGGGAGTTTGTTTCTGAACGTTTGAGGAATCGGTAAAATTGAAATGGATTGAGTAGAAAACACTAGTGATAAATGTCAGCAAGAGAAAGCACTGAAAATATTCACATGAGCCACAGAAGCCATGATAACTCAAGAACGTGAAAGTGTGAGGAACTTTTAAGGCCTCGTATCAAGCATAAATCTAAAAATACTTTACGCTCCCTCTCCTTAGGAGGGCAGAGTTCCCACAGAGCGCAAAGCACTTGACAAAACAGGGGTAACAGAGCAGATTTCAGAGATGTGGCACAGCAAAAGGGCATTACCAGCCATGAGAAGCCTAATATTCAGAAATCCTACAAGTTTTCCTGGGATAACCATGATATACCACAAATTGCAACTGAGTCAGAGCTATTTTCATATTGTAAGGGGCAAGAAAAAGCTTCCCTCTACAGATCTTACCTCTAATATACGGTACGTGGCAGCAGATCCTGGGTAATCTCCATCGCTTGGATTTGTGTCTCTGTGTTTCTGGTGAGCAGGCTGCTGTGTGCAGGACTCGGGCCTGCTCCCCACCAGGTTTAACTGATTCTCTGCTCTGGTTTCCAATGAGCAATGTCCATTTTCACAGCTTCCCAGCCCTTCATTGTTGGATTCCTCTTTGTACCCACATTTGCACTCAGAAACTTCATTGTGACTTGGATTTCTATTTGGGGCCAGCTCAGGAAATTCAGTGAAGAGCCAGTGTCTGTCCTTGAAGAAGCCATTTTCATGGATTTTATAAAAATCATCCCAGTACCTGTTCGCGTTCACCTCGTACTCCTCTGCAAATACAAACAAAAATGTCACCAGTCAGATCAGAAGGTCCCAGGGTTTAATCCGTTCAGGCAGTCAGGGATCAGCACAGACATCTATTCTACAATCTGTTTTAATAAGCACCGTTATTGATTGAGAATCACCTTGATTTAAATTGGGACATCCCACAGGAACACTCAGGCTGCCTCCTCACAGCCACTTCATTAGGAATAGAACAGATAGATGAAGAAACTGTCTGTCTTCCAGTAGGATTTAAAAGAACTTGACAACAGAAACAGCCTCTTTGATGAAGACCGGAATGAGGAAATCCAAGTTTTTCCTCCATCTCTAACGCTAACTCATTCAATTCAGCAGAGCAATGCATTTGAAACCTTGTGTCAAGCGCTTACAACTTTTAAGGAATCCTGTGACAGTTGCCTGGAGCTGAAGAGCTCCTGTCTGACAGGCTAATCAGTATTTCAAATACAGAAACAGAAAAATTAGTCAACTACACATGCATGGCCTAAAGCTCAATTAGTGTGTGCACAACACTCGAAGATAGCAGGTTTTATAGAAGTCCTGCTGCAATCCAGGCTACAGCATCTTGTTTTCCAGAGTTTTGTGCAGGTTAAAATAGCAGCTGTTTATGAAATGACAACCAAGGACAGGGATCAAAAATAGTGGCCACTCTCCTCAGCCTTGAAGTACCAACATAGAGCTAAGGGGAATAAATTAATGTTGATAGGAATTAATTTCATAAGCGTTGTTTTCACACAAAGTGGATACAATCCAGTGGCAGGCTGAGAGCTCTTATGAAGGATGATCTAAAGAAATTTGAATCATCTGCAGAACCTCGTCCATGTAACTTCATAGATTTCAAATCAATTTCAGCTCTAGAGACCTAGTTTTCCACAGGACATTAAGAATCCAATTGTTTTTCCACATTTTCATCGATGGCATAAGCCTTCTGACCTGGCAAATGAGAGCTAATTAGAGCATCGTATGCTTGTAATCAACTAGAGGTGTTAACATCGAGGGCCAGAGATCTCCACTGTATTTCAATAACATGCAACTCCTTAGTCACCTTTGCAGCATCAAGTTCTTATGGAATGCAAACGATTCTCCTAGAATTAAGGGAGATGCCTATACATGCAAATGGACAGCCTCTCTCCAGCCTCTGCTAAGAGTAGGGTTAAGAAAAAATAGGTATCTTAAAACTGTACCTCAACTAGAGATTATTTGTTAGTCTTTCTGAGAACAACCTGTCTTTAGAGGACCTGAGAAGAAAGAGAGTAGACAGGAGCTAAGAATGTTTGGAAAAAATACATAGCTTCAGCCAAATATAGAAAAATAAATTGCTTTAACAAAAAGTCAGAAGTCAGTCCTAAGTATATTTTTAGTAGGACGTATCTCGGAAGCACAAAGATCTATATTTAAAAATAAATCTCTTTATCTCAATTACACGGATTTACTCCTTTTAAGAAGCCTTGTCCTTAAACACTAAGGCTAAAGAAATTGTAATGTCTGATACTGGACTACAGCAGAAACATTTGTGCCGTGATCTTATCACACTTCAGAATAAGTAGGGTCAAGTCAGTTTAATATTTGCATAAGAGATACTCAAGGAGCGCTAATGTCACAGGAAGAAGTGCTACTTATCCAGTCCCTGGTGCTGAAATGTGACTTCTTCCCTGCACTAGTAGGGACACACCAAGCTGCTGGGGCTGGAAAGGCTCTTTCAGACAGCAAATACATAAAATCTTGATTCCTGCCAGGCCCGTGACAGTCTCTGACACAGGATAGTTACCACAGGCAATTTTCCAACACAGTCATTTTGGAATACTTAAGTTTTGCCACACTATAACCCTGCACAAGACATTGTGCTCTTCCTTTGTTAGATTACTGTGATATTCTCTTGGATGCTCCTGAACAGCTGCTGTGCCCTCAGATGTGTGGAAGCTTTATTTAAAGCGCATTTATCTCACAGCCTAGTGTTTTCAAAACAATGAAATAAAGAATCAGTAACAAGACACATGCAAGAAAGCAAGGGCTAGCTGATACAGATCATGCAAGAAACACGTTTAAAGCTCAAAATGACCATCTTTTAGTCTGATTTCCTCCATAATTTAATCCAGAAAAGTTCATATATTCGCTTTAAGATTCTTTTTGTGGCACTGACTCTTGGGGACATCAGCACAGCAGCTAGCTTCCTCCAGAGGCTTTCTTGATAAGGAGTCCTGACCTCTCTGCTTGTCTGTGCAAGGACAGCCCCAAAGTCAAACCCATACTCACCCTTCCACACTGCAAAAGTGCTGCAAACAAAAATAACTGTCCACGACAGGCAGGAAGAGAACCAGAGACTCCCTGAATGACACGGAGGCAAATTATGGAGCCTCAAAAGAAAATGAAAAAACCCTTCCACTCCTTTCTCTGTTCCCAGCCAGCAGATACAACTTCTACACAGCACATGGAACTTCTCCCCTTCTTCAGAATACATTCTGACAGCCCAAACAGTCCACAGAAATAATACAGCCATAATGACCAATAGACTGACTTTGTTCTCCTGCTTGGGCATTTTTGACTCTTGAAATACTAGACCCTTCAGGCACATTTGGCTGGGTTGGTTTCCCTAAGTTTCAGCCACCCCATTGTCTCCACATGCTTCCCATTGAATAGGAGCCATCAAAAATTGACTGGCCTCCATTGTTCGGGCTGGGAAATACATCATGAAGACCTGACAAACTGTTCTAGCAGCAAATTTCTCCACAATTTCATAGTTGTACATAGGTTCTCAAAGCGTGACAGACAACATCCTTTAATGTTAACCAGATTTTAAAATGAACTCAGCACAATGGGTATCACAATGAAAACTGCTGGATACTTCTGGGAATCCAAAAAATTAGGAGAGATGCTCTTTGGTGTAATTAAATTTGCTATTGTGAACACAACTGGAAGCTATATGGGATGTGTCTTAATAGCTCCAGTAGTGTTGAGCATCGCCTTACAGATGACACACACAGTTTAATCTGAACAAAAGGAGCGGATCCATCCTTAAGCTCGCCAGGACGTAACGAGCTCACCGTCAAACTGCTCCGTTATCGTTCCACGGGACACGAAGGCATTTCACCACCTTTGGAGAGACAGGATGGTATCAAACAGGTGTGGAGGAAAGAGGCAACATGAACTGACTCTAGAGCAACTTCTACCACCCTTGTTTTGGCTATAGAGCCGTGCACCTTTAGCTTGATTCAGCTAAGTTTGGCATTAGATGTATGAATACTCCTTAAGCCAATTTGAGGAGAGTATTAGAATATTTTCTAACGGTACCTTGTTTGTCTTGTGGCAATAGCTGTGAGCTGTTCTCTTGAACTTTACTTCTGGCATTGGCTTCCTGCTCTTCTGACCACTCCACATTATCCCTGTTGTAAAAAATAAGGTGAACTACTCAACTAGGAACGGCACGGCATAGAGAGAGGAGAGAAAGGTCTAGATATAGCTCATGGAACTGACATCGTGGAGCTTGTGCACAACCTCTCTAATTGTAGCTCAGTGCGAATATACCGGTAGTCACTGTGTAAGGACAGTGCCCGGTTCTGAAAGAACCCTGAGCTGGAGAGCATCCTAAGAGGCACCTCCATCCTGTCTCCTACATGATACTTAGCTACTTTTAGCGGAATCATGTCATTACTACAGAGCTATGAGGACGCTCAGCATCCACACGTGTCCTCGGTGCTGATCATCACTTCTCTCGAAGGGAAAAGCTCCTACAAGGGTGACCAGCAGCCAGGGCTCACGTGCTCCAGCCAGTCCTCAAACGCACCATTTGATTCATCTGCTCTAGGAAATTCCATTTCCTTCCTCGAGTTCGAAGAAAAGAGAGCGGCGAAGGTCATTTGGAAGTCTCACATTGATATTAAATCCAATTATGAGAAAAATACACAAAAAGTCGTAAAGTATTAAGAACCTGTTAATGACATAAATGCACACACGAACTTGTGTAGTTATTAAAATAAGTCACTCAATCTTTTTTTATTAAAACAAGTGAATGAAAAAACAGAATGCAGGGATCAAACAGCACTATTCTGGCCCCAGGATGAGTGAGTCTTTTGATATTATCTCACAAAAACACAGACCTAAGCATTAACACTGTGAAAACTGAGATTACTAGAATCCAGAGTGAGCCGTTCCGGCAGGGCAGTCCCGCTGAAGACAGGCCTTGACCACGCTGCTGTGACATGGCACCGTCCCCAGGTGAACACACGCACAGGTCGCTTTATTGCGAATTAAACACTGATGGCTCCCAACAGCCAAAGAGGTGCCTGGGCACGTTCACATCAAAAAATAAAATAAAATAAAATAAAATAAAATAAAATAAAATAAAATAAAATAAAATAAAATAAAATAAAATAAAATATAAAATATTCCACCCAACACCTGAGCACTGAGAATTTCTTCAACTGAATAATAAACAAATGGATAAAGCTCTCTCTGAGCAGAGGCACCTGCTCCGAGCTGGCATTGCCTTGCACGGTGCCACGGGGCAGGGGACGTGTCCTTGCTTTGGGTCACGCTGCTGTGTGTGGAGAAGGAAGGAAGGAGAAAGGAAGGAAGGAGAAAGGAGAAAGGAAGGAAGGAAAAGGAAGGAGAAAGGAAGGAAGGAGAAAGGAAGGAAGGAGAAAGGAAGGAAGGAAAAGGAAGGAAAAGGAAGGAAAAGGAAG
>JAWLRI010001087.1:1109200-1122094 GCA_034781795.1 Crypturellus tataupa
CACCTCTGCCTGCGTCCCGTCTGCTGGCCGGCGGCAGGGCCCGCTCGGGGGCTGCGCGGGGGCCTGCGCGGGGCTGCTCTGCTGCCTGCACGCGGCGGGAGCCCGCGGCGCCACTGCCTGCGCGAGGAAAACGCGAGCTGTGGGGTTCGGCTCCAGCCTCCTGGTGCTGCTGGTAGGTACCCGGAGCTCTGCCTCTCACCTCCTGCAGCCAGTTTCTCTTCTGGAAGAAGTGGTTTTCAAACGAGGCTATTGGTTCGCTCCTCCTCTGCCTCTCCAGCCGCTGCGGATCTTTCTTTGGCCTTCCCGCTATCACAGTGTCTTGTTTAGGAATCAGCGGGAAGATGGGCACCTGGGCGTACGGGCTGCATGAGAAGGGCACGCACGCTAGCAAGAACAAGAACGAGAGTCACCAACTGCCCAGGCAGCTGCTTGAGCCCCTTTGCGTTGCCTCCTTCTCTGGAGGGGCCTGGTAAGCCCCAAATTTCTTATTTTCCTGAACACGAGTCACCACATTTGCAATCCGGCTTGCCCAGCATTAAGGAGCCTGGGGTGGGAGCACCCCGGCCACTGTGCTGAGGTGCTTAATCCACTGAAATCCTTGCAGCTGCCTGCAAGGTGCTGGGGTAACACTGAGCTGCCTACCCCAGGACAGTGGCCTAAGTTAAGGTAGTTTTCCAGCACAGGCAACCCCAGAGAGCAATCCCTTTCTCCATAGGGGTTAGGCAACCTCCCAAAGTTTGTTCCAGCTCTGTTTTCTTTGGAATTGCACCCCGGGCTGCAGGAAGGGTTAACTAATGCTGAGGCAACCCAGCAATCCCCCACTGTGGAGTGGGAGGCAGCAGTGGCTCTCACCTTTGAGGCTGTCCACGTAAGGTAGTAAATCCTTATGGTTCATGAAGGAGATGCGGGCAGTGTTCACAAAGGAAGATACGCGAGCCTGATCTTTCCTAATGCTGTTGTGCTTCCTTCTGTGGTACATTAAACTGCTCGAATCCTTCCAGGCTTTTTGGCCAGTGCAGCTCAGAAACTTCTCCCGGTAGTACCTAAGACAGCAAAAGATGGGCTTGTTTTCTGGTGAAACACGTCTCAAAGCCCCGTTTGGCACTGACTGCTGTTCCCCAGGGTCCTGCAGAAACTGTGTGTGTCTGGAGGGACTGGATATATGGAGATATTTAGCCTGCAAAGATGCAGGACAGACACATGGTGGCATTTACAACCGTGTGTAGAGCAGGTGTCTGGTGTATTTATGTGCTTTTGTATGTCTTGCTAGATACTGAACACTTCTGGAAATCTAGTCCTGAGCCCCTATTTTCAGTGTCTTGAATTATATTATAAATGAATATCTTTAATTAGGATACCTCTTCTCCATCTTACAGAACTACGGCAGCTCACCTGACAATCTCAAGCAGAGTTTTCTGGGGCAGAGCAGCCAACTCCACCAGTTTGGACAAGACCTCGAAGAGCAGGATCCCTGTGGCACCGGCGGAGTCACCTCTGCCGCCTCTGTGTTTTTTCTCTGGGACTGCAGAAGAGGTGGAGGGTGGTCAGAGCCAGGACTGAGCCTTGCCTGGACCTCACAGAGAGCAAAGACTGCAGCAGCCTCCAGGAAGGTCTGGGCAAGCTGGTGCCATGGGGAGACATGCCCATTTTTGCTAACTAGATATCAAGCAAGGAGGGCAATTCCTGAAATGAGCGTCCTGATTTCTTGCTCCCATCCGACTGTTCTGATGATCAGGCAATTCGGACAGTTCTGGATACGAGAGGTTTTGGCTGGAGGCGAAAATAACCCCTTGCCTGGTAGGATGCCTCTTACCTACCTATCGCCTGCATGAAACGCTTCCTGTCAGTAACAGTGCCCAGAAAGTCGGAGAAATTCACCTTGCCGTCCCCTGCGAGCAAACCGCATCTCTGTTAGCAAAGCCCTTTTCTGCCCCGGGGCAGCGCAACGGAAAGCCGTGGTGAGCAGCTCAGGGCTAGCAAAGCAGGAGGGTTTGCTACTGAAATCAGAGGGTAGAAGGAAAAGCTGTTAAAGGTTTAACACATAACTGGGTTGTGGATCTTAGTGCTTCAGGATGCGTGAAGGGATCCCAGGATGTGATATATGTATTTATGAAGGATGGATTCACTGGTGAGTGCTAAAACGTTACAGCTCCGGGTGCAGCCTCGGGCTTGAGGAGCATTTAAACAGTTTCCCAGGGCTGGGAAGGCCCATGGAGAAGGGTGACTCTGCACACCCAGAGCACCCCGGCGTGGTCGGGGCACTCACCGTCGGCGTCGGCAAACGCCAGCTCCCTGTTTGCCTCCTGAGCGGTTAAGCTGATCCCCAGCTCCTTAGCAGTCTCCTGCAGGCCCTGCAGGGTGATGTTGCCGCACGGGTCTTTGGGGAAGATGCTGAAAGCGTCGTAGAAGGCTGCAGACAAGCAGGAGAGGACAGCGGGTCACAAGGGGCTAGGAGGAAAGGCTCTTCCCGCAGTAAAACTGAAACAAGGAACTGCAGCTGCTAAGCATGAGGAGCTGAGGATGAGAGTGTTCCATACTGCCAGTTGCAAAGCAGCCACCTCCCAACTGACTTCTTGAGCAGCAGTTCACTGGCAAAAAGGGTGTTGATGCTTCCCTCAAACACTGGGTCCCCTAATATTTGGCAGCGGATTGTGCCATGCTCTGGGTACATCTGGCCCTGCTGTGGTCGTCATCTCCAAAGGATCACAGGACTGAGCTCGAACAGGGACTGAGCCCCTCGTGGCCATGTGCCGGCCTGGCAGGGAGGAGATAACAGGGTGGCGTTACCTTCCAGCTGCTTCTTCGTCAGAGTCTTTGCTGTTTTGGACCTGCTTCTCCTCCGCGCGATGCGTGAACACTCCCTGCCACACACATGGGCATAAAGAAGGATGGACAGGTTGACCGAGAGGCACAGGCTGCCCAAGACCAGCAGAGGGGCAGCTCCCGAGCAGGCAGGGAAGAAGCTTCCAGGAAGCAGAAACAGCAGCCAGGAAAAACAACCCTGGATATTTCCTTTGGCCTTGGAGGAACAGCGCATGGACTAAAGCTGTGCTACCCACAGCCTGCACGGGGCGGATGGGTAAGGATGCAGCACAATCCTCCATCTGTAGCTCATCCATTTCTTTATATTGATAGTGCCAACATGATCAATGCTGCAGAGAGGGGCATGAAGGCAGGACTCCTGCGCTCGACCACGCAGCTGGCCAGGGCATCATCATTTTGGTGGGTCCTTTCACCACCTCTGTGCTTACCTGGTTGTCTTCCTTAAGATGGACTTTAGCACCGTCTTCTGTGGCAGAGGGTGCAGTACGCTGGCTTTGGAAACATGGCCAGGAGCAGGAGGAGCTTTTTCTGGCTGTGAAAAGACTGAAGAAAAATGAAAGCAAATAAATAAAAAGCAGGGAGTGTTATGGGCTTCCCTCCAGCCTTGGGTCTCAGAAGGAAGAGAGCTCAGAGGAGCCTGGCAGCTCTCCCTGCTTTTTCCTGCAGTGGCATTGACTCGTGGTGTCACCCCGTGCTGCGCCTGTCCCTTTGCCCTGTGCTCCGAGCCTCACCTCACCCTCTTCCCAGGCCGTTTCTTAGGAGCGGGATGTCTTGCTGCCTGGACATCCTCTGAGCTCCCACGGCCAGCCAACAGGGAAGGGCAGGCGTGGGCAGGAATCAGGGTGCGTGAGCCTGTGCCCAGGGTGTTATTACAGATCCTACAGGGACTTGGCTTCACATCCAAGGATCAAGGTGTTTCGCTGTTTTGCACTTCCCCTTTCAAGGCAAACGTGACTCCTCAGGGTCTAGGAGGGTGACACTGTTCACAGCCCTCGCAGGGTGTTTCAGATTCACTGTCCCGTCTTCTGCAGGGCCAGAGGGACTGGGTGCCCTCCTGGGAGCCCAGGCACATGGAGGCAGCAGGGAAGAGCCCCAGCCGTACTGGGAGCCTGCTGGTGCCCTCATGGAGGTGCTGGGGTTTCCTCCTCACCTTCTGGACACACTTAACGTTATGTATTTCCAGGATAACGTTTGGGTCAATGAGGGAGGCACCACAGGCTCTTGCTGACTTGGGGCACCCATAGCACCCTGAGCAGTGCGAACTGGCACAAACGGGTTCTCTTGACACCAAGAGTTGTGGAAAACCCAGCCCAAGAGCCGGCTCTGAGCAGGTTTGGTTCTTTCAGATAGAGAAGAACCAAAAGGGGCAGGGAGGTTGTCGGGCAAAAGGGAAGGTGCCTCCTCGCTCCGTTTCAAGCCATGGCAGGTTCCTGCAGAGCTGCCGGCTGCATCTCCTGCTCCTCAGCCATCGGGATCCCCGGGCTGGCCAAGGCAGTGCCAGGGCCTGGACAACCATCCCTCGCCCTTAGTGATTGACCACAATTGGACAGATCTCAGAGCTGCCTTCAGAAATGATTCCAGGTAATATGGGATACCGCACATGTGCACATTAATGTCACAGTGACACAGCTGTTCTTCACTGCCAAGTGTGACTGCAGTGGTGGCCCAGGGAGCCAAATGGAAGAAAAGCTGTCTCTTTATCAAGACATAGACATGTACGTATAGACAGACGGGCCAAGAGGGTTCGATCCCAGCTGGTAGAAAGGGGTTTTTCTCTGCAGAAAGAAGCAGGATCTCTCTCCTGAAGGAGCTCAGCTCTTTGCTCACCTACTGCTCGGTCCGGGCACTGCACAGTTCTGACTCGCCGCATGAATTCGCTCAGATTCACCCTTCCGTCAGCTGCAGGGAACGGCACGGGCTCAGGGTTCGCCTTGGGGAGCAGGAACGTGGCACGGGACGGTGCGGTCCGCAGTGCTCACCATCCGCGGGAACCTGCCGCAGCACCTCCTGCATCTCCTCCTCGGTGAGGTGGATCTCCGCGCTCCTCAGGATGTTGTCCAGGCTCTGGATATCCACCCGGTTCTCTTGAAATGACACAGGAGAAAAATCCCATTGTTCAGGTCTGAATTACTCACCTTTGGTCCCTCTGTAATCAGCAGCGAGACTGGTACCCACAGTGGGGTTGGGATGGGATTCCACTATACAAGGATCCCGCTTTGGGGAGCTTCTCACTCATGTGCTTGTATAAGGAAGCCCTTGGGGAATATGGGCTGCTGTGTGGTCCCCAGCTCCTTGAGAACATCCTGCCTTTGGCTATCCCAGTGCCCCGTCCCAGCCCAGCGGCGCTGAGGCAACGCAGGGACCAGGTCTCCTGTGTGGGACCAGGGACAAACAGACCTCACCAGGGGCCTGGTGGACTGGGGCTGATCAGACACTGTCCCCTATGGTCATGGCACGCAGGGGGCACCTCAGCCCGCGGATGCCCTCACGTACTCTCGGCCTTGGACGGTCTCCGCGTGCTCATCACGCTCCTCACGTACGCGCTCAGGCTGACGCTGCCGCCTTCTGCAGGGGAAAACGGGCTCGGAGATACAAGCCGGGCAGGCTGGAGGCTGGGGAGGCCACGCACGGAGCTGGGAATGGGGAGCACCACAGCGTGGGGGCATTTCCAGCCTCGGACAAATCCATAGTTTAGCTAGGAAGGCCATGGACAGCCTGGCCTGGATGGCTGCAAGGAGGAGGCTGGACTGGAGGTCTCCAGGGGCCACTGACACTTTGGATCCACTCACCATCCACCGGGACGTGTTTCTGGGCCTCTTGCAGCTCCTCCGGGGTTAGATGGATCCCCATGCTGGCCAGGATGGAGCCCACGCTATTGACATCAACTTTGTCCTCTGTGAAAAGGAAAAGCCCCTTTGAGCAGTTTTCCTTCAAATTGTGGATATTTTAATCCTAAACATGTCAGCAAGGGGCTACCCTTTTGATGTGCAGCTAGAACATAAGGGGAGGCTGGTTATTTAAAAATAAGAACAGTATATTAGCATCTTGTGCCTTTCTCCAGCTCAGTCCTCCAGAGGATTTAAAGTCTTCTCAGCACATCGGTGAAATCAATCTCTTTTCTGCACGCAGGGTGGAGAAAATCCCTGCCATCATTTCCATGAGGGAGAAACGGAGCCAGCAGAGGTGGCTTGGGAGCAGACCAGACCTGCATCATGTAACAGAGTGGCAGCAAGGAGGAGGAGAGAAGCCAGAGGATGCTGAGTAGATGCTGAGTAAATTCCTGTGAGTCTTGGGCAGCCCATCCTACATCTGTGATTTCCCACCCTGGAGCTCCAACACAGGGTGCTGAGAACAGCCTCTGCTTCGGGTTTTTCTCCAGCAGCCTCAGGTTCGATGTGTTTATTTCTGGCGGCGCTGAACAACACGAGCATTTCTTGGGGGAGCCCTGTTCCCTTGGAAACGCGGGATGGGGAGCTGGAGACCGCGGTCTGCGGCTGGATCCTCCTGGCGTGGTGGCCGCGGTCGCTCGGCTGCACAGCCCAGGGCTGGACGGGGCGCGGGGTCTGTGTCACCTGCCTGTCCCCGCCGCGCCGCGCGGGAGCCTGTGGCCGTCGCGCGCCTGTCCCCGAGGGCTCTGCAGGCACCTGGTGGCCGCCGCTGCCTCTCTGCCCCCCTGCGCAGTTGCAGTACCGAGCACATTTGCAATCCGTGAAACACGCGGCCGCGGTTTTCTGCTGAGGGCCTCTTGTCTAATCCCATTTGCTGTCGTCGAGCAGCGACTTGCGCTGCTCTCACTCACCTTCCCCCAGGGGCGGTTTCTGGGCAGCCCTCCCTGCGTCGGTGGATTCGCTCGGATCCGCCTTTGTGCGAGCTGTGAGGGCAGAGGGAAGCTCAGTGCAAACAGCAGACCCCAGAGGAAGACAAGAGGTGTTGGTGAACCTCAAGGCCGCTCCTGCACAAGCAAGGGGCTTTCACAAGAGGTTTCTTCCTTGCAGGTGAAGGCAGGATAGAATCCTAGACTAGGGTCAGGCACTGGAAAAGGGGGAATTTGAATGCAAAATTGCTGGACCTTGCTTCCTTTTACCCTGGTAGGAATCCAGACTGACCTCATGGGACACAACCTCCACTATAGGGGAGCTGGAGGTATAAAATAATGTGCTGAGACAGTGGAGGAGGATTTTACTGCTAGAGAGGAACCATCTCTGAGCCCTCACCATGCAACTTTCTTCTCTTTTTACCACGTTACTGTGTTATTTTAAGGCTGGTGACCATTATCAATGGTCCCTGTTGAATCCAAGAGATTTCTAGGCTTCCTGCAAGGAAAAGGAGCTGAAATACCCACCTGTACTTGCCACACGTCCGAAGGCTTCCTGCAGCTCCTTGCTGGTCAGGTGGACCCCCTTGGTGCCCAGGACGGAGCTCAGCTCCTGGACGCTGACCTTGTCACCTAGGATGGAGCCCAGCAGGACTTGGACAGGGCAGGATGTCCCACCAGCGGTTTCTGGCTGCCCTGGTCTCAGCAGCGACAGGGGAAGGACAGCGGGAGAGACGCTCACCGTCCGCAGAGACGCAGCTCAGCACCTCCTGCAGCTCCTCTGGGGGCAAGTGGATCCCCATGGTGGCCAGGACAGAGCCCACATCATCCGCAGTGACACCGTCCTCTGCAACAAGGAAGTTTGGAAAACCTCCTCTCCGTGCTGGCAACCAGCAGAGAGAGTCTTGGCAAAAACAAGGGTATTATTAATAATAATAGAGACTCCATTGCCTTTCACCTACCCTTCCCATCTCAGGATCTAAAGGTCTGTAGCCACAATAATGCAATGAAGCTCCCTCCCCCCGAGGCAGGGTGGGGTGTGGAGGCCAAGAAAGATGAAATTCCCTTTCCAAGGCCATTCATCAGGCACCACCTCCCGCGTGGAACGTGCTCTGGGCACAGCCCCCTTCCCTCCGAGACACTGATGGATGGCACTGCTATCGTGCCAGGATGCACCGAGTTCATGCTAGGCCACCCGTGCCAGACTACATTTTAATGTAAGATTAAAGGGAAGGGAGAAACGGAGAGAATTTAACCCGTGCTGAGGGCACAGCATAGCCCATCGCAGCAATGGGCTGGCTCCTGGCTGCAAACACGCCGTGAGCAAGGAGAGAAACAGCCATCCCTACCCTCTGCGTGTCCCACAGCCTCGTGCAGCTCCTCGCTCGTTAAGGGCCCCCCTCCGGAGCCCACGATGGAGTCCAGGTCCTGGATGTCCACCTGGTCCCCTAGGGTGGGCAGAAGAGGGAGTTTGGTTAAGTTTGTTCAAGGAGGGAGAGCCCAGGACATGGACAGAAGCAAGAGGGAGGCTCCGAGATGCAGATTTAGATGCCCCACCTAGAAGGGAAAGTTCCTTCCATCAGCAGCCTTCGTATCCATGGAGGATTTGGGGATTTCAGAGGATTTCACCTCAGAACTGCTTCTCAAATGGCCTTCCTGGCCAGGCAGGTTCTAGGCAACACACTCTTGTCCCAGGCCAACCCCTGGCTTCTTTACAGCCCCAGGAGCCTCTATCAGCAGCTAAAGCACTTACCAACCTGGTCAGATCTCATAGGTGACACTGCTTTGAGATTCCTCCCAACCGGATTATTCTACTATTTTGTGTCTGGAGAAGTATGAGCATTTGGGCTTTTTTTTATTATTCCACTATTTTTTCTCTCCAATTCCACCCCCACATGTTTTTTCCTGCACAACGTGTGCTCCAGATCCCGAGCAATCTCGATGCTCAGATGTACCCACCATCCGCGGCCACGTGCCCCAGCGCCTCCCGGAGCCTCTGGTCCACGACGTGGCTTCCCATTTGGGCTCCAGTCTCCATCTCTCCCATCTCAAACTGCTTGCCTAGAATCAATGTAGAGATGCGTTTCATTTGGGAAAATTTCATGCAATTCTGGGTTACAAATGCACCTTAGATTGACTTTAACTGCACCAGGAGGAGCTTTGCTCATTCTTAGATTTACGAAGAGCCAACAGTTTGCAAGTTGGTGTATGAGCGCTCTTCAAGGAGAGCTGTAACTGCACTCAGGACCTTTAATGCAAGGACCAAAGACTCTGGACCTGTTATTTCAGGATGATTAATGCAAGAAAACTCCCCGGTAGGACATAAATGTGCTGCTCCTTTGTAAGGTGCAGAGCTGGGCAGGAGGCTACAGAGCGAAGATAAAGCTAAAACCCGACATTTCTCCACCTCCAGCGATGCCCGAGACGGTGGTGGTTGGTCCTTACAGTTCTACCGTTACCACCACGTGCACCAAGCAGGAAGAAAACGCTCCCAAATCCCAGGTTGCCCCAGCTGCCTTGTGCTGAGAGCCGGGTTGTGTGAACCTGGAGGGATCCCACGTCCGGGAGCTCCGTTTTGAGCCAGCCCTGCGGCGGTGCCGGCACAGGGTGTCCCCTGCCCTCGGCGGTGCCGTGTGCTGCGGCCGCGGCTGCAGAAGAGCCAAGGACCAACCCAGGCAGGGCCGCGTCTGCACCGGGCCAGCAGAGCCAGGAAATGTCGAGAAAACCACCAGGAGCAACTGGAGGAGCTCCCAGCAGTGGCAGGACCCCACGAGGGGACACCTGCCTCCAAGGGACACCTAATGGCAGTATTTAAGTGAGAACCTCCAGTCATACCGACCTGCCAACCCCCTGCGTGAGCGCGGGGCTCTGCACAGAACTGCACTGCTTTGCTCTTCCCTCCTGCCCTCCAGGATGGCCTGGACTTTGCCCAGATCCTCCCTTTTATATAGTTTGGAGCAGCATGTGAAACCCCTTGCGGCTCAGCAAGAGGAGCCCTGCACCACGCTCAGCCTGCAAGGGCAGAGCTGGGGAGGAACCGGCGTCTCCAAGACGTTTCTTTGGGCTCTGTGCTGGATCTGAGGCAGCCGGAGAGCTGGAGACGCCCGAGTGCGCGCGCACAGACACCACCATCTAGTGGTCCCCAAGGCCAATGGCGCCGGGCGCCCCAAACCCGCGGGCCAGCGCCGCTGCCGTGACCCTGCTCCAAACGGCTTCCCATGGGGAGCAGGGAGTGAATCCCGGGGAGCAGCAAGTCCCGGGGAGCAGCGAGCACGGCACGGGGAGCAACGAGCACAGCACGGGGGGTTTTATCCACGCTGCACACTCGAGCTTGGGGACACCGCACAGAACAGCAGCACAGAGCAGTGCTGCTACCCTCCTCGCCCCAAAATTAACTCACTTCAAAGCGATTTAAGGAGCATTTGAGGCTTTTCACCAAATTTGGAAACAACTGAAGGAAGCGGAGGTCCTACCACTACCTCCCTCCTGCTTTCTCCGCTCCTGGGGTAGCAGCGTGGGAGGACTGAGGGCCTGTGGCTTCCCTGATTCCTGGTGCCCGGCAGCTCCGGGGGCTCCGATGGCCGGTGCTGCGGCAGCCTCCCCCACTGCGGGTCCTAATCAGCGCTTTGCAGCACCACAGCGGCGTCAGGAAGGAAATGCTGCAAAGGACCGAGCTGCTCATCCATGGAGTCTGCTCCTCGGCACCGGGACACATTTTGCTGCCATTAAAAGACACCGCAGGGAAAGGCCACAGGCAGATCCAGCATAAAGACTCGTCACCATGGGGTCTCAGAACCAGCCGGATTCCCTTGGAAATCCACTGTGATCATGGCACTAAACCACAGCCTCAAAACCCGCTAGAGGGAGTCACGGAGATCAGTGGTGCTACCTATGGCCAAAACCCTCTCACTCACGTGCGGTTTCGGAGAGCCTCCCGGTGCTGCTCAAGCTTCTCATAAATTCTTTGAAATTCAGCTTCTCGTCTCCTGCGGGAGAAGACACGGGTCAGGCAGGGCTGATGAGTCAACCGGGGGCGATGCTGCCCCTCGGGCCCTAGAGCAACACGATGCATCTGGGTCGCTCCCGGAGAGCCTCGGTGCAGCTCACCGGTGCCGGGGACCTTGCTGAGCGCCTCCCGCAGCTCCTCCTCCGGGAGCACGATGCCCATGTTGGCCAGAACCTCTCTGAGCTGAGACACCTCCATTTGGTTGTTCTTCACTTTTCTGATGACCTCCAAGACTTCCTGCATGGCTGAGAGTGTGAGGAGAAGATAACCAAGTCAAGAGCCATGCAAATAGTGATGCCAGGAGGTGTTTACAAATCCCTAGGAGCGCTTGGACAAGCTGTACCCAGTTGGCCGTGCTGCCACCATCTCCTCCTCCTTGGTGTCTGCACCACCAGAGCCACAATATCTCCCCCAAAGGGCAAATGAAGGTGGGATGGGCAGAGCATCCCCAGATCCTCCCGTAAGTTCTCCAGGGCTCCCCCCAGATTGCAGGTACCTTCCCTACAGGGCGCATGGGCCGCTCCAGCTCTGCATCCCCTCGCTACGGCAGCTGGGGTTCACCAACACTGCAAGGTCTACAAGCGGCACCCTGCGTCCCTACGGGGCTGCGTTCTCCACACGTGCACTCACCATCCACAGAAGCCTTCTCCAGCCCCTCCTGGATGCCCAGGTGGCTTGCACAGGCCAGCAGGTCCCTCACGGCCAGCTGGTCATTCTCAAAGCCACCGGTGGCACCGGCGGTGTCTTCTGATGCTGCCGAAGCGGAGCAGGAGCCACCTGGAGTCAAAGCAGAGGCTCAGGCCCCTTCAGCACCAGTTGCTGAGTGTGCAGACCTGCCGCTGGGCTGGTGACATGCGCACCAGGAGGGGACACGTGCCAGGGCACACGGAGGGGTTTCAGGCCACGTCTCCATCCCACTGCCCACGTGTCCCCACTCACCCAGGGGATCGGACGAGTGCTGGGCGCTGCTCAGGGCCGTCATGAAGGCAGACAGGTTCACTGTCCCGTCTTCTGCAGCATCCCGAGCAGCCCCGGCACGGCGGGAAGGACATGGGAAAGGGGCAGAGAAGCAGATAGATGTTTGAGAGTCAGCTAGCAGTGGGAAAGTGCAATATCAGAGCACCCTGGTTGGACCGGGACGAGGGTCTCCCCATTGATGGGCCTGAGGGAAGGAGGCAGCTCCTGCGCCCCATGGTGCTGCCTCCCGTTTGCACCGGTAGAACCAGTGCGAGACACTGTCACCCTCTGCACAGGGGCTGAATGAGGGAGATGAAGACACGTCCCCTCCTGCGGGACACCGGGGAGGGCAGGGCAGCCGCAGGACTCACTTTGCGGAGCCACATTCTGCAGGGCCTCCTCAAACTCCTGCTCCGTCGGGTGGATGTCCATGGCTCGGAGGACGTAGCGCAGCTTTGAGGCCTCCACGCTGTCTGCCTCCATCCTGCTGGCGGGCTCCAACGCATCCTGCACCGCTGCGGGGCCCGCAGAGGACACCCAGGAGGCCGCTGGGTCCCGTGCTGGGTGTTTGTTTATCCACAACAGTATTTGCAACAGAATTAGGTGTTTTCCCCCCACCAAGCTAAGGGAAGGATTTTCCAAGAAGACACTCTATGCTCATAGGGATGGAATAGATGATAAATGTATCCATATTTTTTGGAGTGTCTCAGCCATGGGTCAGTTTCCCGGGGCCAAAGGAGGGACGAAAACCAAGGATAAGCCCTGGGAGATGCTGCCTCTTGGCTTGCAGACCCCTCCTGTGTGGCTGAACGCAGGCGAACGCGCGGCTGCCCCTTACCGTCCTGCGCAGGGGCTGTCCCCAGCGCTGTCACCCTCGTGGGGATGTCGTGGTTGCTGCGGGCGGCCGGGGGCACCACGGGCGGCAGGCGGACGCCCAGGCCGAGCAGCGCGGGCTGCAGGTCGGCAGGGGCGATGGAGCCCTGCTTCAGCTTGCCGAAGGTCTCGTAGATGGGCTGGAAAGCTGCGAGCGGCAGGAGAGAAAATAAAAACTCAGGAGAAGGAAAGGGGGAAGAATGGGGGTATTTTGCTTTAGCCTCTTTGGGATGAACTGATCCCGCGTGGCCAGGAAGGAGCAGTTTCCAAGTGGGAAGCGTGTTTAGTGGAGTTCCGATGGTCCAAAACTCCCTGGATTTGGCCCTGCTCACCGTCGGAGGCGGCGGCGGTGGCGCCGGTGCAGCTCAGCGCGCCCAGGACGTTGTGGAAGTCGCGGGTCCCGCGCGCTGCAAGAGGCGAC
>JAWLRI010001087.1:1122519-1141339 GCA_034781795.1 Crypturellus tataupa
TGCTCGGGGGCCCCCAGCCGCGTCCCTGCCCTGCGCGGGGCCGCGCGCCTTCGGCTCCATAGCCCCCGGCTTGCGCCCCGGCCCTGCGGGCACCGGGATATCGCAACACCCGGCTGCAAAGCCCAGGGCACCCGAGCCCTTCCCGGCGCCTCGAGCGGGACCCACGGGGACCCCGCGGTGCCCAGGGCTGCCTTACCCTGCGGGCCCTGGTGCCAGTCCTGCCCCGCGTCCCCCCTGCGCCTGCGGAACGTCACCGCTCGCTCTGATGTCACAGGGTGCCACGGGGCATTCCTTGGCGCAGCGTCCCCTGACCGTGAGCGCTGGCTCCGGCACCGTCCCCAAGTGCAGAATGGCACAGGGACAGCAGCCAAATCCAGCAGCTCCGGTGCTTTCCGTGGCGGAGCTTGCTGCCACCCATGCTGGGCAACCAGCAGGATCGGACTCTTGTGCAGCCATCCCCAGCGCGTGGGGACGCAGGAACAGCCCCCCGCACAGCCAGGGTGTCCCAGCTCACCCGGAGCCCCTGGCAGTGCCAGGGAAATACCAGCCCTGGCCCCCCTGGCACAGCTGGGGGCACTGAGGGCTGCCCCAGGTGCCTCCGTTGAACGGGAAACCCCACCAGGGCCATCCGCACAGTGAGGCCAGGCCAGCAGTGTCCCCTTTAGGTGCCACTCTTAGGTGCCACCTCTGCCCTGTTGGCAGCACTGGCACTGGCACCCGATGCCGGAGCAGCGGCCCCGCTCCTCGTTCACTGGTCCAGGCCAAGGCCTCTTCCAGGAACTTCTCCGCCGTCTTTCGCCGTCCTATCCCGCTGCTGCGAGGCGGCCGCTGGGTGTCCCTGCAGCCCCGCGCGTGGCGGCACCGGGCTGCGCTCTGCTCCGTCCCCATCCGCCGCCCCGCGCGGAGCAGCTGCTCCCTGCCCATCCCTGGGACCAGCCGCTCCTCCCTGCCCATCCCTAGGACCGGCTGCTCCCTCCCCATCCCACGGCCGCGCTGGGACCAGCACCTCCATCACCAGCCCCTTCTCCCAACAAGGCAGGGCCTGTGCCTGCTCCTCATGGTGGTGGCCCTGAGCACGGTGACGGTGCCAGCCCTTGTCCCCAGTGCAGGACCTCCAGTGAGAGGCACCCAGGGACAGGGTCCTGCTGGGGACCGAGGGACAGGGCAGGTACCAGCAGCTGATGGGCCGCAGGGTCAGTGCAGGGAGCTGGCGAGACAGGAGACCTGCATGGGCCACCGGGGGGGACAGTGACACCCTTAGTGCCCTGAGGCTTTTTATTTGGTGCCCTGGGAAGCCTCTGGTGGTGGAACAAGCCACGAGGGCAGGTGGCACCTGCACCATCCCTGTCCCCGGCTGTCACTGCAGGGTGCAGAAGGAGCAAGAGAGCCTGAGGGAAGCAGAGCTCTGAACAGGGGAGCACCAGGCCCCCCATTTTTTATTTTCCTTCCATAAAAAAAGAAGCTGTGGCTGCTCCAGGCCCTGCCCTGTGTTTCGTGGTGCGGGGACACAGGCCCTGGCCGCAGCTGGGACCAGCACAGCTGCTGCTACACGGAGGTGGCTGCTGGGGCAAGCTGAGGAGGGAACGGCACGGCCTCGTCCTGACCGGAGCGGTGCTGGAATGAGTGGCTGCAAGAAGTCCAGGGCTGCCGGGTCACCCAAGGAGTCGTGTAGAGCACAGTGCAGAGCGGGGCAAGCGTGGCCAGGGCTCCTGCAGCCACCAGGTCTGTCCAGTGCACGAGGGATCCAGCAGGTCAACGCGGGGCGGCCCCGGCAGCGAGAGCGTCTCCAGCGCGGGCAGCTCCCGCACTGCCCCTGGCCCCGGAGCACGCGGCACCCCGAGCCCTGCAGCCACCCCGAGCCCCATCCTCCTGGCTCGGTGCGTGCAGGGGCCGTCGAGGCGGCCCGTTGAGGTACGGACGGGGCTGGCCATGGGGAGCAGCCCTGCAGGACAGGCAGCAGGTCTCGGTGCCGCTCGAGGGTTGTTCATTCCAGGCGGACGCTCGTGCGCACGGAGCACACGGGCTGTCCCGTCGGCCGACTCCGGAGGCTCCCGCGCTCCCTGGCGATTCCACGGCCAGCGCTGGGAAGGGCCGGGGTGGCCGTGGCATCCTCACATGTTCCCGCGGTAGGTGATGTTCGTGAAGGTGGACGTGGCCTCTTTGTAGAGAGGATTGTGGCCCTGCAGGGAAACAAGACACGAGCGATGATCTCGGCGCTTCAGCGCTCTGCGGCGGCACGGGGATGGCCGCTTCGGCGAGGAGGGGACGTGTCCCTGTGCTGCCGTGGCCCCGTCCTCGTGTGCCGGGTGCCTCAGCCCTTCCAGGCACCCTGTGGCACGAGGGACCTTCCAGGGTGGAAACTCGGACGCAGGGAGTGAGTCATGATGGTGCCAAGCGCCCGGGAGGGGGGAGCGTCCAGGACATCTTCCCGTGCTGTCCCCAAGGGTGGCAGCCGGTACAGGGAAGGGGACCCTGACCAACATCCCCAGGGGGACAGGGACAAGGTTCTGCAATGAGGAGCGCTGGGCTCTGGACGCTCAGACATGGATTGAGCTCCTGGCACCGAGGGCTCCTGCCCAGCACACGGGACCCCCCCGGGCTCTTACCGTGTCCCACTTGGCCTTGGCCTTCTCCTCCTCGAACCTGGCAAACTCCCGCCGGTCGTGGATGGTGATGAGGAGCTTCCAGATGAGCAGCGCGGCCAGGCCGATGAGCAGGATGGCGCCCGTCACCGAGAGCAGGACCACGAGGACGTCCGGCCCCTTCGGACACTCTGTACAGGGAAGGGGAGGCTTGGATGGCCTTGGAGAAGCCGGGAGAATCCAGAGCCGCACAGGCTGCCCCCCATCCGACCACGTTCATGGAGCTCCCACGGCCTCAGAATGAGTCTGTCCTCCCCTGCTTGAGGGCAGAAGCCTCCACTCCGCACCCTGCGGAAAGGGAACGAGGGGCTGAGGTGCCCGAGCTTCTGCTATAGGGCCCAAACGGGGACATCAGGATGGGCTCTGTGCCCAAGTGCCATCCCGGAGTGGTCCCCTTCTCCCTCGGGATTGGCGCTAGTTGGTGGCCGAGGGCTCCTGGTCCCACGAGAGGAGCCTGTGTCTGTGCTCGGCCGCTGGCCAGAGGACTTGCCAGGACACAGAGTTTTCTGGGATGAAAATCAGCCGCCAGCAGTGACAGGATGGGCACAGGGGACTCAGCAGCTGGAGCTGGAGCTGCTTTGCCGACCCGGCTTTCCAAGGACCCGGCTTTTCCAAGGACACCCTGGCTGGGAAGCGGCGCTGGAGCCTGCGGGAGGCCCTGGGCTGCCGCGGGGCAGAGGACATTCCCGCTGCATTGCTAGGAGAGCTCCGAGGACATCCCAGGAGCAGCTGGGCTGGGAGAGGAGGGAGCGCAGGGAACTGCAGCCCTGGGTAGTGTGGAGCAACCGGCTCTTAACCCCTCTGCAGCCCCCAGCCCTGTGCCCTGCTGGAATGGGGAGCAGCTCTCCGCTTTGGAAAGCCCTGGGAGCAGAGGGACGCGGCTGGGAGCTGCCCATGGACATGGGAGTGCCCAGGCATGCGGTGCGCCGGCTGCACGGAGCGTCGGCATCGGCAGCTCCGGGGACGTCCCAGGGCTGCCAGGTGGCCGCGTGCCCAGGGGAAGCAGGTGGCCGTCCCTGCGGCTCTCCCAAACGGCGCTGGGACAGTTTACGGAAGCAGGGAAGCGGGGAACACCCACACGCTCCTCGGCACCTCCCTGCTGCACTGCCGCCAGGGCCGGCTCTTCCTGCTCCACATGGAGCAGATCCCGAGTGCGGAGCTGGGGGCTGCACGGAGGCAGCAGGACCCTCGGGCTGCCTGGAGCCGCTCACCGGGATCCAGAACCCGGAGCCGCTGGGACACGGACGCACCTGGCTTCTCCACCACGGAGAGGATGGACTTGCCGCTGGAGTCCTCGTAGTACTGGAACCGCACCACGCAGTCCGTCTCGTCCTTGTACGTGCAGTTCACGGCGTCCTTGCCCCTGTCGGCTGCACATGCGGGCGGCCGTCAGCGCTGGGACGAGGACCGGCCCTCGCGCAGTGTTCGCAGCCCCCCGTTTCCCAGTTTGGACATAGGTCGCACGTGTCCGGTCACCCCTCGTCCCGTCTCTCACCAAGCTCCTGCACCGTCTCGATCTCGTCGCGGCACATGCGGCTGCAGGACTGCTGCTCCGCGAAGTCGCCCCGCTCGAACTTCTTGCACTCCACGCAATCCCTGGGGAAGAGGAGGCCAAAGGGAAGCTCTTTGGGCTCTCCCCTGGGCGCCTTAATAGACTGGGGCTCCCTGGACAACCCTGTGCTCCCAGAGCACCAGAGATGCTGGCAGTGACAGGGAGGCCACCCACAACTGCAGACCCCTATTTCTACAGCCATGATACCCCATTGCCATCACCCGCCCTCCCACGGAAGGTCCCAGCCTAACCGAGCTGCTGCGGTGACACAGCTAAAGCAATGATGCCGCCGCAGCGTTCCCCGCTCGGGGCCCGGCGCGTTGCTCACTTCTTGATGGTGCAGGCGTCGGGGCACGTGGGACACTTCTCGCAGGTGTCCCCGTAGGAGCCGGGCTGGGTGCACTCGCACTTGCCGCAGACGCAGGAGCCGTGGCCGCTGCACACCAGCCCGTTGCTGGACATGCAGGTGTCGGTGCGCGTGGTGCAGTTGCAGTAGTCGCCCGTCCAGTCCGGGTCGCACAGGCAGTCCCCGCAGCTGCACTGCCCGTGGCCTGCGGAGCGCCGGGACGCGTCACCCCGGGGCCATGGAGCGTCGGGACGCGTCACCGCGGGGCCATGGAGCACCGGGACGCGTCACCCCGGGGCCATGGAGCAATCCCGCAGCCCGGAACGAGCGGCTGCACCGGGCTGATCCCGCTCCCATCCCTGTGCCTGCCGCGTCCCCCACCCCTGTGATGCCCTTCCACCATCCAAACAAGAAAAATAAGTCAAATTTCAGGCCGAGTTGCCTTAGCTCTAGCAGCAACAGCTGCAGATCCCTGATCAGATCCATCTCCAAGCTGATCAAATTTGGACTTTTGTTTTTGGTTTCAGATTAAATCAGGGCAATCCTGCCTAGGACTCACATCCCAGCCCTGAACTGCTCCTGGAAAGCCGCCTGCCGGGAAAAGCCTGACCAGCTCTGCCCGCTCCCCAAGACTTGTTTGATCGCAAAAAGCGCAGACAGATGCAGAAAAGCCCTGCCAAAGCCTGGAGCTGTTTGGATTGCGGTTTGATTTTGACTCGAAAGCATCCAGCGAGGGCAGGACCGGCTGGCGGCGGCGCTGCCAAGCGCTGCGAGCCGGCGCACGCCGAGCCTGGGCGCACGGGGCATCGACCTCGCTCATCGCCCTGCTCCGCGGCACCAGCTGAGAAATAAATGTGTAACCCGGTTAATGAGGAACTGGGGCTGAGTCACAGGAAAACCAGCACGGAGCCGGGTGACAGGGCACGGAAACACGGAGGCGGCGGAGGAGGTGACGCGACGGCTGACACGGGGTCAGGCTCGCAGAGGAACAAGGGCCAAGCGGTTTTGTGGAAGTCGGCCCTGGGAAACGCTTGGATTCCCAGGGCTGGCACTAACGAGCTGGTTAATTAGCAGCCCGTGGTGGCAACGACCCAAACGCCTCTCGTGGGGCCCTGCAGACCCGGGGCTGGTGCTGCGGGACCCAGGACTGACGCCTGGACACGCTGGGGCAGACGTTGGGCACTGACCCATAGGAGTGAAAATACCAGTGTTTTCTCCTCCCTTATCAGCCCTGTTAAGATAAGGGGTGACCCACGGCTAATGCACCCGGTCCGTACCAGCCACACGAATGTCCTGAAGGGTTTTGGCCTCCCAGGAGGGACCTTTTGGCCTGGGTCTTGCCTGGGCTCCCGGAGGGAGGATGGGGACTGGCAGTCCCCGCTCTGCCCTGCTCCTTAGGGTTAAAAGAGCTGCCAGGGCAGGCGGCTCGGACCCAGCCACTTGGCTCCAGTCACCCCATCCCGCAGATCCCCCGGTGCTGGCAAGCGCTCGGGGAAACAGAACTGGCAAAGATTAAAACTGGAAAAAATACCAAACTTCCAGGCCGTAGCGCCGCGCTGGGAGCTGAATCAGCGGGAAGGGGCGGGCGGCCCCGCAGGCTCTGAGCTCAGCGGGGCCCTGGGGACGGTGACGGCCGCGAGCTCCGGCGGAGCCCGGCGCTGCCGTCCCCACCCGGCTGCCGTGGGGCCGGGACGCGGCTCCTGCCCCGGGCTGCCCTCGGCTCCGCGGTCACCGGGATCCGGCAGGGCACGGGGAAGGGGTCCAGCGCATCGGGACTGACGGAACGGGGGGTCCTGCACCTCGGGGTAGAGCAGCCCTGCTACAGGAGGGAGGAGCTGGCGAGAGCCAGGGCTGGAGGTGGGAGCCCACAGCAAACCACGGAGATGAATATTCTGCAGGGATCAACCGGGCCCTATTGCTTCCCCATGGCTTTTTCCAACAAGGAGTACTTTAAGAACTGGGTGGAGGGAAAAGTTAGCACTTAATCTCCTCCAAACCCGATCTCCCTCCCCACCCTCCTCTCCAGCTGCCCGGGGTTTCCTTTGCGCAGCATTATCTCAGCCTCATCTGGGCTGCGGAAGCGCTTGGGCTGGAGCCTAAGCACGGAGCGAGGCCCCCCTCTAGCCCAGGAGCCTGTCGCCCCGCTGCCGATTTTGGGCGCAGGCAGAGCAAAAGTGGGACAAGCTGCCAGGAACGGAGCCGTTCCTCCCCGTTGCTGCAGGGCTGCACGGAGCCGGTGGAGGGGCAGCCTTGCCCTGCATCCAGGTCCTCTGAGGGTGCCGAGGGGACCCCAGCCAAACAGGACCTGCCTCAGGCTTGGCCCAGGGGTCCCTGATGTCCCCCTTGGAGCAAGCTGAGAAGCATCAGTGTCACCCAGAGAAGCAGCAGCTGTCCACATCACCCCAGGCATCCCGTATCCAAGGGATGGGAAGGGCAATACAGAGACATCTCTGCCGTATTTCCCCCTGTGACCCCCGGGACAGTCTCCAAAACTCGTGGGATCCCCACGCAGAAGATGCCACATGCTCCCGCGCGCGCCCGGAGCGGCTCCCCGCGCCCGCCGCGCTGCCCACCTGAGCACATCTGTCCCTTGAAGCGCACGCAGGAGAAGTCGTCGCACTCGCAGTACTTGCCCGTCACCTTGCCGAAGTCGCTGCTGTGGCACACGCACTGCCCGCACACGCACTCGCCGCGCTGGCTGCACGGCGGCTGCCCCTCGCGCGGGCTGCAGCGGTCCTGCTGCGCGGGGCTGAACTCCTCCCCGGAGCACTCGCAGCGCGAGCCCAGGCGCCCCGCGTTGCAGCGGCACACGCCGCACTCCAGCGTGCCGTTGCCCTGGCTGCACGCGGGGCTGCGCGCCTCGGCGCCCGCCTCGCACGAGCAGCCGCACTCGAACCTCACCGTCACCGTGAGGCTGTCCTTGAAGCCCACGGGCTTGATGGTGAAGGACTTGTGGGGCTCCGGCGGGCAGCCCCGCACCTTGGCCTCGATGCTGAAGCTCACCTGGGAAGAGCACCCCGGTGTCAACACGGGGACGGACAAGCCATGAGCCCGGGGACTGCTCAGAGGAAGACCCAGGAAGATGGAGAGGGCGAGGAAGACCGAGCGCGCAAACAGGAGCCTCACCGTGTCCCCGATCTTGAGCCCCACGCACGACTTGAGCCCGGGGATGACCTCGTCGTTGAGGCAGGTGGCATTGAAGGACAGGGACAGCTCTTCAGGGAGGTCCCGCACCTCCAGCTCCACCTTGGAGCGGATTTTCTGCCAAGGGATCGAAGAGAAAGAGATGGAGGCAGCAGCACAGGGCGGGCAGGGCTCAGTGCCGCAGGTCGGACGCAGGAGGAAAAGCCTTCGAGAACAGGAGGGGAGCCCAAGGCAAGGCTCTGGGTGTCTGGGTGTGAGCTGCTGCTCTTCTGAAAGGAGGAGGTGGCCCCTGCTCACCTCCCTTCAGGACTGTGGTCCCCAGAGCGAGGTGGTGGCCCCGCACACTCACCCCGTACGAGTCCACGATGAGCTGCAGGACGTTGCTGGAGTCCCTGGACAAGGTCCCCACTGTTGTGCCCGGGATGAGCTCGCTGTAGTTCTGGTGGGAAGGCAGAGGCTCGGGCTGCCTGCCATGAGCCAGCACGGCACAGCCGGCCCGGGCAGCAGGAGCATCCCAAACCAAGGAGGCCCCTCACAAACCGGCTCTCCTGGTGCGGCTGGGAGGACTTGGAGCTGCCAGGCAGTGCCTGGCTGCTAGAGAGGCTGCTCCCCAGGACTCCAGAGCCTCCTTGCCAGGAGGACTTGTTTGCACAACAGCCATACCTGGTAGAGGCCAACCACGGTGTCCGTCACGGCAAAGATCAGGTTGATGTTCTTCTGCGAAAGCTTCTCGGTCATCAGGCCCAGCGAGGGATAGTCCTAGGGAGAGCAGAGAGGAATAATTGGGACTGCATATCCTTAGACTCACTGGTCTCCACTGCACGTCCCCGGCAAGACAGGTCCATGATCCTGAGCAGGACCCTGGTCTCCCTAAAGCTGCTCTGATCATACCAGGAGGTGCAGCGTCTCCCTGCCAAGAGCCAGGCGCTGCTCCGCGGGGCAGTTCAACACTTGGAGGAGCCACAACCCATGGAGGAGCCACAACCCTTGGAGGAGCCACCCACAGGCACGCTTAGCTGGTGCCACATTCCTGCAAGGTCTCCTCCGACTGTTTCAGAATGAATGAAAGACCCTGCTGTGGACACATACACCTACGGCCTGGGGAGGTCTCCTCCCCTACCCCATGCACGGACCCTGACCTACCTGCGTGGTGGAAGCCGAGTAGAAGTTGTCCTGGTCGATGTGGCACTGCGCGTCGTTGGGCTGCACGATGCCGGCCAGACGCCCGTCCAGCGCGATGTGCGTCTTGGCGTCCGTGGTGAAGACCAGCAGGTGGGACGCGTCGTTCCTCCAGCCGATCTTCTCCTGCAGCGAGGACACAGGCAGCTCCCAGCGCCGTGTCAGCACGACCCACCACCACCCCAGCGGCCCCCCTTGTCACCTCAGGTGACACCCTGGCCATGCAAGCCCTCCAGCCTGCGACTACAGAGGGAATCAAAGGCAATTACCCCCCCAGTAAAGTGCTGTGGGGTATATTTGGGTTGGCAAGAGCCTGAGGTGCTTCTGAAGGTCAAAGACAGGAGCTTGGGTCCTTCAGTCATTAACTACATCGAGTAACGCTGGTAAATTAAAAACTGCCTCCAGAATGAGCAAAATTGAGGTGTGCAGAGGAGAAGACTTCCCGTCAGGACTGGTTACTCCAGAGCTGATAAAAGGTCATCCCATCAGCCTCTGAGGGTCCCACTCCGCTCCTCTATGCTCCCAGGACCATATCAGGGCCTGGTTCTTCCCTTGCCTTGGCTTTGTCTGGGAAAGCCCTTGTTCAGGGGTCACCCTACCCTGATTCCCAGCCCTGCTGCAGCTTCACGAGGTTTACAGTCCAAGGAGATGCTGTCCTGGCAGGGCTGGGTGCCTGATCCATCAAGCCAACATGGTCACCCCCTGCCCTGGCCAGATGTCCTTACATCGCAGACGGTGGCTTGGATGATGGCATCGAAGCCGCCCTCGGGTGCATCCCGGTTCCGCGAGACGCTCTGCTTCTGCACCTCCTCGTTGAAGCGGGTCACCTCGTCCGTGAGCGCCAGGACGTGCTTGTAGCCGAACATGGGCAGGCAGGTCTCCCCGATCCTGCGGAGCAGAGCGGTCATAGCGCGAGGCTCGCTGGGCATTCCCAGCTCCCATCCTATGGGAGCAGGATCCTCTCCATAGGATCCCTCCTCCTAGCACAAGCAACGCAGGAGCTCCCTATTCCTGTGCCCAATTGGCCTGAGAAACAGGGCCTGGACACTGCTGTCAGCTCTTGCTCTGGTCCAGACCTCAAGTAACCTAACGAGGAAGGGGAATCGAGTCATCTGATGGGGGATCAGGTCACCCTCGGTTCTGCTCTTACCCCAGTGTGGACCCAGGTCCTGGCAGTGACACCGGGTTCGTATCAGTAGCCCCTGAGTCAATGTGATGACTTGGGGACAAGCTCTGGAGAACCTATGGGAGTTGTATCTCAGCCTTGTATTGCTGGGAATTCCAATTCCCATGGCCAGCACAGTGGATGGGAATGGGATATTATGGGATATTTAGAAGCCCTTTACTATATTTGAACCTCAGCATCTTTCCTGCGGAATGAGGAAGACCTGTTTGCACCAAACCCAGAAGCAGAACCCAGGAATCCTACTGCATCCTCTTTAGGATGCGAAGGGCCAAGTCCCCAGCAGATGTGACCAGCCACACTCCCCTGCTGCATCCCGGCTACATGTCCAGTATATCCCAGTGTAACATAAAGCCAAAATAAAAATGTAGCTTCAGCCCAGGGGCATCCTATCAACTTCTGGCTTGTGCAGGCCTCCCTAGCTGTTGATTGCCAATGCAGCAGGTTGGGACTTACTCATAGCAAGGATTTGTGATGGCTTGGGGAGGAGATATATACATGTAGGGAGAGATGGGCTTGTCCACGAAGGCCCCAAAACCGATGCGCAGGTTGCTGGTCAGCTTGCGCATCTCGCTGGCCAGCTTGGTGCCCAGGTTTTGGATGTTCCTCAGATCGTCCTTCATGGAGTTGGACAGGTCCATCAGGTAGTAGATGTCCACGGGGTAGTCTTCTACTTGGCGTACTTGGACACGGAAGATCTGGGAGTCATCTGAAAGGCAACATGACAGTGAGAGATTCTCCACGGAGAGGAGCAAAGAGGGCTCAGCACAGAGGATGCTCCTGCTGCTTAGGGCTCCTCCGGGCTCCTGAAGCTTTAGGACACCTCTGAGGGCCTTTCATCTCAGCCCTTGACCTTGCTCCTCTTGGTTCCTCCCAGCCCTCACTGAGAAGCATTTTTTGGTATTCTTTTTCCTCCATTGAAACAAAAAGGTCCTCAGACAGGACCAGCACTCTTCTGAGGAGCAGGCCAGCTTCAATGACTCCCACCCTTTGAAAAAAGGCTGAGAACACTTAGGGCTGACCTTTTATTTCTACATTTTAAACAAGACAAAGAGTCTTTCTCGCTGTCTTCTGAACCAGCTACTTTGAAGTAGAAGCTAAGGCACAGCTGTGGCCTTCCCAGAACACCAAGTTTGGAGGAAAAAAGCTTTAACTGACCTCTAATCCTTTCCATTCTCCCCCCTACTCCCAAATTAAAATTTTAATTTTAATTTGCCCATCTGAGATCTTGATTTTCAGGATGGAGAAAGTGTCTTCAAGATCAAGGAGACACCAAAGAGCTCCATCCCCTACCCAGCTGTCCTAGGGCCGGCTGCATGGCCAGAGCACCACCACATATCTTGGGAATTTGGACCTGTTGTTCATGGTTGTTCCCTTTTCCTTGCTGGACTAAAACCCCAGGGACTCACTGAGGCTGTGGATTAGGGACTATGACCTATCATGGCTGTATCCTTCAGTATTTTGACTCGTGAGCCCATGAACAGAATTCATGCTAAGCCTTCTTGGTAGGACAGAGATGGAATCGAGTCAGGGCTTTCATCTACTGCTTCCAAGGAAAGGGTCCTCCATGCCTCAGTGTCTCCGAGCAATGCACGTGCCTGCTTCTTGCAAAAGAACTTTTAGACCTAACACAGCAAGGACTACTTAGAATTAGTGACTTAAGAAGTCACTACTCATGTCCTCACGCTTTGCAGGGAAGGGGACGTGTCAGACTGTCATTATTCAGGACATTCCATGGCCAGACCCAGGGATAGGAGCAGAGCCATGTGCTCTCAGTCACTGAACTCCAGCCCTGGGGTTTTAGTGAGCACAGGGCTCAAACCTGCTTCTGCTGAGGCTGGAAGGCACCCAAGGACCCTACTGAATCATCCCAGGGACGGCATCCACAGAGCTACCAGCCACATCTGGAAACTGTGAGCAAAAGCTCTTGTGAGGGAAGAGCTTTGACATCTCAGAGAGGAGGAAGAGACAAATCATGTGTGACAGAGGGTAGTTACATCCCTACTGGGTGCTTAGATACCAAGTGATGGGGTCAGGAGACTCAGGAGAGGCTGCTGTGGCCATTCCATCCACCCCTCTCCAGCCTTCCTCCCTCCAAGGCAGGGGGAATTGCTCCTGGGTTTACATAAGCTGTGCCAGGTTGAGCAATTCCAGTTTTTCCCATCTTCTGGCTCATTTGACATCACCGCCGGAGCAGATCACCGTTAAGGGAATGCGTGATGAGCAACACATCAGGGCAGGGCATGGTCCACAGCCCTGGCGACAGCTCCGTTTCACTCCACTTTCCACAAACTGGTTTTGTGACCTTGGGCACGTGGCACTCAGCCTTGTGCCCAGCGTCACTTTAAACTCCTGAATGCTCAAGGAAGCCAGAGGTGATGCAAGATTGCAAACAACCATAACAGTTAATTGGTTTCATCCTGTCTGGGAGAAAAGGGGACCTGGTGGCAGTTCAAACCTACCAGGTCAGTTTGTGGCTTGCTGGACACGAGCCGACTTTCACTAAACACTCAGAGAGCCCAGACCTTTCCAAGGAGTCTGTATCGACCACACTGGCGTTGGGACCCTTACCCGGGCGCAGGTGCAGCTCTATCTTCTGGGGGCTCATCTGGGTGGTGGTGGAGCCCCCCGAGCCCTTGTCGCTGAGCGGCCGGTCCTCCAGGACCCTCACGCTGCTGCTCGGGGACTCGATGCGGTCGCGCGGGCACCCGCTCTGCAGCAGGTTGCTGAGCAGGTCGCAGCGGGGAGATCCCTGGGCCAAGACCTGCAGGAGAGGGACAGGTCAGCACCCAAGGAACCAGGTACCAGCCACCCTGGTGATGGTCTGGAGGAGAGACAGTTCCTTGTTTTCTATAGGGAAAACCCTTCTACAGGGAAAATCCTCCTGGCTCCTAGTAGCAACAGCCTCGGGATGGGTTTCCAGCATAGTTAACAGCAGGGTCACCAGGTCCTACATGGTGCCAGGAGATGTGAGACTGGACGTGAATGTCAACAGGGCAAAACTTGAGACATTTTGGGGCATTCTAAGCTTCAGGGAAAGATAATCTAGCTTTCCCCTGCCTATTTCTCAACATGCGGTCTTAAAACCCTTGCTGTGAGTAAGGAACAGTCCCAGTAGGGCTGAGCCCGTTGCATGAGATGAAGTTCTGTTCCTGTCTGTGAAGCAGTCAAGCTTATCTGCAGCCCTCCAGCTTCCTGCCGGATGGAGCCGGACAGGGAAAAGGAGGACCAAAAAAGGAGTGGAGGAGCGAGGCGGCCAGCGAGCTGCGGGAGAGGCTGTCACACATCCATGGGGGCAGGAAAATCCCCAGCTGAAGTCACCGAGATCCTCCAGCCCCGTCCCTCGTTTCCTAGAAAGCCTCCCCGTTCCTTCCCCCTTATCGCTGCTCCAACAGGCAGGGCTCGTCCCACCCCGTGCCTGGTCCTGCCGGCCTTTCTCCAAGATAAATATGGGAGCATTTCCCTCCCCGTCTGATGCGGTGGGGATGCGGTACTGCATCCCAGCTGGGCAGCAGATGCTCCTCTGCTCCCACCGAAGTGTTTCCCAAGCTGCTGGGCCCCTTCTTGAAGAAAGCAAGCCCAAATCTTACTAAATGCAAAGTCCCCTGCCCGGGGACCCGCACAGCCCCAAACCCACCTCTCCTCCGGCCCAAGGCACGAGCCTGCTCCTCCGGCACAGCCTGGAGCCAAGTGCTCCAGCTCCCTATTCCTGGGGCCGGGAGAAGCCAGACTCCAGCTCTGCAGCCTTATGGCACACAGGGAAATCCTCAGCCGGGGACACGGGCTGCTATCTGGGATACTGAGCTCAGGCTGCCTGAGGCCAGGAATTACTACGTGTGTTTTAAGCCAACAAGTCGAAAAGTGCAAACAGCATCAGGAGGCCCTTTCTGGCCTGCAGCCCTTCTGGAAACAGGGCCCTTATCTGCCTTTCCTCCTCCCTTAATTCAACTGAGGGCCAGAAAATACCTCATCGGGGACACGCTCCTCCTCCACGGCCTCCGGTTCCCTCCCTGTTTGCTTGGAGATGTTGCTGGTGGTAACCAGGAGCAGCTCCCTGCCTAAACCTGCTCTCGCACGCAGCTGCCCGGTGCAGCCGGCACCGTGGGGCTGCTCTGCGGTTGGGACGGAGGAACTGTGCAAAACCGTCGTGTCTCTAGGGGCCTTCCTGCCTGCTATAACCAAGCTGGGAGATAGGCTGGGCTCACAACAGACCCCATCACATAGATCCCTATCCCCATCCCAGATGGGAGGATGCCTGGAAGAGCTGGTGGGCACGGAGCGGCGCTCCGAGGCGTCCTGAGGCCCCGGAGCGGTCCAAGGCTCAGCTACAACGCGATGCCCACGGATATGTTAACCACGAAGCCACATCCTTCCCCTTCCCGGCAGCCCTCACCGCCCTCAGCTCGGTGCCCACAGGAGCCTCCGCAGCCCGAGCGGCTGCAAGAGGCCAGAGGAGGAGCAGGGAAGGATCCCGGGATCCCGGGAGCGAGGATGGATGTGCAGAGATGCTGGAAGGGGCAGCTGCATCCAAGGGCCCCTGCGGCAGCGGGAAACTGCAATATCCCACATCCCGGCGATATTCCTATTGCCACCTTGCAGGGGACATCGCAGGAGGCCCTAAACACACAGAGGTCTCCAAAAATGAAGCTAAAACCTCCACTGCTTCCCTAAATCAGCCCTTGGTGAGCGGCTTTGCTCCAAGGTGACTGCAGCAGACGACATTCTGGAAGGATATTGAGGGATTTTCCTATTCCCCCCTAAGGTGTCACCACCCCACAGTGACATTAGGGCAACCGCTTGGCTCTAAGGCTTGGCTGACTCTCCAAGAGGAAAAGCGAGTGGATGGGCACAGCCAGCTGTGGGCAAATACGACCGAGGCCTCCGAAAAGAGAGCAAATAGAATAACCCTTCATACGAGCACTCCGTGATGCCAGTGAGGAGGAGGAATGGCAGCTGAATCCTCCTTCTTGCCCCGTCCAAGCCCCTGCCGGAGCAGGATGATCTAACCCCTCGCTCCGCAGGGAAAGAGGCGGGATGAGGCAGAAGTGCAGTGGGAAACAGAGGGATACGAATAAGAGCAGGGGCCCTTTAAAGAGAGCAGGGGGCAGGATCAGAGACCTCCCCTACCCCGGGGAAATTAAACAAACCCGCAGAAAAAAAAGCCCTCATTTTGCTAAATTAAGACAATGTGGTCCAGATGTGGGAGCGGCGGAGCAGGGCGCGCGGGGGCCGGGCGGCTCCCGCCTCACCGCTTGTCACAGCGCTGAAAATATTCCCTTTTTTGGAAGCCTCTGCTGATGCGAGGAAAGGGGATTTATGGCCCTGCAGCAGCGCGGGGACACGCATGGAGGCTGGAGAGGCCGGGAAGGGCCGCTGCATCCAGTGCTCCTTGCTGGGGAGGAATAGGGGATCCTGGAGCAGAGCATCCCTATGGAGTTTGTACGGCAAGGGCAAAATTCCCAATATTTGAGGCCTGGCAGAGAGCTGCTCCAGCACCGGCATCCCAGCCAAGGCAGCAGGATCCAGCCCCGCTGTGGCATCCAGCAGCGCTTCCAGGTTTCTTTGAGTCCCTGCCCGGGTCACGGGCATGGCCGCGGCTCCGGGCTCCAGGATTTCGGGTCCGGAGGAGCAGAACGTCCTCCCTCACCTCTGCCTGGGCAGGAAGGGGAACTTCCTCAGGGCCCTTTCAACATGAGCTCCACATTGCTAAGGGACACCTCACCCGAGCCCAGGGGGGTTTCGGGAGCGTCTCCCCACGTCTCCCCCCAGGGCTCGTTGCTCACCAGCTGGGATCACCATTGGGAAACTCCCCGCTCCTCTTCCCGAGCCGCAACCCCCCCAGGCAGCGTTTTGGGAAGTTCCTTGGCAGATCTGTCCACGCAAGCAGAGGGATTCAGAGCCACAGTTCAGCTGTAAACGCGGGACATCTTTCGTGGGGGGGAAGGAGGAGCGAGCAGGGAGGTGGTAAGTGGTCAAGGATTCCAAAAATAGGTGTTTTTTCCTCATCATCTTCAGTGCAGTAAATAAAACCAGGTGCTGCCTGTTTGATGCTGGCCTCTCTGAAAGGCCAGACCTCCCCTCACCCCCGTGCTCCCAGGGTAAAGAGGCTTTTTAAACCAGCAGATTTTGCAGGAATGCTCCGTTTAAGCAATATTAAGGCGCTGGGGAGGGAGGGAAGGGCCGGGGCGTCTCTTACCTCCGCAGAGCACCAGGCGCAGAGCGGGCTGGCGGCCAGGCACTGCCTGCAGGACGTCACCCCCCGCGTGCTGCACACGTTGCTCCCTGCGACGGGGACACGAGAACGGTTAGAGCCCGGCACGGGCCCCCGGGCAATGCCCACGCGTGTGACGAGGTGTCAGTGCTCAGTCAACGGCTTTGGCAGCCAGAGCGCCCAGGAAACCAGTCCCCAAGGTGCTGCCCCTTTTATACTCACCTAGACCCACTCCCCAGAGCCCGGCACCAGCCGGGGCTCATCCTGCCCCGACTCAGCCTCCTTTCCCACCCGCAGCTCCCTTAAGGCGCCGGCTCCCCGGAATGAGTGAATTGCACGGACAGCCGTTTGGGCTGGCTACGCACAGGACGATTTGGGTTGGTGATGCTCAAGGCCAGGGCTGCTGAGCACAGGGTTCAGCCCCGGGGACCGTCCAGTTCCCGGCCCAGCCCGTTGTGCCTTGCTGGGGACACTGCTCTGGCCACGCTGGCGCGGTGGCCCCGGTGCTCTGCTGCAGTGGGGACACCAGCATCCTGGTGCTGGGATGGGGCGGGAGCCCCTCAAGGGCTCGGGAATGCGGGAGGCTCCGGGATGTCCGTCCCTGCGTCTCCTCCCGAGCCAGCCCCGCGCCGCTGCCTCGGTTTCCCTGGAGGTGACGGTGGGAGGAGAGGGGACCTCTGTCCCCCGCAGCGTCAGCCCCAGTCCCAGACGGATAGAACGTGGTGGGATCCCAACTTTCCCCCTGCCGAGGAAGCCCAAGGAGCCCTGGACGTGCGGCAAAACCCGAGCCCTGGGGCTAAGGGGCCCAGCAGGTCCCTGTCCCATGAAGGGATGTGCCATGAGCAGCGCCCAGAGGTGCCCTGTGCCCCCTGCGTCCTGCAGGAAGGGTCCCCGGGGGTGTTGGGCAGCACCCCGAGCCCCTGGTGGCCTCTGCAGCGGCAGCGCCAGCCCCCTGGGTGCGGAGGAGCGAGCGGGGATGCTCTGCCCTCACCCATTGCGCTCGCAGCCCCGCGAGCACCAGGGCTCCTGCCTGGGATCGGGTCCCACCGCGGGGTCGTGACGTCCCGTCCAACCCCCCTGGTCACCCAGAACCAGACCCATGGGTTCCCTTGGGCTTCTCTCTCGGTTCCTTGTAGGAATGTCCAGGCCACAGGGCACCCCGGGGTGCCCAACAGGACATCTGTCACCCCCACGTTGAGAGATTGGGTGTAAAATCATGAGACTCCTAAAATGATGTTTTCTGTGTTTCCTACTGTTTTTCCCCATGGTTTGGGCTTGTTCTTCCAGCTGCAAAAGCTAATAAACTGAAGTCCTGAAGTGCATTTGTTTTCCTTAGCAACAAAGCAGCAAGGCTCATAGAACAACCCGATCCCCAGGACTGGGGGATTAATTAAAAAAAAATAAAAAATAAAAAGCAGAATCTTGGCACAGCAAGTGCAATGAGACCGGGGACAAACTGCACAGCAGGGGAAAGAGCCGCGGTGCCACGGTGGGCATGAGCACCCCGATGTGTGCAGCCGAGCATCGTCCCCAGCGCTGGCACCATCACTCGGGCTCTCCAGGAACCTCCCTGCTGACCCACTTGTTCTTTTTCTTTTTTCTTTCTTTCTTTTTTCTTTTTTTTTTTTTTTCTGCTGTTTTTTTCCTGCTAATATGCACAGGAATGTGCACCCAGGAGCCTCCACATCCACAAAGGTGCCTGCCAGCCCTGCTTGGATTTCCCCGGTGCTCTGAGCTGGCCTAAGCTATAAGGATTTGGGAGCTTTTCCTGCTGAGCTCCTGCCTGTGCCATCCTGGGGCTCCGTCTTTTCTTGGAACCCTCCTTGTTTCCCAGTATCTTCTTGGAGAGAGGATGCCCCAAAGGGAGCTCGGGTACCCCCGCACGTTGCCTTAGTGCCCTTCGGAGATTCCCCACGCGGAGGGTCCCCAGAGGAGCTCCCGTCCCTCCGAACCCGGCTCCTTCGCTCCCGACACGCAAATTCCGCCAATTCCTTCCCATCCGACTGGACACATCCCTGTCCTGCCTGCGCCTACCCAGCCGTGCGGCTACGCTGTTCCCACGGGCGCATTTTAGTGCTGGGAATTTAGCGTGGGATTCCTTAGGAAAGAAAACATTGCTCCCACCAAATCCTCCGGAGTCGGGCCTCAGAAACAAAGAGGGGTTTATAAAGTAGCAAAGGAAACGAAAAAAAAAAAGGGAAAAAAAAAAGAAAATAAAAAAGCACCGTGTTGGGACTGCTGTAAGGGGACAGCAAGTTTTCTTTCCTGGAGAAACCTAAAGACACCTCAATCATTTTTTAGCTTCTTCTCCGCACCCGGGACACTGGGGATCGTATTTTTAACGCAAGCTCCTACCTCCTGTAAACCCCCGAAGCCAGAAACGAGGAGCTCAAAGGAAAGCATGCGGATCCCGGGGTACAAATGCCAGCAGGCGGGAATGCTGGCGGGAGCCGGGATGCGGCGGGGAGGGCACGCGGGGGTCTGGGCCGGGGGCCGGTACGTACCGCGGGCGGCGGCGGCGCAGAGCAGGAGCGCGGCGAGGCCCAGGGCGGCGCGGCGGGTC
>JAWLRI010001087.1:1141439-1169125 GCA_034781795.1 Crypturellus tataupa
GCGGCTTCTCCCAGACCCGGGGGACACTTGGGACCCTCCCGGCTTCTTCCACTCCTGGGGAGCGCTTGGGACCCTCCTGGATTTTCCCGCTCCAGGGAGCTTGGGAACCTCCCGTCTTCTCCCCACCCTGGGGAATGCTAGGGGCCCTCCTGGCTTCTCCCACCCCCGGGGAACACTTGGGACCCTCCCGGCTTCTCCCACCCCGGGAATGCTTGGGAATCTCCTGGCTTCTCCCACCCTGGGAATACTTGAGACCCTCCCTTCTTCTCCCACCCCTAGGGAACGCTTGGGACCCTCCCAGCTTCTCCCAGACCCTGGGAGCGCTTGGGACCCTCCCGGCTTCTCCCAGACCCTGGGAGCGCTTGGGCCCCTCCTGGGTTATCCCGCCCCCGGGAACGCGTGGGAACCTCCCGGCTTCTCCCCACCCTGGGGAGCGCTTGGGACCCTCCTGGCTTCTCCCAGCCCTGGGGAATGCTTGGGATCCTCCTAGCTTTCCCCACCCCTGGGGAACACTTGGGACCCTCCTGGCTTCTCCCACCCCGGGAATGCTTGGGAATCTCCCGGCTTCTCCCAGACCCGGGAACGCTTGAGAACCTCCCGGCTTCTCCCACCCCTGGGGGACACTTGGGACCCTCGTGGATTTTCCTGCTCCAGGTTGCTTGGGACCCTCCTGGCTTCTCCCACCCCTAGGGAATGCTTGGGATCCTCCTGGCTTCTCCCCCCCCGGGGAATGCTTGGGAACCTCCTGGCTTTTCCCAGACCCGGGAACGCTTGGGACCCTCCTGACTTCTCCCACTCCTGGGGAAACACTTGGGACCCTCCTGGATTTTCCCGCTCCAGGGAGCTTGGGACCCTCCCAGCGTCGCCCACCCCTCGCGAATGCTTGGGACCCTCCTGGCTTCTCCAACCCCTGGGGAACGCTTGGGACCTTCCTGGTTTTCTCTACTCCTGGGGGAAATTGGTTGTTAAATATGCCTCACTTTTTTTTTTTTTTTTTTTTTTTTTTTTTAATTAACCCTCGCAAGGGAGGTAGTCTGGGTTTTAACTCTACCCCGTCCGGGCTGCTTTGGGAGGGAGGGAAGAGGAAGGGGGCTACAAGCAGAGGTGAAAACGTGGGGTCTCAGCCACCCTTTCCCACCAGTGGGGATGGGAACAGCCGCATTCCTGGAGCTGGGATCTGAGTGGGAGCGAGGGAAGGAACCAAGAACTGGATCTGGTGTGGTCAGCGGCTCTTTGGGACTTTGGGTTTCAAACCAGACACCCAAAAGGGGAGAGAAGTTCAGATTTGGGGCTGGTAATTTGGGCCTGAGTCTCTTCTCCCTCGTGCTGGTTCTCCCTGCGTCCTCCTAAGTTGCTCCTATGCCAGGACATGGATAGGGGTGGGATGAACACACACAAAGCGCCTGCGGGAGCAGCTGCTCCGGAGAACCAGGCCTCCATTCCCTGCAATTCCACAGATGGGGAAACTGAGGCACGGAGCTCGTGGGCGGCAGGGGAGGAGGCTGTGGGCAGGAGTCCCCGCTCTGACATCCAGGGAAGGAGGCAGGAGAGGCTGGAGCTGGCGCCACCAGAGGGAGCAGGAACTCCTGGAACTCCTCGGGTCCAGGAACGTGAGCGGAGCGGAGCGAGATCCCGCCTGGATTCCTCACCGGTCCGGGATGCTCCGCTTTCCCGGGGGGGATTCTCCCGGCCGTCATGTTAAGCCTGGGCAGAAACACATTGGATCCAAGTGTCTCCTCTTGCACCCCTTGGCGCTCCGGGCACACACGTGGTCAGGCAGTGCTCCGGGGAAATTAGGAACAACAGGTAGGGAAAAGCCAGAAGTTCACCCAGCCAAATGCGTTGGGATCTACCTGTCATGAAGGTGAAATGGAGGAACAGGCCGGGGTCCTTCCAAAGCGAACCGGTGACACCGAGCTGGCCTCATCCTGGCCCGGTCCTCCTGCACACCTCCGTGCTGCCCCTCTGCATCCGCTCCCGGGTTTATCGGAGCCTCCGAGCAGGACGTGCCCTGCGGACACGTTCCCAGGCCCTTCGGGACTGCAGCAGCCTCGGGGGCGAGAGAGAGACCCCCTGCAAGGCCAAGGTCCGGGACCTGCTGGGCACCCTCTACCCCCTGTTCAGTCTTTGGGATCAAGCGGCCGCAAAACTTCCCTGGGATTGACCTGTGGGACGGAAGGGACCCAGGGGGAAGGCAGGACCGGGGCGCTGCAGCCTGGAGACAGCAGTGATGCTGCTGTAGGACCCAAGGGAGATAGATAAGGGACATCCAGGGTGCAGCATCTCCGTATCCTCTCGGAGAGGGGTAAAGAGAGGCGGAAAGAGGATCCACGTCCCCTCTCCTGGGCTCAAAGCACAGGCAAAAGCACCCGGCTCGAGCTGGAGAGGGGGCGAGGGGAGGGATGGCAGCAGCCCCTGTGCAGCGGGCGGGAGGCAGCGCCGAGCGGGCGGGATGCTCCGCGTGGGGGCTCGGAGCCGCCGGGAGCGCCGGGGGGACAGGGACCGGCCGGTGCGCGGGGACACACGGGCCCCGGGGCAGGGTGGAGGATTCAGTGCCGGGGGTCCATCCCGCTCTGCAGCGAGGAGGGGAAGGGAAGGCGGCGCGGGGGCTGCAGGGGGTGGAGTTGCTGGGTTTGTCTCTGAACACGGCAAGACTTGAGCTGGGGACGTGCGTCTGCGGAGCCGGCGGGAAGCGGCTCCGGATGCGCCGCGCGCCGGGGCAGCCCCGAGCCAAGGGGACACGTGGCTCCCGCCGGGGGCTCCTCGAGGACGTTCCCCCTCCATCCGAAGCGGCGTGAGGAGACGGGAGGTTTGGAGCCCGCCGGCCCATGGCACCGGCCTGAGCGGCAGGCAGGGGGACGCCAGCGTTTCCCTCTGCGGAGGTTTGGGATTGCGCCTGGACCATGAACGGGACCTTTCTCAACCAGAGCCTGCTGGAGGCCGGAGCGCACCCAAACAGGACCCAGGGCTTGGGGATGCTCATGGCCTGCTGCAACGGGACGGGCGCCGTGCTGGCCGCCGGCGGCGGCTCCGCCGTGCTCGCGCCCGATGAGCGCAGCCTCTACATCACCCGCGTGGTGCAGATCGCCGTCCTCTGCGTCCTCTCCTTGACCGTCATGTTCGGCATCTTCTTTCTGGGCTGCAACTTGCTCATCAAGTCGGAGAGCATGATTAACTTCCTGGTGAAGGACCGGAGACCGTCCAAGGATGTGGGCGCCGCGATCATGGGGCTCTACTGAGCCCCCGGGCTCGCGTAGGCAAGTGGAGCGGTGCTGATGCTGATGCTGGTGCTGATGCTGATGCTCAAGCGCTGCGGACAGGGGCACTGGCGAGGAGGGAGGGGGTCCCTCTGCCCTATCTGTGTCCACAGGGACCTTCGGAGCTGCCCAGGGACCAAATTCTGCTGTGCCAAATGGGGAAACCTCCCCGGAGCTACACAAAGCGCAGCCCGGTGTGACCAGCCTTGTGTTGCATGCAGAAATGACCTAAGTTTTGCATGAAACTTGCAGAAATGGTGATCGTGTGCAGATTCGGACTCTCTTCTGCTGTTTCCTTGGATACTGCTACCTGGGGGGTTAGGGCTAAAAACAATAAAAAAGAGGGGGGGAAGCACTGACAAGGGGAAAACAAAAAATGAAGCGAAGGGAAAGCAAACGTGTGGCTTGGGCCAGGCTTGGCCACGGGGCGGGGAGGCGGCGCGGGGCACCCCCAGGTCTGCATGCTCACAAATGTGTCTGTGTCTCTCCTGGACCTCAAGCATGGATCTTCCGGCAGAGTCCTGCAAAGGGAACGCATGTTCTTCCGTGTTTTTCTGAGAAATCCTGTTAAACCAACTGGTGCTTCCTTCTTTCACTCGACACCGAAGGAAGGAGAGAACCCAGTTAAACAGTAATAGTAATAAAAACGCATGCTTGGTTTTGTATACGACAGCCTTCTTTTCAAGTGCTATATTGTTACAGTCCTTGAGGTTTTTGTAGTTTTTTGGAAAATGAGTGAATATTCAGGAAAAAACAAAGAACCTGTTTCAAAAGAGCGTGGTGTTGCATTTGTTTTCTTTCCATGTATGTGTCTGTAGCTCAGGTGTTTCAGAGTATTTCCCAGGATAAATACAAGCCCCTCACCTTTGAGCTGAACTCTTGATTAAAAGTATTTACTGAAAACAGAAACTACCAACCTTCTCCCTCTCCCCCTTTCTTTTTTCCCCTCAATGCAACTATCATTTTCCACTAGCAAATGAATTAGTCTGGTTCTGTGTATTAACACCTGCCCAGTGCTGAGGTACGGAGCTGCATGAAGATGCGGCAAACGCATCTTGTAAAGCAGGATTTCTGATCCCGAAATCTCCAACCCTTGTGATCCCGATGAGCTGTCAAAGCCGAATTGTGCGAGAGGAGGAGGAGGACTGTGGCCTCTGCTCCCTGCTGGAATTACAGCTTTGCCTGGGGCTGTGGGATAGAGGCAATCCGAGATTCATTGTGCCAACAGCATTCCCGCTGGCTCCACTTCTGTTACGGGAGAGTGTCCTGGATCCTGGAGGAGCGGGTGCTCTCATCCACCTGCATGGACAATCGGAGGAATCGCTGTTACTGCCCCAGAGCAGTGGAAACGGCTCCCGCCGCAGGAGGGCTGCTTGACCTCTGCGTGAATTGCAAAGAGCCCCCAATGCAAACCATGACCCCAGCTCTGCAAAAAGCTCAGGAAAGGACCAAAATGTGCGCTGAATCCTTGAAGATCCCGAGCGTGTTCACCGCACCCCAGCCCAGCTTCTGCCTTATGCAGGAGTCAGGCCCTCTGGACCAGCCAGACCGGGAAGAGCTGGAGGAAAGAGCAGTGAATCCGCAGTGCCCTGAGGTGTCACCCCAGAGGTGCTGTGGGGTCCCCATCGCTCCCATGCCCAGAGTGCTGCAGGAGAGAGAAGCAAGAGGCAGCAGGAGGGATGGAGCTGCAGGAGGAACACGGTGCTCCTGAAGGCAAGAGAGAGATTCATGGAGGGGGACTGCAACCAGCTGCAAATCACAACCTGGAGCTTGCTCAGGGGACAAAGTCCTCGTTTAACCTTCCCACTCCCGCTCCACCGTGCCGGTGGCCGTGCCTGGTGCGAGGGAGCGCACTGAGGTTCACCGTAAAGCTCTGATCTTGAGGGAAGAGCTGCCCTCTCAGACCCTACAATCCTTCTCCCGGAGCTGTCCTGCACCCATGGGGACAAATCCTGCAGCTGGAGGCAGGAGCTGGTTACCCTGGGGCTTGTGCAATGAAAGCAGACGATATTCATGGCTCTTTGTTCCTCCTTTCCCCACAGCTAGCCAGGTTTCCCCATCTCCCGCGTTTAAACTCATCTAGTTCAAGTTCCTCAGTGGGCACCAGTTCTGAAGACATCTTCTTTAAAAAAAAGAGGCAAATTTTTGATTTTTGCAGTTGTTGCTTGCAGTACATTAGCTGCCCCCTCACCGCAGAGCTGGGGGCTGTATGAGCTGCTGAGACTGGGCATGAAGAGCAGCAGAGGGATGAGGAGGGAAGGGACGTGCTCAGGGTGACGAGCACAGCGGTGACAGAGGGAAAGACAGACACTGAATTGAATTTAAACTCATCTCCCAGGCAATAGCGTTGATTTGGGGGGGCAGATCTGCTGCTCTGAGCCATAGGTCCACCTAATCTTCACTCTTTCTCTGGAACCTCTCGTGATTTTAGCCATGAGCTGTGCAGCCAAGCAGCTTCTATGATTCTATGAACTTTACAAATGGGAACCACTTCTTGATGCCACCAGGAGCAACAGGCTCTGGACCTCAGTGTCCACCTCCACGAGGGGCTCCCCAAGCCGGGCTGCCTCCCTGCTCTCTTCCATGTGGGTTTCCCTGTTTCTCAACATAGAGCAGGGAAAGGAGATGGGAGAGCGTTCCGTCCTGCCCCGCAGCCTGCTCAACTTTGGTGAAGTTCATCAGTTTTAACTGGAGAAATGAAGAGCTGCTTGGATGCACCTAGGAAAACCCATCCTGGACCAGGAGTGCTGCAGCAGGGAATAACCCCAAACCAATCCCATAAAGTAAGGTCCAACAACCCTGACCAAGGGCAACAAAGGAGTTAAGACAGGACAGACAAACAGCCGAGAGGGGAGGGAGGATCCCAACCTGCGCCTGGCACCAGATGTACCGAGCGCGTGCACCAAACACACACAGTATTTAATAATTCCTGAGAATTGCCATGGTAATGAAGCGCTGACTCAGGTTGTTATGGTAACTGCCTTTTTTTTTAGGCAGGGAGGCATTACTCAGGTTGTAACCTCAATCCAGACTGTGTACATTTCTGAGAGCCCAAAAAATAAAAATAAAATAAAAACAAATGAGATACCTCGTGGTGATACCTCTTGTGCGGCTGCTCTGGGCTTGTTCTACAGGCAGTCGGAGAGAGGCTGTTTCGGATGCTCGGCACCTGCAAAGCCTGGGAAGATACTGGGATGCATCCCGGCGTGTGCAAAGCCAAACGCTGCTGGGGATACGGGTCTGGAGCCGACACGGTGGCCCTGGGGTGCCAACTGCGACTGCGTGGCCTGCTGGTGTCACGTGTGTCCCCAGCTGGGCCCAGGGAAGGACTCCGAGTGCCCTGCACAAGCGACGGGTCACGAACAAACCCTCTTCCCAGCCTGTGTCCAAGATGGGAAGATCCTGAAGATCCTAAACCTGCCTGCGTCCCCAGTGGGATCCTCAAGCTCTAGCAAGGTCCCAGGCTGCAGTGTTCCCGAAGAGGCACCCTCAAGCCAGCGGCCAAATCCCACAATGTGGCATGACATGACGTGACATGACCAGCCTAGCACTGGATGGGCAAAAACCACTTTTTCTCCCCCTCCAAAGCCACCTCCTCTGGTAAGTCTACAGGTCTGCCCAGCTGCTCCTCATGTTGCTTTTTAATTTAGTGCTAGTTAGACCAGCAGCTCTGTGATCTCCCGCTTCCAATTAAAGAAGATGAAGGAGGGCGTGCAGGGCTTCGCTTAGCAGGGCGACGGCATGAGGTGTGCAGGGCAATTACTGGGGAACGTCACTTCAGGGGTGCCCACTGCAGCCCAGCGTGGTGTCTCCCGCACTGCTGGTGGAAGAGCCATTAGCCTCCAGGTAAAGATCTCCTGGCCCATTAGCTCCACCAGAGAGGTGCAAGTCGGTGTCAGGAGCATTGGGAACCCGAGGGAGGATGTACGTCAAAATTTAGGTCGTCTCTTAAATTTTCTGCTTAAGAATTTAAGAATTCTTAAGAATTCCTAAAAATTCTTCTTAAGAATTTAAGAGCCGGCAATGCCCCGCAGATGGGGAGACTCTGCCCATCCATTTCCCTGCCTAAACAGGGGCCTTTGGCTTCTCAGACAGCTCTAAGAAACCAACCCTAAGGCTGAATCCAACTCCCTGTTCTCAAGCATGAATGAAGGCTCTGCAACCCCAGCCCTGAAGAAGATATCCTTGGAAAAAATAACAAATCCAGGGAAGAATCCAAATCCTCAAATCCAACACCTCCATCATGGTGTTGGAGGAATCTTGAGGTTCACACTGGTTCCCCATTGAAATGACCTACCCAAGCAATTCCTCAGCAGCCTGATCAAGTAGACACTCCTCTGGTTTTACAGACGGACAATTTCTTGGGTTTGTTTGCTGCACAAGGACACGGTTATGCAAAACTTATTTCAGAACGTCAGGATGTTGTCAGTAATCAATGTGGTTTGGCAGATCCCTGGAAATGTCACCAAAAAGGTGCTGAAAAGCGGTGGAGGCAACAGCAATGCTCGAAGACACAAGCAAGTATCTAATACAGCAGTCTTCAACCCGAAACGTTGCTCGTCAACATGTATCTCATGCTGTAAGTAGAACAGAAATCTAACTTCAGAGGCACCTCTGCAGCTCTCCTCCTTCCCAGAAGCTTATTAGGCTGAAAGATGCTCTCAGATCATTAACAGAAGGCAGGTTAATGAGCAGCAAAGCGAAGTCTCCATAATGACAGATTTTATCACAGCAGTGCAGGAAGCTGAGAGGTGGGCACAGGTTTGTTCTTCCGCATTGCCGTCTCGACCAGGGGTCACAGATCACCTGTAAGGTGGATGCAGTGGTTTTTGGCACTGTTCTTCTCAATCTACAGCATCCAACTGACCAGGAATGTGAGTCTTGCACATGACAAAGTGCTCTCAGCTGGGGTGCAGGCAGGAGCAGCTGCTAAACCAAAACAACTTCCCTCTTTTTGAGCTAATAAGAGCTCTGTAAACATTGCTTCTCCCATAATGAGGTTATCCTGTCCCAGGGACAAAATCTGAAGACACCATCCCTATAGATGACATATAGATAAGTATGCTCTATAGATGAGTATACTCACCTGGCCTGGAACTGCAACAGAAGAGGACACAGCACCAGAACCTCTTTTCAGGTCGGATATTGCTCTGTGTGGGCTGTTTATGATGCCCACAGCACCAGCTCTGCTTTGCAGCTCCCTGTGTGCAGTGACCACCGCTGCTTTGGGTTTTACTTTGAACAACAGGGTGAAAAGAGACTCCGTGACTGTGATGCTGCAGGTCCTTTAGAAAGGGGACACACTACCAGGAGATTAGTTCTTACCACATTCTGGCATTTGAATGGGGATGACCAAGGCAATCATCATCAACCATCCACAGGAGAAACATCTGTCTTGCAGTAGCAGGTGACTAGATGGACCTTTCTGGGAGAGAAGTGGGAACTGTGAAGCCAGACAGCTCTGTTTCTTCATTAAAAACAAGTTTTTGTCACCTTACTGTGTCCATCGAGGCTGCTACAGTGTGGAGCCCAAGTGTGGGTGTGGGGATGGATGCATGTGCCCAGACTGCAGCTTTTGGGACAAAAAAGCATGTCCAAAGGCAACCCCAGAGCCCTGCTGCTGGTGCTAGGTGCTGAGCTCTGCTCTGGCGAGGCTCACGCGTTAGTGCATGGGGTTAAACCCAGGACCTCCTCTCTGGCAGACCCCACAAGTGTTCACGTCCTACAGGTCTCCGTGCAGCTGCGAGCGCTTCCCCCCTGCCTCACTGCGTCCCCAGACTGCAGGTTTAATAGGAGGAGACAGCTGAAGAAGCAGGCGAAATGTAATTAGGCTTTAATTAGCCAGGTTCGCTCTTTCAGATAATTGAAAATCGTCCTAATTGTTTGCGATGGATTCTCAGTGCAGTCAGCTCGACAGCTCGGTGTGTCCCCCGGTGCAGGAGGCAGCAGTGATGCTCCATGCTCTGCCGTGGCCTCCTGCCATATGTGCCAGGGTCCCTCGTCACCACGGAGGGACACGGACACCCTGAGCCCCCCACACAGCAGCAAGGACCCAGATATGCAAGAGGACTTGTTCCTCACCCAGCGTTCACAAACCGGGATGTTGGGTGGCCACCAAACCCAACACATCCAGGCAGCAGCATATGGCAATCCTAGTGCGAAGGAACCTACTGCGATCCATCTGCAGCCTGATTCCAGGGACTGCAGCTGGAGAGGGCACCGCGACGCTTCCCTGCCTGCTTCCCTGGCAGTCTGGAAGGAGCAGCTCTGGCGAAACGTTGGGATTTTCTGTATCCTTGGCTCAGGTTTCCTCCTCTCCCGCTCCAGGCAGCGTGCTGCGTGCCAGGTGGCTGCGTTTCACTATGGAGCTTAGGAAGCGCCTTGGGAAACGAGGCAGGGGGGGATGAAAAATGATGCGCGTATTTCACCCAGCCCCGACGGCTCGTCATCTCGTCGTGCAGAGAGGCAGTAACCATCGGGGTGGGTGAGGAGTGCAGAAAGGGGCACTAATCGCATTTCTACCATTTTTGAGGTTCACATCCTTGTCACACCTTGTCTGAGCCCGCTGTAGCATGAGGGCATGTTCGCTTTGGGGTTAAAATCACTCTCTGCTCCACGTGCTTCCTCCACAGCTCAATGGGTCATGTTTTGCAGTAGAAAGGGGCTTGCTCTATGGTGGGACCTGCAGTTTCAAGCCAGGACTTGACACCCCCTTTTCCCTTTGCCCTGCAAAGCAATTCCAAAACGCTTCTCAGCCCCGACGGCGTTTCACAGTGCAGCAAAAGGTCCTGCCCAGGGCCAGCCTCTTGCACCCGAGCTGCTGACTACAAAGTGCTCTGCACTGGAAACGAAGATGATTTAGGTGGCTTGGGCCTGATGGCTGCAGGTGTCTTCGTGCAGGGCTGCAGGATGACTAAGAGCTCTGTTATTGTGGAGACACATCCATCAAGCTGCCCATAAACAGGCAAGAAAGAACAGCAACCAGCAATAAAACACTAAGAAACGCAGCCAGCCACTGGAATGCCCTGGGCCAAAGCCCCTTTTTGATAGCTCCATCCGCGTGTGCAGGGCTTGTGCAAGGGAGACTCCAAGAACAGCAGTCCTGAAGCTCCGTGTCAGCCATTCCCTGTCTCTGAGGGTAGAAATGCCGTTTCTGGAGGGAATGGCAATGCTCCAAAGCGGGCAGGAGCTCAGAGCATCCCCAGCTTCATGTGTCCTTGCTGAGTTTTCCTGCCTCCCTGCTTCCACCTCCTGGAACCAGAACAGGGAACCTCCACAAAGACACGGTAGACTAATATTAAAATAGGTTTCTAGGTTGGTCACTTCATTTTCTGCTTTGCTACCTGGCCCCCAACAATAGCACTGGAGAAACTAACGGGAACGGTGTCCTGCAGCAGGGAAGAGGACGGGAAGGCAGCAGTTCCTCAGCTCCCAATTCCCAGCTCCCGCGGACTGGTCTCTTGCCAGGCTGACAGTAGGACGATCCCGAGCGGTGAGCGCTGCTTCCAGGGATATTTGTGCCCTCGGCAGCCTGCAGGGAGCTGCATCCCCTCAACAGGCTCCTCCCTGCCAGCAGCGCTGCTTTCTGGGTCCCTGGCAGCACATTTTCCTGTTCTTTCCAGCCTTTTTCTGTGATGGGCAATTGCTGTCCATGGTTTGGGTGTCCCTCAGTGCACCGGAGCTGCAAACGCATTGCAAATGCATCGCACATCCTCCAGGCCATTCCTCAAGCCCTGGAAGAACCTGTGCACGGACTCATCTTCTGACATCTCCTCCCTTGCTTCACCTTTGTGGGTGCTACAAAACCTGCAGCAACAACAACCACTTTGCCCCAGGCAGCCTATGTGGCACCGGCCACCCTGGCTCCGTGTCCCACCTTCCCTATAAACCAACCCGCTGCACTGGAGCCAGCAGGTTCTTCTCCTGCTTCGAATTTGGCTCACAACCTAGAGGCGGGGGGAGGATGTGGCACCGGTTCCCCCACAAAAATGGTAATTTTGGAACTGAGGAAACAAACAGAAAAAAATGAAGCCTGAATTTGAAGCCAAAACTTTAAAATCCTGAGATAGAACTTGGCTTGCTTTGCCTTAGTGCAGCTGCCAAGTGTCATCACCATTTCCCTGTTTTTTTTTTCCCCTGTGTTTCTCTACTCCCCATTTATTGAAATTTGATACCGAAATTTTGTGGGGTTTTTTGGTCAAAATATCTAAACTCTGTTTCTCGCCTTCCTTCTCCCCCACCTTACATTGTTTTTCTTTTACTTCAAATTTTCTCCCTTTGCACCGCTGGGAGAATTTCACTGTGACTCCAGGTTATTCCAAGGAGATGCCTTCCATTTAAAGATGCTCTCCTAGATCCACCAACCTGCAGACATCCCTGTCATGACTCGCTTTGTGTGGGTCTTCCGCGAGTTATTTCCTCCCGAACTCCCAAGCCGAATATATGAGATTTACCTGTCTTTTTAATCAAGGAGTAATTTCAGCTGGGGAAGCAAACTGCCTGCGGAGCGAGCGCAGCGGAGCCGCCGTCCTCCCACGGAGCAGCCTCCGGGTTTGTGCTATTAATGCTGCTCGTGAAACGTGTCAAAACGCTGCCCGCCCCTGCTGTGTCTGCAGGGAGCCTGGCTCGGGACGGGAGGTGGAGGCGGCGCTGGGGACGCTCGTGGCAGGTCTAGGGCCACCAGCTCCTGGCAGGGCCTTGCCCAAGGGAGCCCAGGTGACCACTGAGCATCTGTGGGTCATGGTGCCCCCAAACCTGCCCTGAGCAGCTCCCTGCTCCCCGTGCAAGCGCCCAAAGCACCGACCCTCCCGGGAGCATCCTGGGTCCCTGCGGGCAGACAGGGTAAGGGGGTCCCACCTTCCCACCCGGCACCCAACCCCTGCAAAGCCCCATTTGGGTGGTGCAAATCAGCACCGTGTCCAAGCGCTGCTCCAGGCAGAGGGACAGGGCCCTGGAATTCCTCCATCCTGCGGCACCCGCATCTCCTCGACGGCAGCCGCAGGACACGGGGCTGCTCCGCGGGCGCTCCGTCACGGAGCGCTGGGAGCACCGACTGCAGCAGCTGGACCCGCCGTGCCCAGCGCCCGGGACGCGCGAGGTGCCGTGTGCCACCAGCCCCGCAGCCAGCTGTCCCCGCGCCAAACGCATCCCGCCCGGGTGACGCACGCGCCGCGTCCCCGCCGTCCTGCTGGATGCGAACGAACCGAAATAGCTCCCTGCTCTTCCCCACAGCACGGAGCTGGAGCCCGTTTGGGAAGGCAGCGCTGCGACAGATGGCCGAGGAGGCAAGCGCTGTTTTTCATGTCACCTCCACGTTTCCTCCCCTGCGTCGCCCGCGCTGCGGGCGGTGTTGGAGCCGCCGCGCGCTGCCGGGAGGCGGCTGGCGCCCGAGCCAAGGAGACGGCAGAAGGCGGGAGATGCTGCTGCCTGGCACACGCGTCCCCCCTGCTCTGGGATCCGCATCGAGGCTTCTCCTGGGGGAAGGAGGCACAAACCCTCGTGCGGTTTGGGGTGTTGTTTGTCACAACCACCGAGCAGGCCCCAGGGAGCCACCTGCACCCAGGACAGACCCGGTCTGGGTTTGCTTGATTGAGCAGATTGGGAGAACCAGGCCAGGGCACCCTGCAGCTGGTTGGTATCTAATGGTGGCTCCTTTTCTTCTAGGTCCAAAACACATAGAAAACACAGGGATAATGGGAAGCTTTGAGAAAAGCCAGTTCTGAAGCCCTTGGCCTGACTCTCACCTTGCAAATGTGCCATAGGGTCCATAGGGGCCGTGGGCCTTTCCCTCTTGGGCACAAACACTTTGGAGACAGCAGTGTTCCAGGAGAGGGGCTGGGATGGAGCCCGATGCCCTGACGCACACCAGGAATTGGGGAAGGGTTGCGGAGCTGGACGGGGAGGCAGAGAAGCAGCATCTCCAGGCAACCACAAGCGGCTCTCCCGTCGGACAGGGGTATCCCAAGAGCTCGGCAGCGGTCCTGGTGCCCTCCCTGCCAGGTCCCCCTGCATTCAGGGCTCTGGCATCGATGGGGAGGGGGTTCTCCAAGGTTTAAGCTGGAGCTGCTTTTCCTAAGTTGGCAAATGTTGTAGAAAGACCAGCAAAAAATGGATCACAACGCCCAAGCCCCATCTCCAAATGGTTAAAGAAAGAATAAGGCGGAAAGGGTGTCAGGCAGATATAACGGGAGTGGGTGAGCAGGGCAAATGCAGAAAAGAAAATCAGCGATGAAGCACGAGGTAGGGAGAGATGGAAAGAGTCGGAGCCGCCTGCACCCACGCGCAGCCCCTCGCGGCGGCTCCCGTGGGAATGACTTGCTGTTCCCAGAGCCGGCAGCGCCCTGGGGCTCCCGTGCCAGCATCTCCTGATCTGCGCCACAGAGGGCAGGAAAAACAGGGACGTCGCTTGGAGGGAAAACAGGGTGGAAGCAGCATCAGCTTCCCCATCCGCGCTGGGTGACGGGCACAAACCTGCAAGGGCAAGAGGAGCTCTTTGCCTTTGGGTCTCAGCACAGCCCCCTGATGTGGCACTTTGCGGATGGAATTATCGGAATTAAGATTCCCTTGGGAATGGCTGGGGCTGCAAAGGGACTGTGGAGTCAGGTAAGCAGGAAGCTCCTTGCCCCGCTCCAGCTCCCTCCCTCCCTGCTCCTTCCTGCTGGGAAGCGCTGGAGGATGGAGGCAGGACAAGCAGGGTGCTCAATTCCAACATGGGCGTCTCAGGGTGCAGCCTCCTGCAAGTAAATCTGGAGAGACCTGGATGGAAGCAGGTGACGCTTTGGATCTGGAAAATACGATATGCTTCAGCTCATGGTCCCCTTCCCGCTTTATCCTTCCCTTCCCACTTTATCCTTCCCTTCCCACATGTTCCCCGGCATTCAGTCCAGCCCAACACCTTACAGCAGCACATATACACATACACATATAGCACTTATAGCAGCACAAGGGTGTTCCGCACCTGCAGGTCCTGCTCTCACTGGGACGAGCACTCAGCACATCCCTGGGCTCCTTGATAACTGAGTTAATTCAATCACGCCTTGGTTTTCCCGGTTGTTTTACTGCTGCTGCTCAGCTTCTCTAGGTGGATGTGGGATGCACCCAAGGTCTGATCCTGGCTCTTCCTCCATTCCCATCACCTCAGCAGTCTTTGGGAAGAAATATGGGAGAGGCTGGTAAAATCCTCAGGGAAAAAGCTTGTTCTGGAGTGCCTGCCCTTAGCCCTGTAGCTGCTTTCCCGGGATGAGGAGGCAAATTCCGCACGTGCCGCCTGCCTTGGCTAGCGCTGGGCAGGCTCGGTGTTATCCAGGGACCAGATTTCTTTGAATAACTCCCCTCATACGCCAAAGCCAAATGAAAATTTGCTTTGTGTGTTTGTGTGTGTCAGAATTTCCTGCATTAAGATAAACTGCTGATAAATCCGGATTGTGCATTAAACACTGGCCCACGCGGTCTGGGGAACAAAGATCCTGAAGGAAAACAGCGATTCCGCCTGCTGCTAGTGCGTACACACTTGGCATGGCAACTCTTGGCGGATTCTCTCCATTCCTTCCAATTTCCTAAGGATCCTAGAACATGAGATCCTATTAAAGAGCACTGCAGACTCACAGCACGTAAGTCTCACTCAGACAGCCCTGATTTCTGCTCGGAAAGGACAGATCCACGTAATCAAATACCTGGTAATGAACATCTCTACTTTGGAATATACCGAATGGAGTTATTCAGGAAATATAACAGGGACTGCTTGAGGTGGGAGCTGATAAAATATGGAAATACAGAGAAAAGAGAGCATGGAAATGGTCATTTGAGGAATGCACACAAGGAAAATCCAACCAGGCAAGCAAAGTGAAGACTAGAAGGAATTGAAAACACAGGATTATGGACACTTCTGTCCCAAGCAGTGTCTTGGAGGGGCAGACTGCAATGCATGAAAACTCCAGGAATTCCAAGCTTCACACATGGAGCCATGCAGCCCATTCCCTTCCCCCAGAGCTTCATTTATAAAGGATTCAGATGACCAAATTCAATATTTTGATCTGTTCTCAGTGACTGGAGTGTTGGCCTGGCACAGGAGGGCTGCGTTTGCAGAGATCCCTGTCATCAAAAGCCCCAGATCAAAGGTGCTTTGATCTTGTTTTTACAGCGACCACAGGCAGATATTGGAATAACCAAGCCAGCACGCACAGCGCTTCTCCCAAATCTCCTTGGACTCCAAGCTGGATGTGGTTTCATTTAGGATGTGAGTTTTCCTTCAGTAACACCATCTATTTTCTATTTCCTTCTCAATTCAGGCAAACTTTTAGCATCCAAATGTCTTGAAAAAGAGCTCCCTGGCCAGCTTCCCTTGTCTGCAAAGTGACCCCTAACCAGCCCCCTGGCCCACCTGAAAGCCCACTTCAGCCTGGGTTATCAAGAATGACACCCTCCCACTGCTGTAATTTTAATAAAACTCTCTGCGCTTTGGTGGATGGTCTGGGCCAGGGTTTTTGGCAGGTGCTCCTCGAGGCAGCTGTGATCACTCATTTAAATCTAATTTATTTTTATTTTATAAAGCTCCCTAAGAACACAAAAGATTTCTTCCCTGCCTCTCCCTGGAATTGCATGCAGATTGTCATGGCAACCATGCCAGAGATTTCGTGGTCCCAAACCGATCTTATTGGTTATTAGATATCTGTGTAATAAATATATATAGAGAGCTCTGCTTTCCCATCTGTCTGCTCCATCTGCTTATTTCCAAGCAGAATACAACCATCGACTCGGCTGTGGCTCCCTGCCCTCTTCTGTGGGGTGGGATAGGATGCGGGAAACAGAGATGCATCTTCTGGTGGGCTTGGAATGATGAAGGAAGGATTCAGGGCTTGGTGGTAGACATGGACCTGCTGATGGTGCATCCAAAGCCCTTTAAACGGTGGTGGTGATTCCCTTCCTGCACCCCTGCCCTGAGGGCTGCACTGCCTGCAGCAGGGGCTATGGGAAGCCTGGAAAACCTCTCAGATCCGAACTCCAGCCACATTCCTGACAGTCTGGGACAGCTGGACAGACCCTTACACATGTGCCGAACACCCACCGGTGCTGAAGCACCCAAACGTTCGCCCCAGAGGACAGAGATGCGGCACAACCACAGCTAACCCAGGGCTTTCAGGATGCACCATCCCTTAGGAGTCCTCTCCATCTTTCCAAACGGAACAGCTACAAGTATCCCAACATTAGTGTCACTCCTTTGAACTTCCAACAGCTACTAATTTTGTACAAGCTTTTAAAATATATTGAACTACTACATATGCACTCACAAAGGCTAATAATGCCATTTCTATGACTGCTAAACATGTCTTCAACTTCAGTCAAAGGGAAAAAAAAATAAGACGAGACCTCCTCGTGCCTGGGTCTCAGGACATCAGTGTTTCTATGCAGAAACCAAAGAAACGGCACTGACGTGGGTCCCCTCAGACAACAAGTTAGGATCTGCCCTGACTCCAGTCTAAACGCAATATTGATCCAATGCCAGTCTGGGCACAGTTCATTAATATCTGCCTCAAAGGCCGGGTTTGCCCAGCTCTCCAGGTTACGGTAGCGTCGCTGCCCTCACCCAGGGCTGGTGGATCCAAGAGCCAGCTCTGTTCACCTTTATGGTTATACTGTCATTAGCCACATATCCAAAATGAGGCCCCTTCCACACCTCATTCCCTGGCTTAAAAGAGTGCGCAGTGAGTTCAATGTCACTGCTGTTCTCAACTGGACATACCAATAAATGGCCATATCCATGACAGTCAATCAGTTCAGCTTTCTGACACTATGTACTTATTGCCAATGGTTTTGCCTCTATTTCTTCTTTTTAGGTGGCACCTGCATACCCAGCCTTATGTTCTCCCTTTTCCACAAAAATGTTTTCATCAGCAAATAATTCCCAGCTGAGACCTCAAGGGAAAATCCCTCAGGTCTAGAGACTGGAATACTCCTATTCAATAGTCTATAGGCAATCATGTACCAACTCTTCTTCACACGAAGACAACAATACCTGATTCCAGGTGCCGGACACCTTCATGGTTAGATCCTCTTCTTTGAGCAGGACTGCTTGTGTTGTACCAACCTACCTGGGGACACTCAGATGTCCCTTCTGCTCCAGTACCCTGTGATAGCAAGCAGCAGTTTGATCATTAATCCAAAATCAGATATCCACAGGCAGCACCACCTGGGCATCCCTAAAAATGCTCTTCCTTTAATCTGGGGGCACAATTTGACATGTCACTTCCTTTCTTTCCATTCCCAACCTTCTTTCTCCCTGGGATATTTCATATCCAAAGTAGATTCTGTGCAACTTGTGCCTTCCCTTGTGATACCCTGAATCGCACCCGACCCAAAAAGTTCAATAAACTAGTGCTGGCCTCTTCGCATTGTTGAGCTGTGTCTGCCCTCTATGATATCATCTCCTGTCCCTAACGAGGTGACATCAGGCTTCCTGCCTTGCTGCTGCTCCAGCTCTTTTGCCAACACATTACCAAAAAGAGCAGGGCTATTCGTGAATCCTCGAGCGAGCACAACGGCATTTTGTGCCCAGGTTTTGAGCTTTCCCATTCAAAACCAAAGAGCTTCTGCCTTTGCTCTTCCCATGGGATACAAAGAGAAGGCATCTTGTAAATCCAATAGTGCAGGATGCTCTGGAGGTCACGAACAGGAGGTCAGCGAACGCTGGAGTCCGGGAAGCAACATCTCCCTGCTGGGAACTACCAGGATGACCCGGGCAGGGCTTTTGCAACGGTCTCAGCGGAGTGGCCAGAAAACCTCTCCAAAAAGCAGCTTTGCTGCCCCGGGTGCGACGAGCCAAGAACCACACACGCGGCAGAGCCATCCGCTCATTTACTGGAGCTGCACACGGCTGGGTGCTCGGCGGTTTCCCACAACTCGAGCACACACTCTTGACCTTCCAGACCTTATTTACACACTCGGTAACTTCCCAAGTACTCCTCTCTTACACGGATTCATTGGTAATTTGCATACAATTATAACATTGCTTACTCATCATGTCCACTGTTAGACATGCTCAGGGGAAATGTCTTCACCTGGGTAAGGGTCTATTTGCCCTGTGAATGTGATTTTTAGGAAAACCCTAGGTTTTCCTGCCAGCTTTGCATTCAATTTAATGGATCCTCGTGGCTTAGCAGTTCCAGGTTGCCCTTGGCTAAGGAATGCTTACTGCTCCTCTGGTAAGTCTCCTTCCTACCAAAACACAGGGACATATGTTCTGCTTAGTTTAAACAATGTAAAACATCTTTCAACTCCCCCACAGCCCCTGTTCATACGGAAGCATGCATTTCCCAGCTCCCTTGCATTATTTAGGCTGTCAGTTGTTAATTATAGCGCTGCATTCCCGCTTGATGCTTCCCAGGGGTCCAAGTCACAGGAAAAACAGGCAGTACAAGCAGCTCCCAGCTGAATTCCCTCCCCGCCTGAGCTCAGCCCGTGTCTTCATCATTCAGCTCAAGGGATTTCCTAGCACTGACCACGCTGGGGAGACTTGAGCACCTCCTAAGCCCTGTGTCTGCGCTCTTTCCTTAGCTCTTACTCTACTGACGAACCTTTCCCACTCACGGGATGGGAACCACAGCTCTAAGGGATGTCACATTGGTCTTCTCAGGAGTCTAGAGAGAGGCAAGGGGATGTTTATCTCCCTGCCAGCTCCAGATTTCCTGGTGAGGGAGGTTGCACAGTCTCATCTGTTTGGGGATGCCTGAAGTTCAGCGCACGGATCCCTGCAACCTCCACTGCATCCAGAGCAAGACTAGAACCACTCTCCATCCCACCCCAAACCCCCAGCTCCAAAACCAGCCAGACAAATGCGGTATCTCAGACACATCGCTATGGCCACCAAGCTGGAGGGACTTGGCATAGCCCTCTTGAAGCAGCTGGGGTTGCTAAGCAGTTGCTAAGCAAGTGGTCAAGTCAAGAGAGAAGAAGCAAATAAGAAACTGCTGTGACGTCCCTGCCTTCCAGCTCCCGACACCCATTTGCCACGTATGGCCATAGGAACATCTCAAAGGCAGAAGCAAATGTTGAAGCCAAACTATTTATCAGGGAAAGAGCATGGGAGGGAGGACAAAACGATAGCGGTGGACAGTAGCACGGGCAATTCTAACACAAGAGTGTTTCCCTCAGCTGCGGATGAAGGGAACTAGATACCACTTTGTGCAGCTTCATTGCCAGGAAAAATCCGATTTAGTGTCTCAAGTGGGTAGAGGAAACTCGAAAGCGTGTTGAGGAGGCTTCAGCCAGCACCTGCCGCGGGCAGCACCTTCCCACTAGGGTCACTCGAGCTGGTGCCCTGCGTGGGGAGCCCCAGGAGGGCAGCACGACCCAGCAGCTCAAGTCGAGGGGTCTCGCTATGAGCCCCCTGCCCACTCGACCCGTTGAAGTGTTTCTCTCAACGCCCACACAACAAGCACCGCAAGAGGGTTCACAACACACTTGAGGGGACACCACTCTTGTTCAAAAAACAAGAAAAAGTGGCAAAGAGGAAATAAAAGAGAGGAGAAAATTGAATCATACTGTGCCATAACACTGAGAGTCTGGGAGCTGAGGACAATGTTTTAGACTGGGGAATGTGGGATAACTATTAAGCTCCTATGTACTTTGGCACATTTGCATAATCAGCCAATGGCAATTATGATTTCATCTTGAATAGGTGCTATTTTAATTGCGACTTCGCCTTTCCTGCCCGCGGTAATTGGTGCTTTCACAAAGGAGCAGCCGGGCAGGAAGGCTGCTGCTGCCTGCGGCTTTCCTGCCTCCAGCCCGGCCACATCCCCCTCCACACCAACCCCTGCCCTCCCTGGAGCTGGATGCGATGGAGCTTTATGCAACGCCAAGAGAAAAAGACAGCATTAAAATAATTCCCTACTCTAAGGGCTCACAGAGCAAGGAGGAACCTTCTTGCTCCAACCAAGAGCTGTGCTTGGAGAAAGGGTCTTGGGGCATTTCCCAACCAAGATCTGAACACAGATCCATCCTTTCTAATCAGAAAGGTAATCCAAAATTAGAGAAATCAGTCTGAGAGAGCTCCACCAGATAATATTTTCTGTCTAATTTTGGAACTGATTAAAACCAGATCAAATAAAACAGGCATCATACTTCCCAGACCCCTTGAACAGGGGCACTGCAGTGCCATGGATCACTGAAATCCAAGATTATCCTGGAGCTGCAGTGAACCAATGCAGGGCTGTTGCCAAGGCACTTACATCTCCTTTGGATTTTGCACTTTTAGCTGGAAAGCAAAGAAAGGGAAACCCTAAAAGCTCAGAGAGGGGCCCATTAAGGCTAAGATTACACAAGCAGGTGCAGGAACTGCACAATGTAAACTGAACTTGCAATAGGAAGCGTAGTATAAACTGTACAAACAATGGCAATTATGGTATTTCCCCCAAATCTTTTTTCCTTTATTAAAAAATTTCTACTCCAATGGTATAATGAGTAGTTACAGTGATCAGATATGTTTTAGAACTGGTTTTATTCAGCAATCCAAGATGAAGTTCTGGAATGCAAGTAAAGAAATGATGTAGAGACCCTCACAACTCAACTCAGATATTTCTACTCATCCTATATGGTTTTATTTTTCATTCCAGCAAATCAAAGTTTCCCCTCGCACTTTCTCATAATTAAAGCTCATCACATTGGTCTGGCTGGATTTCAGATATTTTCCAGTAAAAATCTTAATATTTTTAATAATAGGAATTACTGATGAACCTTTGGAAGCTGAAACTTTGGTTCCCAAGTTACTTCTGAAAAGTTTCTCTTAGGTGAACCCTTGATTTGCCTTGATTTCACAGAAAAGGCTACAGAAAAGCCAAGGTATCCAGGTAAGACAACATTTGCAAGGTGATCACTCCCAAACATTTCTTTTTGTTTAAGTAGCAGAGTGGGTAGATCATTGCAAATGAAGGCACTGCTGCCACTCACTGAGTTACTACCCCACCAATGAGCCCTTTGCTGCATTCAGAAACCTCATCTTTCTCTAGGTCCCAATACATGGAAAAGCCTAGACACATCCTTATCCTGGCACAAACATCCCCAAAATACTAAAGCTTGAAGATTTCAGAATTAAACCTATTTTTTTTTCTTGTTCCTATGGAGCTGCAGCACTGGAAAAGCAGTTGGACCTAAAACTCTAACACATAGAAGAAAATAACCTTCAAAATATAATGAACTGCAGGAGACTCCTGACTGGTTGGAGACACATGCTGGACACATCTGCTCACTTGCTGCAGTGTCATTGACCTGATATCAGCTGCTTCTCACCAGGTCACCTGCCCTGCTGCATCCCCTCCACATTCCAGGGATTTGTAGCCTCCTGAAGGACCCAGGTCCCGCTGGATCTCTGCTGTTTGGGGATGAAGAACCTTCCTGACCTGTCCTGGACCACAGAAGCCAAACCCCGATGGCAGGAGCCCACTCACCTTCCCACTGAACCTGCAGCCTGGCTCACACCAGCCAAGGAGAAGCCAGAACTCCCGGCCCACAGATCTTCTAATTACACTTATTATCTAATTATACTTGCTCAGGATTAATCAGGAGGGATCTGCTCCTCCCAAGCTGGTGGTGGAGCCCAGCTGGGCTAAGCTGCCTCCTCAGTCCAGCCCATGAGCCATCAATCCTGTCACCGGCCACTGTGGGGGGTCTCCTCGGGGCCAGGGATGGACATGCCCCTTGCGTTGTGGGTTTCCACCTGGATGTGCTTCCAACCATCTCCCCCAGCCTTGGGCTTCACACAGACCTGACCCCTTTGCTGCCTCTTGTCCCTCTTCTCCTCTAGGGCAGCTCCTTTTCCTTGGCTGCCCATTGCTGGAGCATCTGCTTGGAGAGCCCTTCTCCTCTGACCCTCAGCAAGCAGGTCCAGCCCACACTTTCTGCTAAAGGGGTTTCTCAGGACTGTGTAGTGCTTCCCCAGTAAACACAGTATCCGGATCAGACCCAGTGCACTGCTCCAAAAGAGCTTCCTGCCCTCCAAGGAGCAGCGGCATCCTCTTTTACTTGGATTTGGGATGCAGAACCCATCTCTGCTTGAGGAAGCACCTACTGCCCTGAGCAGATCGCGCCAGGCTGCGCTGCTCGCACTGCGCTGCTGCCCTCTCCTGGCTCTCCAGCAGCTGCTGGGCCCAAAACATGTAAGTTGAGGACGATAAATCCCTTTTTGAGGCTACAAAGATGGGGATCCTTTCCAGAACCCCGTGTCCCTCCCGTTGCAAAGATCTGAAAATGAAGAGATTTGATGGGGAACTTTCTCTTGCCCCATTCTGTCAGCTGGAGCCCAGCAGATGCTCTGACTTAGCTCTGTCTAGAGGCTGTTCTTTTGGGGACATATAAATAAAAGTAGTATCAGAAGCAAACTGAGTTTTTCTTTAATGCAAGACTGACTCCTGCCTGGGCAAAGATGCCTTCCATGAGAAGAAGCTGGTTCAACCAGTTTGACAGGTTCTCTCTGTGTAGCTCCCAAGTCCCTCTGTTGCTTCCATAGTTGCAGAGAGATGCAAATAGAGGCCAGTCTTTATGGAAAAGGGGAGTCCGAGCTGTTTGGGAAGGCAAACAGAGGTGGTGGAGCAGGGTGTCCCTCTATCATTGCCAGGCCCTTCAGCAGGCGTGGGGTTGGCCAGGGACACCACGAACGGACGGTGGTGGCTGCAGGGAGCGCTCCTGTCCTCGCTGTGGGGCTCTCAGAAGGTGTCCCTGATGTCTGACACCAGTGGCACAGGAGGTGTCTCCTTGGGCACACCAGCCAAATTGGAGGTTGGTGCAAGGGAGGGGGCTTCGCGCTTTTGCTCTGTATCAGCCTTCTGAGATGCACTGGGGTCCAGGGAATTGGTGACATTGGTAGTTGCAGCAGCAGGTCCATCAGGGGGGCTCTCCTTAGACAATCCAAAGGACTTCTTTATCCTCTCGAGCATCTTGGTGATTTCTATTCTCTTGGAAGCTTTTGGAGGCAACACTGGGCGCTCTTGGCGAGTCCCATAGTAGTAAGCGCTGGTATAGAGAGACAAAAACTCATAGTAAAAACAGGAACAGAGTGCTGGGAAGAGCCCCAGAGCTCAGGAGCTACCTGGCCCCAGTCGTGATGGCCAAGGGTCCCAGGATCAGAGCTCCATATGGCAACACAAACTATTGCCAAGGGCTATCCCCACTGGTGTGCTGCACCCTGCTCTGGCAGGGCCCTTCCTGCCAGTGTCACCATGCTGGGCCCAGGGTCTCCTTCTGCAAGGAGGGTGGCTCCTTATGCAGAACCGGGGACCCAGTACCAACCAACCGCCCTGGAGGTCCCTCATTCAGAGAGGAGAGGTCCAAGCCCGCCTAGACACACCAGATGAGGAGGGTGGTGATGAATAGCAGTGGTATCACGATGCCGAGAGTCATGGCTGGGACCTTGCTCACTGTGGAGGCATCTGAGGAGAGAGAAGTGAACGGGGAGTTTCTTAGAGAAGTTCCCTGCTACCAGCCCTTGAGATAAAACTGGTGCTAGTGTCCTCCAGCACTGGAGCTAGGCAGGAATGGTGGCTCCAGGGCCTGTTACAGCTGGCAATGAGGTGTGAGGGCTCAAGGCCAGTGATGGACACTAAGGTTGAGATCAGATCAGATTCCTCAGCACTGGTCTGCTATTGGGAAGACCAAGCCCTGTCCTGTGGAGGACAGAGGAGGCTGTGATCTCCACAAGGGCAGTGACAGGAGAGAGTCCCCAAGGGCTGTAGGAGCTGCCATAGCCAGCATATGAATAAGGTGTTTTTGGGGAAGCTCTTCTGGTCCTCACCCTCAGATCAGGCCTCCTGCCCCAGCAGAGGGTCCACGTACCCTGTTTGTCCTCTCCCTTGACGCAGTTGTCCACGGAGCTGGCGCCCGCGCTCCTGGTGAGCAGCCCCTCTGCGCACGGCGAGCACCACGCCATGCCGTACGTCGGGCTGTAGGTCCCAACAGGGCACAGCGAGCACTGGTTGTCCTTGGGAGGGCTGAACGTCCCCGGGGGACATACAACTGAGGAGGAGACACATAGGAATACCATTCTGAGCAAAAGCATTGGCTTCTTAAGAGCATATTCAACCAAGAGTTGGGAAAATTGGGCTCTGACACTCAGGGGCTTAGAATTACCCATGCACCAAGCTGGGTACGCATGGGGAGGGCAGCAAGGAGTGCTGATGGACCCAGGAGAAGAGCAGGGAGGGTAAGAGGAAGAGACAAGCGGGGAGGAAAAGCAGAGGGGGGCAAAATGACTGTAGCTTCCTGGCTCACTGCAGCAGTCGAGGCATCTTTGCATCCGCTTGGTCTGGCCGTAGCCCCCGCTGCAGTGCTTGGTCTCCAGGAAGCCGACAAAATGGATGGTAAAAATGACATGGGGGATGTCAGCTCCAGAGATGTGGAAGAGCTTGTGCTCCTTGAAGAAGTCGTTCATGGCCAGCTGGACCTGGGCAGGGCAGAACAGGCCAAGGTGCTCAGGTATCTCGAAGGCAGTGCCAGGACCTTCAAGGGGAGTTGAGACCACAGGGAGAGGGAACAAGTAAATCGTCCTTCTCTTTGTGCCAGCACTGGTGAGGATGCTCAGGTTGCCCAGCTGCGAGGACAGTGCTCCCTGCCACATGCAGATGCCCACACGGACACAGATATCCCACATCCCGTTCCCTCCTTTGGGATTTTGCCGGCCCCAGGGCTCACCTGCAGGATGTTCTGCTGGATTACTCCACGGTAGCAATCGGCGATCTTCTCCTGGTCCTGCGAGATGCAGTGCTCATCCCAGCGCGGCCCAAAGAAGAGCACTGGAGAAAGGAGACTGAATGAGCCTTTTGATGCCCCCGTCTTCCACGAGCCCCTCATTGTCACCATTGCTGCTTCAAGCCCTATCCTGTTGCCCTTCTCCCTCTCCGAGCACAACCTCCGTGCCCAAGTGGTTCTCACTGTTTCTCCTGCCTCCATCACTCCTCTGCCACAGTGCTACCGCCTGCAGCTCTACCTTGTAGATGGACTTCAACCAAGACCTTGTGCAAAGGCTCATTCAGTGTGGGGAAGCAGGAGGAGCCCGTCAGCTGGAATTTGCAGTGCTGCTTGGCCGCCAGCTGGCTCAGGCTGTCTTGCAGGATCCACAGGAACCTCTTGGTCCACTTGGTCTCACAGCGCTTGCTCTGGAAGAGCAACACGATCTCCAAGCCTCCAAGCACATGGTAGCCTGTGGAAGAAAACCCTAAGAGGTACCTGGTTCTTCCCCTTCGGCAAAAGAATTCCCCCAGCCAGAGGGTAGAACACAGCCCTGCTGCCCCGCTCATCCCTTGGCCCATCCATCCTTTCAGTCCCCACAGGATTGCCCCTTGCTTGTTCTCATGGATTTGGACTCACCGAGCACGCTGTAGTGAAACGTCTGCGACTCGGGGAGCCCACGATCCAGGTAGGAGATGGTGCAAGAGTAGTTTCCACTTTCGCTTGCTTGGAACTCTTTGAAGAGGAGATGTCCCTCGTTGCTGACTTGGAGACTCCTGTAGTCTATGCAGGAGGCAGAAGGGTGAGGGATGAACTCCGGGAACCAGCTGCCCCATGCTGAGCTAGCCCAGCCCCCATCTGCTCAGTGCTCTTGTGGCACTCTACAAAGACTCCCAAAGCTGCTCTTCCTTCTCTGAAAAGTCATTAAAGGGGAGGGGGGAAAAAAAATAAAATCTCTGCCCCACTCTACCAGGGATTTTCCTGTCTGCCAAAAAACCCATCGCAGCTGCTCACATCTGTGAGGGAAGGAGCTGGCTCCTTACCTTCCCTGTCATGGACCCAGTGGTAGGTGAGATTGGGCATCTCCATCTCGGTGGGGCTGCACGGCAGTGAAAACAGGCTGCTCTCTGCGTGGATGAAGACAGGGCCTAAGCCAGAGAGACAAGAGGGGGGCACATTTCAAGACTTTCAGAGCATTGGGGAAAATAGGCTTGGAGCTGGGGAGAGGGCAAGGTCTGGGAGAGAGTGGGGCCGGCTGGGATCCTGCATGGAGTCTGGCTGGGCTCAGGACCAACCTGTGTATGGGTTTGGAGGAAAGAACAGGGAAAAGCCAGGAGCGGTAGGAACAGGCAGCAAAGTGATGCCGTGGTAAGGGGAGATGGTGGAGACCACAGAGCAACAGACTAGACCAACTGCGTTTGTGCCAACTGTGACTCGATTGGGAGCCCATCCTCTATCCCATCTGCTGGCTCATGGACAGTACCAAGAGGGTCCCTTCAGCGAGCCCTAGACCCCAGCTGAATGGGGACACTCTTAGTTCAGGAGCGAGGACAGCATGGGCCAGCCCTGCAGGGCAGATGTGCACATCTTCACTCACCCTCTTGATGTTCCCAGCTGGAGCTGTTTGGCCCCTGGAAGTCTCTTGCTAGTATCTCGTCTGCTCTGCTCCATGGGAAGCTGTCCCCAGATGGATAATCTGGCTGTCCTACGGAGGAAGCAGTGGCAGGTCTTAGAGTCAATGTCAGCAATGGGGACAACCTGCTGTAGACAAAGTACCAACACAGGAGGTCTTCAAAGACTAACCTGGGTTGGGTGGCACAATAAGGGACTTGTGCCCCATTGAGGGAGCAGTGTGAGCTGATGGGGGTCTACCTGGGAGCAATGTGTTTGACCTGTTCTCTGCCTCACACAGATCTACCAGCCAAGCCAGGCCATGTTCCCCTCTTCTCCTGACTCCACACGGTGTGTGGAGCAGCTCATGTCACCAATTCTCCAGCAGCAATGAGGGTGCCCTGCTCACCCTTGGAAATGCACCAAGGCCTCATGTTGACCCTCCAAGCTGGCATTTTACCTGAGCAGCTGCAAAACACAAGGGTCAGGAGGGCCAGGGTCTCCAGCACCCCGCGTCTCCTGAAGTCCAACCAGATGCATGGAGCACAGAACATCCTGTTTCCTCTGGTGTGCCGTGGAGCTCTGGGTTGTCACGGCAATGAGGAATGTCTTTGGCTTCCACCTCTTAGCACCTTTGTGATGGGTTACAGATCCTGCAGCCTCGCATCTACCGGCCCTGATCACCTTTGCTCAGCCTGATCCACGGGAGAACGTGGTCCTTCACCTGGGGATCATCTCTGGGTAGGACATAACACAGCAAAGAGACATCGTAGTGATAGAGAAGCGAGTTTCAGAGATCTGGTCAGGAGAGGTCAGGGGGGAGCAAAGGGGGATGTCAATGATACACAAGACTTCTTGGTGGAGACCCTCAGTAGCAAGAGGCAGAGAAATCCCTGAGGTCTTAGGCTGAGAATGAGCTCACAACACAGCTCAGAGCATGAGCCCTGGAGCCCACCACCTCACTTAAGATGAAATAGAAATGCGAAACACATGACAATTTAAAGACAGAATAAGGATAGATAATTATTTAGGGGGGAAATAATGACAGTGATAGGCAGCCATCCCTCCCCATCCTCTCAGAACGGAGAAATCATGAGGAAAACTCAG
>JAWLRI010001087.1:1171407-1260592 GCA_034781795.1 Crypturellus tataupa
CCCAGTGCGAGACCAAGACACACAGCAGCAATGGCAATACATCTAGTTTCTGCTTGAGAGAGTGATCCAGATTATTGCAGGTGCTTGAAGGTCAAGTTAGCCCTCCTGTAGACAAGGCTGCTCCAGCTCCCCATGGAACCCAGAGCCCAAGGACAGTAGCACAGAGCTCCCTGGGGAGACAGCCCAGCAGCCGTGCTGAACTGCCCACTTCAGAGAAGGGGACTCCACACTCCAGATCCTACATGGAGCCCATTAAACATGGCTCATTGGGAAGGAATTACGCCCTGTTTTTTCTTCCTGCAATAGATAACATCTGCATTGATAAATATTCAATGTGAGCATCCAAGGAACAGGACTAGCATTTATCTCCTGCCTTGTTCATCGTCTGAGGGGTCAAGGGTTGTTAATAGAGGTAAGAGCAGTATTGATAATACCTCAGATTAATCCTGGTGATGTCAGGCAGTTTTCAGTGACTTGCAGAAGGATTTTCGGCACTTTGCAGGTCAGAATCCAGCTCTCTTGGGGGCAGTTTTAGGTAGATGCAAGTAATGTGGTAGGAGGGATGGCACAAGCATAGGATAACAAGGCAATGAGTCAGTCACACAGAGACGTTTGCTCATTTGTTTTGGAGTTGCACAAGGCCGGGAGCTCAGTGGTTTCCCACAAATTGAGGACATATTCCCAACTTTCCAAACCTTATTTGCGCGCTCCATAACTTCACAAGTACATCACTCTTACATTGATTGGTTAAGATTTTACAATTATAATATTGCAATTATAACATTGCTCACTCAGCATTTCCACACTTGCACATACTCAGGGGAAGGGTCTTCACCTGGGTGAGAATGTTTGACCTATTGGCATGATTTTTAAGTATTATAATGAAGACCATTCACTTAAGCAGACATGGACCTTGGGTTTTCCTGCCAACTTTGCAACATGTAAAAACCATTCTGGTTTTAACGAGGAGTTCCAGGTTGTCCCTGGTTAAGAAATGGTCACTGCCTGCTCTGTCTTATCTGCTGGTAAGTATCCTCCTACCCCACCAGGATATAGGAAGAGGGATAATGCCTCCTTAGCAAGGGACAGAGGGAGAGGAGGAGGAGAAATAGCAGGAGGAGGACAGCAGAGGGTAGCACATACCTGGATTCCTCCCTTTGGCGTGCAGCACAGTGCTGGTTTACACTGTTTTAGAACAGTTTCATGGTGCGCATCACATCTGGGCACATTATTGGAGGGTCGGGGTTGCAGACAAGGGCAGGTGTCTTAGAGCTGATGACCACTCATGCCCTTGCCCAGCTCTGTTCCAAGCTTACCACAAGTCTCTCTTGTTCAGAAGGACAGCAGGATTTCACCAATGTGCATGGAGACAAGTGAATATTAAAAATACCTCAGTATGAGACCTTGGGGTCACCCCAAGTGATCGCCTGTGTTTGAACCCTGCTCCAGCATCACCAAGGGCCAAGAAATCTGGAGCTGCTCCTCTGAGAGGATTATAGCCCCAGAGTTGCGGCTAATTATTAGGCAGTAATTAACCCAGAGGGGGCTAATTATCAGGCAATCTGTGTTGCTCCTTGCCTGTGAGATGCAGATGCTGCCAATGCTGGGTGTCAGGTTAAGTGCTTCGCTCTACCCTTGGAGCAGGCAGGAGGCAGTCCCAGCTACTGGCTTGTGTCACTGCATCCCAAAGGATCATCCATCTTCATGAGGGCACCGCACGGAGCGGGACTGGCTGTTCCGAGCTGTTCCCAGGCCCTGCCTGCGAGGGCCCTTGTGCTGCTTAGGGGGTGGAAGGAGCCCTGGCCCCGGATGCAGGGAAACGCTCCAGCAGCCGGTCCCGGCATCCCGGGTACCAGGGCAGAATAAAGCTGTTCCCCGATCTTCAAGGAAAATCATTCCTCTCTGCATTATTTTTATGACGATTGCAGAGGACTGTGCCAAGCGTAAAGGAACGCAGCTTTCTCCCTGAGCCAGATTTCGCTGTGTGGAATCAGCTCTCAGACTTGTGTCTTCTGCCAGATGAAGCTCTTGCCAAGACACAAGAGCAGATTGGACTCAGGATTCAGAGGTGGCCCTTAAGGACAGCTCCCTTGTAGTAACTATGTCACACCGTTTGGGAGGAAACCTTAGGAGACACGAGCATGACCACAACATTGTGGTTAAATTTGGGCCCGTGTTGCTGGGGTCTGGCACAGGGAGCACAAGGGACAAACAAACCAGAGGAGAGGGAGGAGCTGGACTTTGTGCCCACAGGGTCCTGTGAGCTCCATATTTCCCATCCGGGCTGAGGAATTACCCCGTTTCCATCTCCTAGCACACAAACTCCACAAGTCAAAGCCATTCCCATGCTGTGCTGGGGGCCACAGCGCTTTCAGCCTTCCTGAAAAAGTGGCAGCTTGAAACACCACTTGGTGCTGGAAAATAACAGTTGTGTGGGGGATTTTCGGAGTGGATTTTTCTGGCTATTTATTGATTTACACATCATGGTTTATACCCCTCTGTTTTAAGTGCTGTCAGCTGGAGGGTTTGGTATCAGGCGTGTTTTCTCTGAAGTTTTTGCTTTCAGTACTAGCTAATACTGTGGAGCTTTCAGTTTATTTTTAAAGAAGGATACATCTCTCTTTGGAGGAGTTTTTCCCCTTTCTTATTTCTGAGTCACTCTGCACTGCAGCAAATTGCTGGCAAGTTGCAGTTAGGGCTAAATGGTCACTTTACGTCTCTCTTCCAGCTGCTTTATACCTTTTTTTTAGGGAACAATTGCTCTTTTGGGATGGAAATTTCTCCTCGCTTGGTCTCACCTTGATGTCCAAGTGTTCTGGAACGCGGTAGGAAGAGCAGTCTGAACCCCTGGATGGGTCTGAAAGCATTTTCCCTTCCAGCTGGTTTCCCTGTGCTGATGGCTGAAGGAGCCACAGTTATTCTAATCTGAATTGTAATTAAGGGTAATTTAGCCTTTCTCTGGAAACTAAAGATAAATTGAGACAAAACAAAAATGAGGTGGTTGGTAAAATGGGAGGGATGTGGGATCAGTAGCCTGGGTTATTTGCTTGAAGCTTGGAAAGCGTCTCTGGATCTGCCCTGCTTGACTCCCTCACCTGCCCATGAACGAGTTTTACATCCCAGCTCCCCTGCCCATCGGGTGGATATAGAAATACGTCCTCTGTTCTCGGCTGATCCTCCTGAAAGGGAGCCGCTAGGGAAAGCAAGGGGACCTGCTGCTCCCTGCAGATGCATCCCATGAAGACGCATTAGAAATTAGAGCCGACGCTCTGATTTCTGAGTGCTGGGACTCTCTTTCAAGGAAGATATTTCACGTCTGGAAGGGTCCAGCAGTCGCCATCCTTCCTGCTGCCGCACCAGGCGGCTGCTGAGGAGTTTGGCTGATAGTGTCATTATCTGGGAGGCCTTTAGTCCTGAAGCGGTTTGGGGAAATGCTCTTGTTTTATTCCCTGACTCTCCACTGGCAAGTTGCCAGGTTGATCTGGGAATCTCTGTGTTTCTTTTTCTTCTCTTTGTTATCCATTCTCTTGAAAACGTGATGTGGAGGGCCCTGGTGCCAGGTGAACGCTAAGTAGAGCCAAACCGCTTTATTTGTGGGTGCTGGAGCTGGCTGCAGTCACCCTGCCACATCCCTGTCCTGGGGCCAATATTTTTCTTACTGCCACCTGTTCTTCTACCAAGAAAAAAATACAACAGCGCTAGCAAAATGCAGGGGTGGAGAGGGAGGAGAGATCTGGCTCAGCTGGTGCCCGATTTCTCCCTGGAGGGAATTCTTAAATTTTCTTCGACATAACTGTGGGCATCCCCAGTGATGAGTTCGTATCTCCTCTATCCCCAGGAGACTAATTTCACAGGCTAATGCTTTTCCCTGGTGTTCAGCCTGGATCTCCCCTCTCTGTTTGCACAGCAGCAGCTCAGCCTCGGTGTCTTTGAACCCTGTTCCACCACGAATATTTCTTCTCCTTCCTTGGCACGAACACCCGCAGATGTTAGCAGTTTGCAATTATCCCTCTAAAGCTGCATCATCCAAAGCCAGTGGCATCTGCCCTGCTCCACCTCCTATTTTCACCACTCTTGGCTTTAGGCTCTTTCCAATATGTCAGTAATTGAACCCAAAACACCTAGTCCTGCACAAACCTGATGTGTCAGCTTGTTGCCTCCCAGGGTGGAGACTTTAAATCACTCCTGTTTATTGTCATTCTATGAGAAATCCTGAGACCTGCTGGAATTCTCTGCTTTTTAACAGTACAGTAAGACAAGGTACCAGCAGCAGAAATCATGGAGCACTGGAGCAGGGACCAACTCCAGGGAATGCTGGAAGAGAACCAACACTTTCAGCACCCAATTTCAGTGTTCAAAGTGTGTTCACACTCCAAATCGGGGTGAGAAACCAGAATTTTTCTAAATCTGGAGGAAAAAAATCAAACCAGGCCAAACAGCTCAGTGATTCATGATGCCTCACTTTGAATTGGACCATTTTTGCTTCTAAATACTTATGTTATTTCAGCATTATTAGGCTTTAGTGTGAAACATCTTTTGAAGCAAAAAAGTAGATTTTCACCTCAAGGAAACTGAAACTAAATACTTGAATATTTTAAAAACGTTTCCGAATGTCTCCTTGAGATGAGAAATTCACGGAGGAGCCATCCATTCCTGTGGAAAGGTTCAATTTGGAGAGAGAAACATTATCCAGGGGAAAACCAGGAAATAACAGATTCCTGAGGAGCCCCTGGGCTGGTCAGTCATGCAGCTCCTGGCAAGGCAGATGGGAAGGAGCCTCGGAGCAGTTTGAGAGGGATTTCCCTGTAGTTCAAGTTTGTAGCCTATTCCGAGTCTATAGCCTATTCCGAGGGGGACACCCTTCAGCCCGAAGGAGCGCTGCTCCTAAGGGGATAAAGCGGGAGAAGGGAGGCAGGTGGATGGTCTCAACAGGTTACCTGAACCCTACGTGAGTGCTCCGGGATTTCCCGGGGATTGACTGGCTCTGAGCTCGCAGCTGCTGCTAATTTTCCCTGCTATTTAATTACCGACTGAAGGGATGTTTATTACTGATCCCCAGGAAAGCATAAAGTGCAAGGTAGGACTTCTGTTTGGAAAAGCCAGATGGGATTGTTCAGCGAGTCAAAGCAAAAAGGAGAAGAAAAATGAGCCAGGACACCAAGTCCAGCACATTCTGGTCTCCAGCCTCTTCCTACACAAACTTCAAGGTATTTCTGCCAAACACGATGACCGTGAGGGCTGTCTCAGGGGACGGGCTGAGAGGTGACAGTGGCAGTGTGGACATCAGGGCTTTCCTTGCATGCTTCTGATAAGGATGTCTGGGACCATGTAAGTACACGGCAGGTTTAAAATTATAGTAAAAGAAGCAGTTGTGTTGCCTTTATTGTGAAGTATGTGGCAACTTCTCTGTGGCAGAGATTCAGAAACGGGGGGTTTCTGTTATATTTTGTGGCAAGAGTTTTCAGCCGACAAGAATCAACCCACAGAGATGCTCCAGGGACTCAAGCTTACAGGGGATCGTTGGTTTTTCTAATCGACTTGGCGATGAACACAGACCAGAGAATGTCAGCTCGTCCCCTGACATAAGGGTTTGATTTGACAACAGCAAAGGTGACGAGTCCAAGCCTTGTGCAGTCCCAGTCCCAGGGGCTAAACCCTTAAAACTGCTGCTGTTGTCAGTGAATCTCCCTTCTGTTCCAGCTACTCGATATGTCGCTATGCCTTTCCCTGCTGCATGAAAAAGCTTTTCAAAATCTGGTATTTTCACCTCTGGAAATAGTTACCCACTGTATTCAAGTCACCTCTTCATCATCTGTGGCAACTAAATTGTCTAGATGACAATGCCTGGAACCAAAGCACTTCTATTCATAACAGTCGCTACAGATCCATTTCTCTCTAGCACCCGACTAGCTCTGTCAAGGACAATTCATGACAGCAGATCCTGACGCGCTGGCTCTCGTGTGTGCCCCGTTCCACCGCGATGTTCCAATCCTCCTCCTCTTCTCACTGCTCCTGGGTACCATGAAGAGCATCAGCGCAGGTGGAGCTGACAAGGGCAGGGGCAGATGGACCCTAAAGATTTTCAGATATTCTAGGCATTTTATTTCTGCTAATAAGGTAAAAGTCAGCCTGGATGTAGTGTTTCATGAGCTTTGATTTCTCTGTTGCCAGTAGCTGTTAGTGTATTGTGTGACAACAGGAATGACCATGACAAGGAAACTGGTGTCAGACCATCATTACCGTTACCTTTTGTTGCCTGCTGCAGTTGGCTCTGTATATCCAGTTCCCTTTCTTCCATGAGAAGGAAAAATCCCAGTGGACAACTGCAGTGAAGGGGCCTGAGGGGGTGAGGTGGGATGGGATTCGTCTGAAAACTGACACATGAAGGTGGACTGGTTTTGTGATGGACTATGTGTCCTTCCACGTGCAATTCTGTTTTACTTGTAGGAGAATGGTGTACCCAGCTGAGATGGGGATATACCAGATATACAATTCCTCTGGCAGCGTCAACAGAATGAATTGAAATCCATGACTCGCCTTGGCTTTTGCCCAAATCCAGCTGGTTTGAAAGCCCTTCGCTGCCCACAGCAGGGGAGATTTGCAGCACAGCACAATGAGACGTCTGAAATCCCCCTTTTTTGGTGGAGCTCTCACTGATTTCACTTGTCGAAGCTCATGAGCACCCGTCAGTCCCGTTGCCGTGGGCCAACGCGTGGCAGGTTGGTTGTGAACAGGGTATTTTTAGCATTCAGACACCCAGAGGATGGTAAGACAGCAGCGATGGCAGCTTTCAGGGGGATGCAGGCAAGCTCGCCTGGGGATATTTTCCTCTGAGAGAGCAGTGGCAGAAACAGACTCCCTCCTTGGAGGATTTTCAGTGTGTGTTGTTTGCCAAGAAAGTTTAAATAACCTTCAGCTGCAAATTTGCACTGGAGATTGTCCCTCCACCCCGCGCTCCTACGTCCAGAGCAGCAGAGCATCCAGGTTCTGCCCACCTGGGATCTCTTTAAAAATTCCTTTAAAATTCTTCTTGTGTCTGTTGGATTGAGACGTTGATCTAACAAGAAACACCACCAGCTCCACCAGGGCACCAAGTCCCTGGCAAAGAGTCACTATGGGAAGGGTGACAGTGGCCCAGGACAGGACTGTGACCCTCTATTGAGCAGCTTTGCCAACTCGCACACAGACCTGCCAGCACCGTCCACGCTGCTGCCCACATCTGCCTCCGCGGAGCTGGAATTGTTACAGAGGGAAAAGAAAATCCAAAACTTTCCTTAAACTTTGTATTTATTTGTCACTGGGGAGTCAACAGAGGCAGAGAAAGATAACCTTTATTACTGAAGAAAACCTCACCTAATCTCAAGTCATTTTCAGTACATTTTTGTAACCACTTCCAGCAAATAATTGAATCATCTTCAATTTAGGAGGCAGCAAAAGGCTATCCCCAGGCAACTACGTGTCCTGTAGGATTGCCAATCTGTTGAGAACCTCCCGAGTGCCCCTGGGTAACATCTGCGGGGCAGGGAGAAGGACAGATGTGTGTTCGTGCCCTCCTGCTGCATGAGACACCCAATGATGAAAATACTAACGTGGTAACCTCATGACAGCACCTCGGGTCCCACTTCAAATCTCGTTTGGAGCTGGGAGAATGACAGGGACAGACGGTCTGATACTGCCAAGGCTCTGAGCTACCTCAAACAGGGACGTGCTGAGGTGTAGGACATTTAGCCCTCATATCATTGATAATTTCTGACCCCAATCTGAGTAAGGGAGCGCTCCTCGGGGTGGATTTGCTGTCCCCGGGGTCCCCAAGGACATTGCAGCAGTGTGCTTGCTAGAAGCGTCCATTCTTGATGAGCATCACAAAAAATACCTCGTTACATAGCAAGTTGCTCTGATTTGATAATTGCTCCTTTTGGAGTTGTAAGTTATCGTGTTTTGTGCCAGTAACATAAACGCACAGGGTGGGATGGACCCTTAGCTAATGTACCTCAGCTCTGCGCTGTGACATCGCCTGTGAAACCCTGATTTACTGCGGCTGCAAATCCACGGAGGCAACTTTAAGGAGTGCACAGAGCAAAACACACAAAAGATTAATTAAAGGTGAGAGCTGCAGCTTTAACGAGACAGGGCTCTTGCCACCGAACAACCTCCAGACTTTATTGCCAAGGCAGGTGAATAAAACACAGCTTTATGGCATAGAAAGTGGTGCTGATTGCAGAATCGCTTGCAGAGATTCATCGCTGGGACCCGCTGTAGCAAACGCTCTGTGTTGGCTGCTGTGTTTCTCCACTGCCTCCGAGTCCCCTCCCTTCCCTGCAGCTGCAGCTGCAGGTGGGAACAGCGGGAGGCTGATCCCATCCCCACTCATGGATTCTCAACCCTTCCTGGGTGCAGAGGGCAGAGCAAAAAGCTGAAATGCTGCAGGCCAAATGCAAAGCACTGAAGGAGCTCGGGGGAGATGCTGTGGCATGAAACTGATGGGAGAAAAGCCAGGAGGAGCACAGAGTTACACAGGGTCCAAGACGGACAGCGAAAGAGGGAGCAGGAGAGGCTGTGGGGAGGCATCTCCAGGCAGGGCTGGTTTAGGGGAGCTGCTACCACCAAGGATGACCCAGCCGTGTCCAGAGGGCCCATCCTGGTCCAGGTGATGCTACCAGCATTCGGGTACCAGAGAAACACATCACAAGGAGCAATACACATGGGGGTCATCCAGGAGGTCCAGGCTCTGCCCCAACATGTCAGGGATGAGGGAAAAGGTTTTAGTTATTTTTATCCTAGGAGACCCCTCAATGCTGCTTTCAGCCCTTCCAGATCGCACTAAGGCATCTTCAGGGCACTCGTGGGCAGTACGTTCTTGGCCATCTCTGCTTGCAAAAGACATTTCAAGGTATATTTTCCTGGGTACTAGGAGCCTTAAAGGGCAGCCTCAGTATTAGATTAAGCCTTAAGCAGGTCAGAATGACTCTTCCCAATGCATAAAACAAGAGGCTGGAAAAACCCAGTGGGTCAAGGAAAGCAGCTGCTGGGACCAGCGGGTTCTCTACCCTCCCTGCAGCAAGTTCCTAATGACCAGAAGGACAAGATGCAAAAAGGCAGGAGATTTGCAGGAGCACACGGCAGGTTTGGGAGCTGAGAACCCGAGACCTTCTCATAGGCAAACCCTGCAGTGTTGAAATCTGTTTCCATCCAAATTCCCAGGACATTGGGAAATAACCTAAGGCAGGTGCTCGGAGAACATTCACATATGGCTCTGCAAACATATCTGGAATCTAGCAAGATATTTTGGAAAAATTCTTCCAAAAATATTTCTGGTCACTGGTCAGAAGAGCAGCAATGGAGTGAGCAACAGTGGATACGGGCCGTGCAACCTTACACTATGGATTATAGGACAGTATTTACTGCCGAGGAGTCCCTGACAACCTTTGGGAATTCTTCATTTCTCCGATTACACTTGCAGAATGGATTCCCATGTACTTCCATTTGCTAGCAGCTGGTTGGCTTTTCGTAGCCTTAATGAAAACAGGATAATAGACCCCAAACAAGGTAGAAGAGGTTATTATGACAGAGTAATTAACCTACTGACTATATGCAGCGAATCATAGCGGTACCACAGGTAGTACCACAGAGGTGAAGCAAACTCCTGGGCCTGTGCCGCTGTGTAAAGCCCGAGCTGGGATGTGCCAGGGTGTCCCGGGGCTCTGCTGACCCTCTCTGTTCTAGGAACAGTTGTGCCTTGGCGTCCTCAGCATGCGGCTGAGGACGCCAGGGATAAACGCCAACCTGAACATAAACGTTGTGCTGTGACGGTGCCAACAGCAGGACAAGTGTCCGCGGTGAAGATCACTCCCGCCTGTCAGCAGAGCTGTCACCGGGTCCCCTGCTGAACCCGTCATGGGCTGAGTGACAAGGTCATCTCTCTCTCCTCCCCTCTGCTTGTAGCCTCGCGGCGCAGAGCATCTTCAGTACCATTGAAATCCGGAGGAGATGGATATGCACGGATGCACATTTGACAGAGAAATGTCCTGATCGCCAAGACCCTGCTTTTCTTGCAAGTGGAGACAAGCTGACACAACCTTCCCACCTTTCCTGGTGTCGATGGTGTCTTTCCCAGCCTGGAGAACTTCCTACCGTAGTTTCCAAAGAGCAAATCCTGTGGCTGCATCCAAGGGGTATGGATGAGATCTGGAGCATCTTCTCCTGCGAGAGCAAAGCCCTGTGTCCACTGTGCAGAGCGGGTGCTTTTACACAGCACTAACCAGGGCTGGAGCATCCCCAGGCACCGGGGATTCAATTAACATGATGCCTTAACATTAACAATTAACATGATTTAGCGGGTGGGCAAGCCCTGCTCCCACTGGAGCAGGCTGCAAAGAGCTCGTGGAGCTGCTCTTTGCATGCTAATGAACCAGCAAAACCCGATTAGTTAACCCAGGGCCAGCCGGGGAGGCAGGAGGCATTGGAGAACATCCCAGCTGGCTGCAAACCCGGGGGAGTTTCCATCTGATGCCACCTCAGCTCCTCACGCGCCTCCTGGTTGGCTCCTTTCCCTACACAGACCCGTCATCCACAACCGCCTCCCTTCCGAGCCTCGATGTTGTCCGCACGCTCCATCTCCCCACGCTGCTGTTCAGGGCTGCTCTAAAACGCTGAATTTTGTAGGAATTAGATTGGCAGGGGAAGCATAAAGAAAATGACGTGCTGCAATCTAATATAAAGAAAGGGGATAGGGTGAAAGACACCTTTCCAGCATTCGATATTTGCCAGTCAGCTGTGGTCAGGAGGTACCCGAACATCTGCGTTTCCCTCTGCCCGTTGGATTTGAGGGGTTATTTTTGCTAATAGGTAAAGATGTCGCAGGAGGAATCTGGCTCTGCTGGAGCATCACGGCTTGCCTTGCGCACACGTGCTCTCCTGGCATCCCTGCTTGGGATTTGGGGTGTCAAATCCATGTGGATCACAGGGTGAGAGACCAGGGAATGGCAAAGTGGGGATGGGGAGGGACAGGACATTAATCAAGCGACTGATGATGGGGCAAGTTTTAGGAATAGATACCAAGGACATCAACCAAACTCCGAAGTCGGCGGTCACAAGAGCTCGTACATAAATATAAGCAGTAGGTATTGATTTTCCTTTGCAAGCTGCAAATTTGCCTCTGTGGGCAGGGAGCTGCAGCACTTTCTTCAGGATAGGGATGCAAAGCTGCACCTGGGAGGGGAAGTAAATAAGGTTGTAAAATGGCAGGGAAAAAGCCCCCAACCCACCCAGCTCTGTTTGGTGCCCTGTTTTATCTAGGAAGGGATGCTGGAGAGGGAAGGGATGCTGCTGCAGCGTCCGGCAGCCCAGGCCCCTGCCAGGGCAGCACAAGGTTTCCAGCTCCACCAAGGCCTCACAAATAGGACAGCACTGCAAAACTCACTTTTTTACCCAACGTTTTGTGGGTTCTGCAGCCAGATCTGATCTCGAATGGGTGCCAAAGAGGCTACAAACCCACAGCTGTGGAGCAGCGCGGGTGCGCAGGGCTGCTCAGCCTTGGGAAAAGCCCCTGACAACCTTGATGAAGAGCCCGTTCATCCGCTCGTGCCTGCGAGGAGCCACGGGAGCTCTGGACCGTTGCAGCTCTATAATCAAGAGGGTTTGGAGGAAGCAATTTTCTCCTCTTGCAAGCCGGTTAATTCGCATTTAATTGCTTCTCATTTTGCAGAGATATTTGTTTCTCTTTGCTGAATTGCCGTGGCACCGTCTCTTCCCTTCAGCCTCGCCAGCAAGACAGCAGCGCTTGCCTGCTGCATCGTTCCACCCCGCTGGGCTTTGGGAGCCCCGGGTTGTGTTATTCTTCACATCACTCCATACACCTTAGTCCTGATGCACCTAAGACACGGCATTTATAGGAAAAACCTCTAGGGATTGGGCTGATCTTTCCTCCTTGCGAGGGTGCTCTGCTTTTGGGAAAAGGAATAGAAAATAAAATAGAAGATGCATCCCACCACCAAAACAGGGCACCTGACAAACTCGCCTTCGCCAGCGCTGTTCCTCACCTGCTGGCTGTGAATTAGTGCCAGATCATCCAGGCTCCTCTCAGCCTCTTGCTCCTTTTTTCCTGCTAGGAATTGGACGAGTTTGCTGGAGCGTCGCCCGTGCGAAGGAAGCGGCCGGAGCCGTCGCTGTGCTGCGAGCGCTGCAGAACCGGCCCCTCTTCCAGCACACGAGGGGCTGGATCATCTCCTTATTCCATCTGCAGCCTCTAAGCACATTCTAACCTGATTAATGCATTAAAATATAGCTCCCATTAGCTGCCCAAATCGTTTCCATCAGCATCATAAGCATGTCTATGGCCATGGCTTTGGGTTAGTGATGCAGCACCGGTCAAACCTCAGTAAAATCATAATCACTCTAGTCTGCAGGCCGGCGCTGGCTGCAAACATCTCCTCTGCATTGCCTTGCTAACACACACCAGCTCACAGGGCTTTGCTTTCCTGCCAACCCTGAGGGTTTAAGGATGGGGTTTTCCATCCAATGGCTCCCATGTGAGCAGGTGGAACCCAGGACCTTTCCTACCTGCATCTCATGTGTTCCCGATCCATCAGCAGCTACTGGGTCTGTCCAGCCTCACAATCCCCCTGCACAAGGACCTTCCAAGTCTCCTGCAACCCCTTGGGCTGTGGGACTGTTCATTGTGGAAGTGGAAGAGCGTTTGGGGGCAGATCATCTGCTGGCTGCATCCCAAGGAAGCTGATGTCCCCTTGGAAGCAGAGAGAGGCTGATGGTGCCACTGAGCTGGGGATGCTCCTTCGAGCCAGCAGCCCCACTTCTTGTGATGGGCAAACAAGCCCCATGGATGCCCTTTGAATCCAACCCGGACAGCTTTGTCCGTGCCAACACCACGGGCAGGTAAGGGGAGGAGTGGGAGGCAGTTGCTTGAGATTTGCTTCCCCTGCTACCTGTGCTGCAAGAGGGCTCAGAGGCAGCTTAGGGGGAGCTCGTGGTCCAGGGGGGTCTGGGACATCCCGCTGCTCCCTGAAAACCTCCATTTCCAGGATGCTGCATGGTGCAAACCTCTCTGCTGGCGTCTGCTCCTCGGGGAGCTGCAGCTCCAGCTGCAGAGGAAACCCTTTCCCAGGGAGCAAACAGCATCCACAGCAGCCCAGCCAGCATCGTGCAGCTTTTCATTGCCCTAAACTGGAAAAAAACACAACTGCCCCTTGGAAAATGTCATGAGGGTGGCCGAGAGCTGCCTGTCTCTCACAATACACCTGAACCTCCTTAAGGGTTAATGCACGATTATCTCAAGGAGCTACAACCTCCCCAAGAGCGCAGAAGATGGGGATTGGCAGCTCATTAATCCTGGAATTACTTGATAACTTTAAATACAATCATGCAATCAGCAGGAGCATGTAATTATTATTTATGCACACGGTGCTTACCAAATTACAGCGCTCGCTGCGACGAGCAAATTACTTCTGCGATGCGAGAGCTTGACCAGAAAGCGCTGCCGGCGGCTGAATTTCACTGCCGAACAGAGGGGCAAAACGAAGTATGGTTTGAATTGGTGCCCCCATCCTGCTGGGCAGTGACTTGTGGCTTTATCCCACCTTTTTGTGGCCGGTGCCAGAGCCTCAGGTGCCCTATGGGAAGCTTGAAGGGAGGATTTGGCTTCTTCAGCCCTGATGGCATTTTCCACCCAACAAGCGGGGAGAGCTGTCGTGGGGAGCAAAGGGGAAAAACAGACCCGCAAAGCCCTCGAGGGAGGAATCAAAGTGATTTTAATCAAAGAAAGCAGAGGATACACTTGCCTCTCCCTGGCTCCGGGAGCAAAGTCGTGTAGATCCGAGCAGACCGCTGGGAGGATGCAGCGGCCATGGAAACGCGGTCCTTTTCTTTGGGTTTCTTTGCTGGGTTTTGAAATTTTCACCTTCTTTCCCCCTCTCCCAGGTGACTCAGCTTTAGAGAATCCAAACCAACCGCGTGCCGCAGCGCTTCTTGATAACATCTCTGCTGTGGATGGCAGGAGCCTTTGGGGAGCATTTCCACTTCTCCAAACAAGCAGAACTTGTTCCCACCACTGCCAGGGTACCCAGCAGGGAAATCAAACCAACCCACAGGGAAACAGAAGAAAAGGAAGATTTTCTTCCATTTTTTTTCCACTGAGTTTGTATCATTTTGCAAATTGCCTTAAAGGGGAATTAAAAACAAACAAACAAAAACACACACAACAGTGCTGTCACTTTTCCCGTTGCACAGGGACTCATTTTCTCAAACTCATGGTTTGGTATGGGGCAAACTAGAGGATTTAGTGCTCATTTTATAGATTTTTTTTTTATTTTAATTCCCTTTTGACATTTTAGCCTGAGGAAATGTGAGCAGAGCTATTTTGGAGCTGCTTCCAGCCTGCCTGGGCAAGGAATACGGAGCAGGAAAACGGAGGTGCAGAAGCAGGTCCCAGAGAGCAGCAGCCCCTTGGGATCGGGGAGAAGTCCCAGCCCAGGACCCCACTGCAGCAAATCAGGCCAGGGCTGGTAAAATTATCAAGAGCACGGGCTTGTTTTTGCATCCGCTGTGCTGAAATGAGGAAAGAAATGGTTGGACAGGGGGTTGGGACCTCCGCGGGCATCTCACTGCCCGCGGACACAGAGAGGGGCAGGGGCACGTGGGCATGACCAATTCCTATGGTAAAACCCAGCTCTGCAAAGCAAAGTCCAGACTCAGCGCAAGGCTCCCCATTCCTTGCTGGTCGGCCCAGGAGGCTGCAGCGTCCCCAGCACACGCTCTGGCAGGGCGAGTAAAATTCCAGCCTGAGGATGAGCCGGATTGGGCACCACGCACAGATATTCCAGGAGATTGACCCCACAAGGCTGCCCAGCCCGGGTCCCACAGGAGCCGTCGGTCCATCTGCTCCAGGGGAGCTGGGACAAGCCCAGTTTGGGGACACAGTGTCCCGGATGAAGGCAGTGGTGGCTACTAGGGCGCTCAGCGCTCCCGTGGCTCCTCTCCCGGCTCCGGCAGCAGCGTGGGGGATGAAGGAACAGTCCTGGTGTCTCAACCCATGGGAGATCCCGGAGTGTCCGTGGGGTTTCCCATGGCTCTGCCAAGCTCGGCCCATCCTCCTGCAGACGTGGACCCTGGGCAGGACGGGAGGTCCCGATGTCGGTACTGTCCTGCGCTGCGGTCCCGGGTCCCGCGGTGCCGCTGCTCACACGGCCGTAGACTGCTTGATGCTGTGGAAGCTGATGCGGGTCGGCGACGTGGGGATGGACATGGCCCGGGCCACGCGCGCGCGGATGGAGTGCTTGTCCTGCCACCGGTGCCAGCGCTTCCGCACGGCGGAGCGCACCTGGGGACAGGGACATGGGTTACTCACACCTATTATGTTAGATCGGAGCTCAGATCGTCAATGACTTGGCTCCTTCCTTCAGCAAAACCTCTGGGACTACAGAAAGGGCAGGATGAACTATTGAGCCTGGGATTCCCCACCAGCTCAGGGCATCGTTCCTTGGGGGCCCAGACCTTCCTCTCCTCTATCCCTCTTTCCAGGATCCAGAAACAAAAGCAAGTTTAAATGTTGCTCAGATTCACCAGTCGCCCTTGTCAGCCTTTCATCCGGATATACCACTAAAACACAGCCCAGCTTGGGTCTACGATCTGGAGAAGGTCCCAGGAGTCTATCAGGTCCCAAGTCACCTGCATTTATTTGACATGATGCCTGCAAAACCCAAAACTCAAGAGCCAAACTCCATTCACTTTGTGGGAAAGAAGGGGCAAAAAATCTTCATTTTCTTGGGTTTTGGAGGCTGAATCTTCCTGTTAAACCAAACCAAACAACCAAACAAGTCACAACAAACCCCAATGAAATAATACTTAAGAGACAGACAGCTTTCTAATCAGTGAAGGCATGGAAGCAGTCAGCTGTGTTTGCTTTGGAAGGGCTTTCCATGGGCAATTCTCACAAGCAGCAAATGAAACCACAGGAAGCTGCAAAAATCTCCTAAATTTCCTATGAGAAACAAGATCCCATTTCCTGACAGCTCCTACCAGCAGCAGTGCCCATGGTGGAGGATCCCCATGGACAGGGCTGCAGGCAGAGATAAAGCTCTTCATCATTGGAAATACCTTCAGCTGGGGAACAACCAGGCTGAAGCGCCTCTTCCTTAGCCCAGATATCAGTCCCTGATGCTGAACTTGGGTCCAATCCCCTTTCTGTACCAGGGCAGCCGGGATGCTGTGTAAGCAGCCCCTGAGCCCATGCACCAGACCCACTGCAGAGGCAGGAGCCCCTCAAGCTGCCTCCCACTGAGCTCATGTCTGCACACAAGAAACCATGCAGATATGTCCAAGAAGCTCCTGTGCATCCCTAGCCCCCGTGCTCACCTCACTGTTCAGGAAACAGTAGAAGACAGAGACGAAGAAGCCCTAGAAGAGAGGAGAGAGGCAGAGTAACCACGAGCACATGGGGGTTTGCATCAACACAGCCTCTTTGGGGCAACCCTGGGCTTGGGGACGTCACTCCTGCTCTTGGGAGGGATGAGGTGGCTGAAGTGGAGCGAGGAAGGGTCCATGTTCTGGCTGACTCTACATCCCTTAGGGAACAGGATGGCAACATGGGGACCATACCTGGAAGGACTCCAGGAAGGAGTTGAAGTAGATGAAGACGATCCTGGAGATCTCGTCCTCGCCCGGGTTGACGAAGAACAGCATGTAGGTGATTCCCAGTAAAGGCAACAGCACCAGTGTGGCCTTGACAGCTTTTCTGGGGAGGAAAAAGAACGGAGCTGCAGCCCCCTTGGCATCTTGGACCTCATGCTGTGGTTTCTCCATTGGGGAAGGGAGGTGGATAGAGGAGACCTGACCTTGAGCTCTTGGGAAGTAACTGCCTAGCTGTTACCGACTCGATTAAAAAACAATTAAGGAGGAGAAAATAATTCATAGCTCTCAATATGGGCTCATGAAAAACTGATCTCGTCTAAGTAATTCAATCTCTCTTTCTGATGAGATTACAAGTTCGGTTTGTAAAAGTAATAGAGCTGGGGTAAGAGACTCCTGAAAGGATCTGGGCTTGACGTCTCATTTATTTTGATTAGAGAAGAGCAGTGCAAAGTCAACACCTTTTTTTTTCCCCTCCCTAAAACTCTTACTAACACACAGATCCAAACACAGTTGAACACAGGGAAAAATCCTCTCCCAATGGGGTGAGGTGGGATCCTGCAGGCAGTCACGGAACCTGCTCTGTCCCTGTGTCACTGACTTGGAGGAAAGCTGTATTTTACCCGAAACCGACGGGCAGATGGCACAGAGGCCTGAGGAGCTGGAAATAATTGAGCTTGAGCTGGCTCCAAAGAGCAGCTCGGAGGCTTGGGCAGCGTCCAGGGCTCCTTGCCCTGCCGAGACTCCAGGATCCGCAGGTGCCTCCGGACACGGCCTGTTCGGAGCAGCCTCAGGGGCTGCTGAAAGAAGCACCCAGGTCCTGGAGGAGCTGGTTGGGTTCAGAGGAGAGATGTAAAGAGCAGGAGAATGAAGCGTCTCAAAGGGGACAAGGGGTCCCCACAGCCAGTGATGGAAAAGGAGCAGCTTTGCCAGGAATTCTCCTAGTTTAGGAGCCTCCATTGTGATGAGCTGTTTCCTGCCTGTGCCATGAGACACAACATCCCGGGGACTTGGGGTATCAGACAGGGTTATAACAAGAGCCAAGAATTTAGATGAAAATTAAAGGACAAGGACTTGCCCATGGTGAAAAGCATTCCCACCAAACTCTGGAAAAGGCTGGTAAACCCAAAGCCTTTCAATATTGCTTATGGGGGCCAACCAGCCTGGCTTATCTCAGTAATCTCTGACCTAGGGTGTTCTCTCTTCAACTGAATAGTTCAACCCAGCTCAACACCCTGCAATGAGATGAGGTGCCATTTCTCAGTAACAGCTTTTATGGTTTTAACTGAAATATAAAATCAAAAAGAACGAACATCCTCCATCCCCAAATCTGCCTCAATTGACCCAACACCCAGATTGACAGAGATATTCACTGATTCCCATTTGCAAAACGGCCCCAAGAGAAGCCCTGTAGAAGCCCCAGTCCCTTCCTGCTGCAGGCACTTCCAAGATGCTCTGGCCATGCAGCTCCCGAGGTGTCTGCAAAATATCCCGAGGAAAGGGTTAAATCTTCCTGTCATCTGCCTGACACCGCTGCCTTTTCCTTGGGTTCACAGGCAGGTGCTCGAGGTGGCATCGATTACTGCTCCTGCCTTGTTCTTTGCTTTGCTGCCAAGCAGCGATTTAATTCTCACCTCTGTGCCAGGATTTGCAGGTCTGGCCGGTGAACTGATCGGGTCCCACCAGGAGACACTTCTTCAGAGTTCAGCCCTCAATCTCTTCCGCTGAAGGTGGCTCCAGCTGCTCGTGTTCCCTAGCGTAAACCTCTCTGGCCACGATTTCCAAACCATTTTCCCCAGTTGCAATGGTCAGATGCTTCCAAGAGGCAGCTGAGATGCTTCCAGCTGTGTCTCCCTTTGTACCCCAGCTCCAAAATCTGCCCTCTGCTAGTCACCATCCCCTGCCTTTGCTCTTACCTGTACTGGATCGTCTCGGACGTGGTCGAGGCTCGGAGCTTCGTCATGAGGATTCGAACGATGTTGAACAGAAAGATGAAGTTGATCTGGAAGGAAGGGGGGACCATTATTTGCTACCTGAATGCAGCTCCTTCCTTCGGCTCCCCGAGCCCCTGCAATGTCAGCGATCCCCAAAGAGCAGCAGCTCCTCTGGAGCCATCATCTGTCAGCAGAACCACCACGTTTCACCAGACCCATCACCCTCCAGGTCCCTGCTGCAATCTCAGCCGACAGTTTCAATCTGTACAGCCCTTTCCTGCCTCCTCTTGAGCAGCAATGACAACCGCGCAGTACAGCTAAACCTCCCCTTGATCCCGAGCTGAGGCAGGACAGGCGAGAAGCAGCTAAATTAGCTGAGAATCTACTTCTTGCAGAGACACCTATCGCTTTCAGGCACCGCTTTATTGCCCTTTTTAAAAAAAAAAGAATAAAAATCACAGTAGCAATAAGACTTTGGATTCATCTGAGGGAGCAGGGACAGCAGAGCAGACTAGAAGGGTGGGAAAGAGCAAGAGGCAGAGGAAGGGCTGAGAGGGCTGGAAAGGAAGGAATAAGAGGCCAAGGGATTTGGGGAGTGACTGGCAGCGCAGCCAGAAGCTGCCGGCTGGGTCCTGCACTTGGCAGCTCTCCTGGCTATTGGGGGCTCAGGGATGCAGCATCACGAGCTGCACACAGATTAACGCGGCCCAGACACCTGATGGGCTGGGAAATTAGAAGCAGGCTCCAATTACTGAGACAGAAGTTGCTGCCTGGTGCCGGTCATTAATACCCGCTCGGGCTGGGCAGGAAAGAAAGGAAAGCCATGGATCCGCGCATGACTTCTCCCATGGGATCTCTGCCGCTGCTGCAGGAACCTGCCCTCTCCATCACCGATTCTGCACCTCCTGGTTCCTTCCAGGAAGGGCAGAGCCATGGCGGGTCACATTCCACCCGATTGGGGGATTATGGATCAGTGCTCAGCCAGGATTGAAGCGGTGAACACCACGATGGAGGCTCCTCCTTGCTGCACTCACGAGCGCCCGAGCAGAGCTGGTGCCGGAGCCTCCCTTCCCAGCCAGGCTCCATGGACATCCTCACACGGGTGCTCGCGGGGCCTGTCCACAGCAGCATCCCCATGGAGCGAGGGGTCCCGGCTCCCTTCCACACAGTGGAAAATGCCATTTCTCACCCTGGGAGTCCAGATTCCCTCCAGCTTGGAGGAGTGAAGCAGGCAGGCAAGGGGACAGCACTGCTGCTGCAGCGGGGTGATGCTAAGGGACAGCACAAAACCCCGCTCAGCTGCAGCCATGCCCACGAGCGACAGAAGACCCTGTTTGAGCCAGCAAGCTGACTTTGCTCTTACCAGGAGCACCAGGATCATGGGACCTTGGTATATGTAGTCCGTATAAACTCCCGCTCGCTTCCCAAACCAGCACCTGGAAGGCAAGGACAAGCAGTGCTAGACAGCAAGGTATCCCCAGCTCCTACACTGTCCTCAGAAAATCCCATGGGAACTCGTGCAGGTATCTGTGTCCTACGAGTCCTTCACTGGATTTTTGTTAAGTCTGAGCTGCTGTGGTGTGCCTAGCACAGACCTTTAAGTCACTGAAGTCACGGGGCAAAACTAGCTCTGAAAAACAAGCCGAGCTGCCATTCACCTGAGCAGACTCCGTTTAAACTCCACAATAGACACGAACTCATCAGGTCCCTGCTAAGTCCTCCATTAGCAAGTCTCTGCGAAAACGGCTCAGGTGGTGGGAGTTTATATCTCTGCTGGTAGATTAAATCCCTGCTCCATTTAGCAAACACTTTGTAGGAGCTCTAGCTTAATCTAGCTTTTTCCCCCTGAAAAATCTCATTTGTCCTTTGAGGAGGAAAGATGCAGAAACCAGCAGCTGCAAGTAGGGCTCGAGATGCAAAGAGCCGAACAGTGGAATAAAAGACCAGGTGAATGGATGACAGCTTTCCCGCATCCCTTCTCTGTATCCTGCCTTGTCAGCCCTTACTTCCAGGCAGGAACCAGGCCTGCTTCCATGTGTACAGCAGAAAGAGATAGGAAAGATAGGGGAAAGAGAATGGAATTGGGGCTTACTTCTCGTTGTCATAGTACAGCTTCCCAATGGCCCAGGCGACAATGATGGGAAAGGGGATACCTGCAAAGGACACAGAGGTGAGAGCAGGAGATGCAACCAGACAGGCATCCCCATCAGCAGGGGCTCGCGGCAGCGCTTACACCAGCCGATGCAGATGAACATCCACTTGCGGAGCTTGTCGGTGGAGTAGGTGAGCACGATGGCCGTGTGCAGGTAGCAGCCCTCGCCGAACATCCAGAAGAAGTTGGTGACGTGGAAATAATTGTAGGCAGCGGTGACCAGGCGACACCAGGCCTGCAAAGGGGACAGGGGGGTGAGGAGATGTGGAGGGTGAAGAGCAGAGATGCTCAAGGAGGGTCAATGGGTGGCCCTTCGCTGAGCATCACTGCTCCCAGCTGGACCACATCAAGGAAAGCCCAGCATCTTCTTCATCTTCATTCATCTATTGCTGGTGAGGGGTAAAAGGCAACATCATCTCTGGGTTACAGGGTGGAAAATGAGGCAGACAGGAACCCAACAGAGCAACTGAACCAAGTTTCCAAGCTGCTTGTGTTGCCTCATCTATAGGATCCCTGAGATCCCCCACAGCCAAGCTGAGTGTCCCCAGGGTCGAGTCGGCACCTACCACGTTGCTCTCATGCACCTCCGGGTTCATGGTGAGCTGCACCACGAACCACGTGGCGTTGCGCAGGATGAAGGCTGTGATGAGGTTCCAGTGGATGATATTCCTCAGGCACCGGATGCTCCTAGGGAAGGACAAGCAACCATCAAGGCACAGTAGCCTGGAGAAACCGGCCACATCGGACCCCTGAAGTAGGTGAGCGTAACCAGTGTCAGGAGCAAAACAGCACCATGTAGGAGCCTGTCTCCATAACCCCAAACCAGTAGATGAAATGTTCCCCAGGAGCTAGGACAATCCTCGCAGAGCAAAGGGCACCTGGAAGGTGACACTCACAGGGGAGGAGATGGCAAAACAGGGGCTCAAGGCCATCCTTAGCCCAAGTGCCATGGGGTGATCTCTCCAGATTGGTCCCCCTCTCGCACAGGAGGGTGGTGGCAGCAGGTCGGTTGCTCACCGTAGGCGCATGAAGAGGACGAAGGCCACGAGCAGGGCTCCCAGCGAGACGCAGTGCCCCAGGTAGTTGATGATGACGGCAACGTGGTAATGCAGCTTGCTCTTCTTCTGCGGGGACAAGCAACGCGGTCAGCGCTGGCCGTGGGCACCACCGCGCAAACCCATCACAACATCAACCCTGAAATGTGCTGTGGATTTTACAGCTCCACTCAGAAACCTCTTGGAGACCCTGCCCAACTGATGGGGGACAAAGAGGAGATGGAAAAACAGAAAGGAGAGCTGGAGTGGAAAGCGACTTGTGTCCTGCTGGGCCCAGCAGCAAGCTGGTGACAGACCCATGGGGACTGTCCCTGCAGCAGCCCTGCTCCCTGCAGGGACATCCCTGGCCGTGTCTAGGGAAGTCCAGGTTTTAATTTGGCCTGGCCGCCTAGGAATGTGACATCCGATGTCTCCGTTAGTTCCACGTTGCCCTGGGGGCAGCTGGGAGACCTGGGTGGATTTGGGCAGGGGATCAGGGAGGCCTGTGTGATGATTAGATTAATTGATTGGCCCTGCTGTCAGGCACTCAGCCAACCTGTGAATTAGCAATTAACCGAGTGAGAAAACCATTCCTGGCAAGAGATATCAGCATCTTAAATACCAGAGGTGGCTGTTAGCTGTGAATGAGCAGCCCACGTCTCTGCTCGGAGGGGTGGCCCTTCTTACCCCGGGTCATACAAATCTTCATTCCCATTCTTTTTTAAAATCCCTTTCGGATTATTTTTCCTCCCAAGGAACATCTTTATTTCATTGCCATCTGCCAGCAGGCAGGGACAGGGTTCGCACTGAGGGCTGGTTGGGAGGGACTGGTGAGGCAGAGGATGGGGCTAGGGAGCTGGTTATCCACATCCAGGGCTCGGGGGCTTCACATTACAAATCCCCCTGGCTATATCAGAGGGAAGGAAAATTGTTTGTCCTCTCCAGGGAGTGAAAACGCAGATCAGTGGGGAGGGCGCTATATGCTGCATGTGACCCTAAATAACTGGGCAGTGATGCGTGCCCAGCCCTGCAGCCCCTTTGGACACCCCCGTCCTGGATGTCGCTGCCTTCCAGGCTGCTCCCTGCCCTGTGCCCTCCTGCCGGCCAAGGGGAGCCCCTACCTCCTCGCTGAGGATCTCCTGGCACTGGGAGTAGTTGACGCGCGCGGCCCAGCTCCCGTTGGCCAAGCACTCCCTGTAGCCATTGTCTGCAAGAGAGGACGGGCAGGGAGGGGTTAATGCATGAGCTGGACACAGACCTCCAGGAAAACCAAAAACATGACCCCATCATTAGCAATCACGGGGTCTAATGTCAAGTGTGGAGTCTTTTTCCTCAAAGCCAGCTCGGAGCAGGACTCAGTTGCTGTTGCAACCTGCTGAGGTTGCAGGACCTCAGCACTGTGTGTCAAAGTGCCATCCCCGCTCTGCAAAGTTCTTCTTTTACAAGCAGACAAGAAAGCAGGAGCCTTTTCAAGAAGGCTGCAAGGTCTGGGGAAGGGCTTCAAGTCAAGAGGAGGATCTGTGCCTTGGCACACCACCCCACACTCTCCAAAATGCTCATGTTCCCCCAGATTTCCCTGGGAACATCTGGTAACCTCCCTTCTAGACCTGGGTTGAACTTTCTGCAAAGCATTTGTTTATCATGCAATCCAGAAAACCAAGTCTGGGCTCCAAGCAGCCACAGGTTCAGGCAGAGTCACAAGGCCAATGGCTGGCTTGTTGAGTCAAGGCGGGGGATTCCTCTGAATAAATAATCAGACTGAGGAGATTTAAGGACCAAGTCTGCTTCCAAAGGGCAGGAAATGGTCCCAGGTTTTTGCCAATGACTTGTTGGTTCTCCACAGGGACCGAGCAGGGTTCAAGCAGTTCGACCATTCCCCAGAGCCGCTCAGCAGCCCCAATGCCTCCGGACACCGATGGGTCAAGGAAGAGCCACGAGGGGCCCTAATCACATCTCCTCCTCCCCGGAATGCTTTGCTCCAGTGATCATCTGCCATCCAGCAACCGGTATCCCAATGACAGCGTGAAGTTTGCACTTTTCTCCCTGCATTAGCAGCTTTCTCAGCCTCCGGCGAGCTCTGTCTCTCCGGTACCACGAGACACGAGGCTAATTGGGAAGACGCGGCTGTGACAGGCCCAAAGCAGCCTCCAATTAGCATTAGTGCAGGGGCAACGCCAGCACAGGGGTGACTTCAGGGCTCTGCTATTAACAGAAGAGACCAGGAGCCTCAGCAAGGTGACGGGACAGGGATGGGAGCGACTCTTGGGCAGATCCAACATGGATTAATTCAAATAGACTCTTACAACATCATGAAAGCACCATAAAGCAAAAGCTGTCTGATGTACCGTCGGGGCAACAAGCTGGAGGACAAAAGCCTTGATGTTTTCTGCAGGAAGATGTTTCTTTCATAAGAACCGTCCCTGCTCGCGCACCCCTCGCCCCCATGCACGTTCCTCTTCCCAGCTCTCCCCGTCCCTCGCCCGCCCCATGGCCATGCCTGCGGCTGGTGCCCCTCTCACTTGTGGTGTTGTACCGCACCCCGTAGAAGTACTCGGGGCAGGGCCGAGCCACCAGCTGTCCCACGGCGCTCCGGGGCCAGCACGTGCCGATCAGGTCTACCGAGGCATTGCACTGGGGACCTGCGGGAGGGAGAGGCAGAGGGTTAGCGGAGATCCGAGCCCTCCTCTGGAATGCTGAAGGACCCGGGTTCATCCCGGGAAGGACGAGGCTGGAGGCCCTGCTGCACCGAGGGGTTGTGGCCGCTCTTGTCCCATCAGAGCTTCAAGGTTGGTGCTCCATGCCAAGACTCCCCAAGGGCAGGTTGAGCCAGCTGGGCCCTCCATGTCACCCTGGTCCCTTCTGAGTACCCAATAGGTTGATCAGGTGCAAGCTTGGCTTTCTAACTTGCTTTCCCGAGTTGCCTGTGGGCCTGGCTCTGGTCTTCTTGCCCTGCTATTCCTTGACCATAACCTCGGCATATAACTCAGCACCAGCCACCAATAAGCCAGGTCATCGTAGTCTTTCCCGGGGTGATGCCAGCCTGGAGCTGGTGGGATTCTCCTTGAAGACTCCTTCCCTTGTGATCCTTTATACGTCCCTGTTGCAAGGTTTCTTCCCCAAGTGTTGGTGCTGATCTCGTCCGGCCTTTGCCAGGGAGAAAACGCTGTCTGCTGCTGCAAGAAAGACCTGAGTGCTTTTCCCAGCTTGTGAGTGTACTAACATGGGCATTAGGTAGGCCAGATTGCCATCTTCTTTGAACATAAATTTTGTTTATATATAGCTAAATGCCTTAACTATATCTCGGAATGACGTAGGAAGTAAAACAGGAATGGAACGTCAGCACAACGTAGTCATCAAGCATTTGTGGTCTGAGGATGGACAGGCCCTCGAAGGGGCAGAGTTCAGTATAAACCCTCATGGGTACCAGGGCCAAGACAGACATTTCCAAATCAGCTCCATTCACAGCTCTTCTGGGTGTGAGGACACAGCATTTCCTCTTGACCTAGCCTTGCATATTTGCAAACCTTCACAGAGATTACTCATGGATAGAGATTGCTAAAACCCGGGTAAAAAAAGGAAAATATTGCCTTATTGATAGGATTATTTTCATGAAGGGGGGATGTGTCACCACTGCTAAATTGGAAAATGAACAAGCTCCTTGGCTTGTTCAAAATTCCTGGAGGAATCTAATCCTGGAGCAAATTTACAGTGCAAAGGAGTTTTCTCCAACACCCCTGCAAGAAAAAAGTCATCATCCCAGGAACCCATATGTGTGTGCTGGGGAATCATCCAGAGCGTGGTGAGCGCTACCACCTCCTCCCGTAGCTGATAGTGAGAAATTAATTTTAACAATGACCCTTGCTGTTAGCTTTGCTAATGTGTATGTTGCTGTAGCAACCTTCACTTTAAGTATTTTGAGGCTACATGTCTTAGGAAACACCATGCATTTACACCAGTGAATATTGCGTGGATGCCTGTGCTTATCGGAATCAATTAGCAATTGCCGGGCTCTTTAGATGTTTTGAACCAACCTGACTCAGAGGGTCAGAAAATAGACCCTGTGCTTAAAAATTTATGGCATTATATAGCCAGGTAGAGAAGGGAGAAACAGTAATTACTCCCGCTAAGGATAAATTTAAAGTGTGAATGCTCTCTATTAGCCACCTGGGAATCCACCCAGGCAAGATACCTCATAAATACTTGGACTAGGAAACACTTTACTTTAAATAACCCATAAGGAACAGACACAGGGAAAATTCTAGTGGTGAAAACAGTCACTGGGGCTAAGCACAAAGCGCAGGGTCCCTGGCTGCCCCGTACCTGCATGTGGCCCTGTAGGGACATGGAGCAATTAAAGACCAGCATTGCTGCAGACAGCAACAGGGTGCTGAAGCGGCAGAGAACAAGCAGCAGCAATATCACCAACAGCCAAAACCAGGATAACTTTATGAGGATCATGTTGGCAGACAAAGGTGGCGATGTGGTTATAAAACTATTAAAGGTTGGGTATAATATCATCGCGGCACTCAGTTTAATGCAGTGGGGCACTGCAATCCAATCCTCACAGTCCCCCATCAGTCACAGAACTGTCTTGCTGCTCTTCAGCATGCAGGGAAGGGGGAAAATAAATCATCTGCTTGGGGAAGGGGTAACAGCAAAGGAGAAGAGGGCCATGGGGGCTGTGACACCCCCTTGCCCAGCAGGACTGCCTGCTCCAGCTGCTCCCGGCATTCGGAGGGCTATTCAGCATGGAAATGTTATATCGACGGAAATGTTATATCGATGCTGAGTGCCCTTGTGTCTGCTCCTCGGGCTGTGTTTGCACAGGGATTACTCCCCCATCTCTGCATGCGCCGGCTCCGGCTTTCTCAGCCTTGCTGGCTGCTCTAGACGCAGTTATGGTCTTTGTGGCGCTGCATCCAGAAAGGGTGTTGGGCCTCCTACGTGCACCCCATCTCCCAGATCTGGTTCCTCCCACACAAAAACAGCACATTTTGGGTAGGAGGGAGCTGGTCCTGCTTTGAGACAGGGAGTGCAGAACTGTGGAAGTCACTCAAATCCCTTCCCACCCAAATTTCTTCTTTCAGTTCAGTTTTGACTGCTTTAAAGCAATATAAACTAATTCTTCTACCCTGGAGAAAGAGGACCTGTCTAGGGAATTACATTGACACAGCTACATCACCACAATTCCAGCAACAGACTGCATAGGGATATATATTGGGTTTTCATGGCAGCGCAGCAAACTTCTCATCCCCACAGGACGGGCTTCTGCAGTTGCCTCCGTTGCTCAACAGCAGCTCTGCAACAGGCTGAGCTAAAGCCACACGGATGAGCGATGCCGGACAGGGCAAACCTGAGCAAACCTGAAGAGCAAATTGGGCAAACAACTTCCCAGGCCTTGCAAGGTGCAGGGGTTTGCACAGTCACAGCATCTCAGCACGCTCCTCTGCGCCCAACTCCTCAAAGCATGAAGCATCACTCCTGGTTATCATTTCAACCAGGGCTGGAAAGGCAGAATCTGAATCACAGCCTCATTCCCATGCCTGAGAGCAATCAGGTTATTCATCTGAGGCCTCTCAGGGGGCTGAGTAACAACCAAAACACATTAGTTCATCTCTGCGTTGGTCCTGAGCTCCTGCTCGGGCACGTTTATCTCCATCCATACCTGATGGCCTCGGTGGTTGCCTTGTTGCTGGGCACTTTGAGCTGGCCGTAGCCATGGCCATCGGCACCCACTGCGAGTCACTCCTGCAGCATTTGCATTTGGCAATCAGAGCTCCAGCTTCACATCTAGTCAAAATAGTCTCCCCCAGGCAGTGCCTGGCCAAACAACTAGGCTGTAAAAGGCCATGGTTCTCTCCTGGGCACCTACTGCTGCTCTGGTAGGATAGAAAGCAGCATCTTACACAGCCCATGACCCTAGGAAATCACCTCTGGGTGGAGATGCTCTTATTTAAGGGCTCTGGTGCAGACAGGAGGGTGGCTCAGGGTGTGCAGGGGATCTGCTCCCAGCTGTGTGTGATCCCCCCGACACGCTCAGGTGCTCAATGCCTGAGGGAAGCAGCACAGTGAGAGCTTTGCATTAATAGGGAGCTGGAATGGGGCGCTCGGGATATCTTGCTGTGGAGCTGGGCTGGGAATGGCTGTGGGGGGCTCAGAGTACACAGATCCTCTCCCACATCCCATCTCCAGGGCTGCCTTGGATGTATCTATTGATCTCTGTAAACGTCCAGTCCTTAAAAAATCCCCAGATTCTCTGTTCTTCAATGAAAAATAAATGCTTAGGATAATAAAGTCTTCTGTTAGCAAAACGTCTCTGTAATGAATTTTCAATTTGTTGCTCTCCACATTCACTGTCTCCTTGGATCTCTGTTGCTACATTGGAGGATAAACCGGAGACATCAAACTTATCATTTTGCCATCAGCATTTGATGTATCTGTGCAATGTCATCACTTAGCACTGATCCATGCTTGGCTTGTGTGCCCCTAGAATATAGAAAGGATGGGTTGGTTTTTAGGTATGTCTTGCTGCACTGCCACGACATTCACGTGCTTGGAGTATTAGCAAGAGGGGCAGCCCTGGTTTATTCCCTGCTGATGGGCAAGCCTACTGCCAGAGATAACGTGTCAGAGACCTCCAAGTTGGCTAAAACTGCATTTTCCAGGGAAGCTGGCAATGGTTTCATGGCACCCAGTCCCCAGCGCCGTCTGAGCGCTGCCGTTGCCATTCACAGCGAGAGGTGCCAGGATGCTGCTACGATTTGCTCTACCAGAAATCCTCCAGCCATCGCCCTCCTCTCCCTTCCAGCTACAGGAAAAACCTATGAATAGAAGCAAGCTCCTATTGATATCCTCGTTGCCAGATGATGAGCCCAAATGGTTTATCAATACTTAAAGTAATATTATTCTGCCATATAGGCAGGGCCAAGCTCACCAGCCCCACAGCGTGTTCCCATCCTGCAGAGTCCCTGCCAGGATTCACTGCTTGTCTCCTCATCCCTTCCTGGTATTTCTGTGCTGGTGGGAGAGATGCCAGCGAGGCTGAAGGGAAGAGCCACTGCTGTTGTTAATTTGACCTTTATGAATTTCAATTCCAGCCTCTCCCCAGGGCAGACGGTGAATGGAAGCGTCGGAGCAGCGGCGCGGGGAGCGGAGAGCGGAGCTGGGGCTCTTGGGGGCTGTCGGGGACCATCGTGCTGGGGGACACTCATCCCGACGCTGCCCCAAAAGGGCTGCCCGAAGGGGATGCTCCCAGGTAAATCCCAGGTTAAAGCAGAACAGCCTGAAGCAGTGAAGAGTGTCGGCTGGGGTTAGGAGAAACTGGATTCTGAGTGTCGGCTGCACTAGCAGCAATTGGGTTCTGATTCCTTTTCCTGATCCAAGCTGGCATGCTATGAACAGCACAACAACCCCGAGCGTGCCCTGGGCTCACTCCACTTAAGTGGCTTCTGCTGGGCTGCTTATGAAGGCGTCATTAATTAGAAAGAGACTTTTGCATCTGCTCAGACTTCCCTTTTCTTCCCCAGGAAAGCGCCACAATGGGAAATGGACACGCAGGCGCCGCGGGATGCTTTGCTCCAAGAGGCGAGATGACCTTGTCCCTCCCTGAGAGCTTCCTGGCAGGGCGAGGGGAGCAGCAGCTGCTCCCGCATCCCCGGAGAACACAGATCATCAGGAATACAAACCCACTGTCTGCAGAGATGCGTGCGCCGGGGGCCCCGGGGACACGCACTGCTCCAGCCTGGACAAGGGGTGCTGATCTTGCCCATGTTTCCTGTAAATTAAGATTAATGAAGCCTAATTTGTAGGGTTCCTAATGTTTGGTGGTGGTTTTTGGGGCAGGATCCCTGCTGAGACGCGGCTGCAGGAGCCGTGGCCTCGTGTCACAGCACGTGCCGTTCCCCCACGGTTGTGCAGCGTTAACGAATTAAGTCTCGCAGCCTCGTTGCAGTTCTCATTAACATCATTCTAAACTCTCCCTCTTAAATAGCCCCCAAACCAACTTTCCAGATTTGCAAATATCCCTCCTTAGAAACCGCTGCCTGAATCAGACAAGGCTTAAAGGGATCTGGGCTGACGCTGAACCATCCTGATCAAGTGACACACGCAAGGCAATGAGTGTCAGCTTTGGACCTCTTGCTCCCACCTCCCAGAACCAAGGTTGCCCATGGATGCTCCAGCCGCTCCCAAATCCGTCAGGTTATCCAGACTGATGGGTGAGCTGCGGGGATGCTCTGGAGATGTTGCAAATCTGAACCCTGGTGATTCTGGAGTAATGGTAGCCAAGGGGCACCAAGTTCCCTGGAAAATCGGGAGTGACCAGGCCAATGATGGGGCATTCCCATTAGCAGCCTTCCTCTATGCAGGGCTTTCCACCTCCCATTCCTGATGATGGGGATGATGCCATGTAGTGGTCGGGCCGATAGTGAGTGTCTTTGCCATGTCCTGGCAGCTCTTGTCCCCAGGCCTGTGGCTCCCACAGCCTCGGTGGCTCCGGTGGGTCCTGCTGTCTTTGGCCAGGCTGGATCCTCAGCTCCAAGGACACTGGTGTCCCCTTGCCAGGCGGAGCACCCCGCACCCCCGGAGCCCGCGGCACCCCAGGCATTGCCAAACCCTGAAGAAGGGAAGGAGCTGCTGACAAGCTGTGGTTTTCTAAAGGAGTTTTCAAAGCTGTTGCTAAGGAGAGCTGTGGCGCGGAGCCATCCATCAACACGTGGCCTCCGAGGCCATTTGTCACCCTGATGGAGAGCGTTGCTCTGATGAGCAGTGACTGGGGCAAGGCGGGCAATTGCTCAGAGGCTGCTCGGGTCTTCATTCAATTGAGGAAAAGCAAATTCTTCAGCATCCCCGTGTTGGGGAGGACCTTCCTCCTCGTCCCTGTCAGCTCCTCTCCTCTATCTAAGCCACCTTCCGCCTCCAAAGCTGTCGCAGCGGAGGTGACATCTAAATAGCATCTTGAATATAGACCAAGGATCGTTTTGAGAAACAAACACGCCTGGAGCCTGACCTAGCTGGGTGAAAGCCCGTGCACAAGTGCTGAGCATGAGCAGCTCCCTCAGACCTGCGTGATCAAGGGAGCCCTTGCCCATCCTCGTGTCCTCCCCAGGTCCTTGGAACTGCGGTGGGTGGATGAGTGGCCAAAAGCGGCCAGCAGCAGACGCGGTGACACTGTGGGATGGACGGTGGCCGTGCCCTGGGGTGACGGTGGCCGTCCTGTGCTGGTGACATGGCCTCAGGTCTGGGAAAAGCAGGGACCAAGAGACCCACAAGCTCTGGCCATCGCTGTGGGATGGAGGATGGAGGAAGAGGGGTGGATGCAGCGGACAACAGTCCTGGTCCTGCAGGTCCCAAAGACCATCTTGGCTCTGGGCACCGGGACATGGTGCAGACAGTGCGGGAGCAGGGGATGTGCAGAGTTCTCCCCACAGTCACCCGTTTGTCATTATTTTTATATTTCCCAAGCTTTGCAGCTTTCGCCTATCTCCCAGGCACATCCCAGCATAGGGAACCCTGGAGGAATGAGCCACGGGTTGATCCGGAGCAGCCCCATGACCGCCTCCACCCCGCTGCCATCACACAGGGGTGACAGCGGGGACCGCAGGGTGTCGGGACCGCAGCGCACTCACCCGAGCGCACTCACCCGAGTGGTTGCTGGCCGCGGGGAGGCTCTCGCAGTGCTGCTCCTGCACGGAGGCCGCGGCGGGGCCGCCCCAGCAGAGAAGAGCCTGCAACGCGGGAGAGAGGAGAAGGTCACGCGCGACACGGGCATCCCCGCAGCACCCGCACGTGTGACGCAGCATCCCCGCAGCACCCGCACAGCCATGCTCTTCCTCACGGCCCCGTTGGGAGCGGACGCGGAGCAAAGCCCGCGGCTCGCGGGGCTGAGCGCCGCCCGAGCAGCTCCCGCACGGCTCCGCAGGGCAGTCGGAAGGCACCGACTCGCCCGCTGATTTGCAGCAGCTGCTGCTGAGTTCTGGTTTCTGGTGGCAATTGCAATCATTTTCCAGTGCCGGCAGGGTCTGCATGGAAGGAGCAACGGAAGCCTCTGCAAGTGGGGGCTGTGGGAGATGGTCAGCACGGTGCAACCATCATCGTGGCTGAAGAGATGGACAAAAGCACCTGCAAGCCTCTGCTCAGCCAGATGCATGGCCATTGCAGGCGCCTGGGGAAACTAAATACACTGAAAGCAACTGCCAGTGCACGGAGGCAGAGGGACAGTGCTGTTAGACCCAGGGTTTTCAAGGGAGGGTTTCCCGGTTCCTTGGGAAAATTCAGCTTGGGCCTGGGAGCAAGAAAGCTGCAGCCGCCTCTACTTAGGAGAAAGCTCCCATCTCCCGGTGGCTTCGGGCTCCTTGTGCCTATAAAACGAGCAGCTTCCTCCTTCCCCATCAGCTGAGTGAGTCCCTGGCGCCCCATTGTCCTTCCTCGGTTCCATTCGCCTCCTAGAGCGCTCCAGCTGGGGAGGACACGGTCCTGCCTGTGCCCTTTAGCGTTATAAACACCGACTGCTCGTCCCAGAGCGCCTAGCAATCCTCGGAGCCTTACCGGAGCATTAGAAGGATTTATCCGGCCGCAGAGACAGGCTTAGCACCCACTTGCTCTTTTCCAAACAGCTATTTACTGCCTTGGGAAGCCGGTTTTGACAGCAGCAGCGGTGTCAGCAGACAAATAGACGGAGCCCGGAACAGCTCCCGTGCTGCGACGGCTCCCGGCAGCACCCAAGGGACGGAGCCGTGAAGGGAAGTGATGGCATCGGCGGCAAAACGTCCCCGTCTGAGCGGGGCCGGGGGGTTTGTCTGCCCAAACTGTCTTCCAGGCGCCAGGGGATGTGTTTTCCCCAGTGCTGGCCTGCCCCAGCCTCTCCTTGCCCCTGCGGCACTGGGAGAGCCCGTCTGGGCACGGAGCGGCACCGCGGCCGGAGGGGCAGCGCAGGGCTCGGAGCCGGCGGCTCTTTGCACATGGGCTAGAATCACTCAAGTGGGGAAAAAATCTCCCCGAGCAAACAAACCCCCGATGGCTTCTTTAACCAAGCTCAGATTTGTCTCAGAAATACAGGGCAGAACAGCAGGTCTGGGCCCGCACGCAGCGCGAATGCACAGAGGGCAACACGGGCTGGGTGTCGGGGTGGGAAATGCCCTGCACGGAGTCCCAGGTTTATTCCCCTCCCATCCCACCTCCAGCCACGATGCTGTGGGAAATAAGCTGGGGAAGCAGCAGGTCAAGAGGATTTTGCACAAGCTGAGGGGGAACCAGCAGTGTTTTCTCCTTTGCGGGTTCCTCGGGACTCTCCGGGCTTGCAGGGAGCAGGGGGAAGGCAGCCCCATCCTCTCACCACCCTCCCTGACGGAGCCGAGCTCCATGTGGCACCAGCGGGTCCCAGCTCTGCTGCAGCCGGAGCGAAGCCCTTGCCGGGGCTGGTGGCTGTGGGATGCTCTCCCAGCTGGGACAAGCCGCATCCCTTGATGGGATGATGCCACAAACCGCTCGGTTCCTCCTAAAGCTTTTCTCCTTTCTGCCTCATCAAGCATGAGGGAGAAGTGGTGCCCGGGGCTGGGGTGGTCTTGGTGCCCATGAGCACCCAGAGCTCAGGTCCTGCCGACCGGGGCTGTTGGACGAGCGTGAGCGCAGACGATGCTCAGGGGCGCACGCAGACGGCATCCGTATCCGTGCCGCTGCCCTGCCGCTGACCCGGCAGTGCGGCTCGATTAATAACAATTAGCAAGGAAGCTTCCCCTGCAGCGCTTTCCCTCTCCAAAGCAATCCTCGTCTATTAATTAATTAATTGCCCTCTGAGGCAGACATCATCCCCGCTTCCTCGGCCTCCGCGGAGACGACCTTGCCCCCCCGGCCTCGGTATTTCATTGCCTCGAACGCGATGTCGTGGCGGTGGCGGGAGGGCTGGCAGCTCCCAGCGCTGAGACAGATGGGCCGTACACTAATTAATGACCTAAATGGGCCTCGGGGACTCGGGGTTTCCGCTGGAGAGCGGCGCGATCTGCCGGGTCAAGCAGCGGGATGCAGCAGCGCCGAGCGAAGCCGCAGGGCTCAGCGGCACCAGCGACGCTGTGCTGATTTGGGGGCATCAGCACGTGTCCTCACGGACAGCGATGACCTGTAGGAGGGCTCAGCACAGCCTGCCACGTCCTCCCTCCCTTCCCGGCAGCGAGGAGTCCCGGGGCTGACCCACACTCGGCCGTGATCCTGCAAGAAATGTTGCCAGAATTGGGTGTTAAACCCCGAGGTTTTAAGGAGCCCGGTGCAACGTGCAGCAGGTGGAGCAGCACAGCAGGGCGGCAGGACGTGGGGTGGCACAAGGGACTGACACGCCGCAGGGTCCCTTTGCCTCTCCCAGCAAGGCCCATCCCCAGCGAGCCTGAGTGCTCCTCATTGAGGACCACGTCTCTGTAGGATCCCTCACCTCATTGAGGACCATCTGTGCAGAATCCCTCATCTCATTGAGGACCATCTCTATAAGATCCCTCACTGCATTGAGGACCATCTCTGTAGGATCCCTCACCTCATGGGGGACCATCTCTGTAGGACCCATCACCTCATTGAGGACCATCTCTCTATAAGATCCCTCATCTCATTGAGGACCATCTCTGTAGGATCCATCACCTCTTTGAGGACCATCTCTCTATAAGATCCCTCACCTCATTGAGGACCATCTCTGTAGGACCCATCACCTCATTGAGGACCATCTCTATAAGGTCCCTCACCTCATTGAGGACCACATCTCCGTAAGATCCCTTTCTCCCACAGCGCTGCCCGGACCCTCCCTGTCCCCTGCTCCAAAGGACGATCCCTTTGCTCCTGTCTCCGCTGACCTCCCATCTATCTTCTCCAGCCAGGGAGCTTCTTACTGCCTCCCCCTGGTGCCTTCCATAGCTTTAAACATCCTCCGCAGTTCAAGTAACAAATGAAAATACTAAGAAGCATCGAGTCTGGAAAATACCCCTCTCCAAGGCTGGCTGTAGCCTGCACAGGGAAGCGCATCATGGCCCCTGGAGCCCAGGACTTCCCCCAGTCCCTCATTAATTAACAAGCTAATTAATAAGCACCCTGTCACCCCTGAGAGGCTCAGGAGCATTTGGTGGGAAGCCGAATCGAACCCCACCAGGACGAGGCACAGGCCGAGATCAGGGTTGAGAATAAGACCCCCGGGTGACACTGCGGCCAGTGTGACCCGGGCAGGGGACAGACGGCGACAGCAAGTCCTTCTGGCATCAAAATCCGTGGATTCATGGGCCTCCACATCCTAGAGGGCCAGCCCTTGTCATCTGTGGAGACAGCATATTTGCTCCGAGTATTTATTCCGTTTGGAGTCGCTCCCTTTTAAATGATGAGCTGTCTGGATGCAGAACCAAACAAAAGAATATCAATCACGGCTAAACGAACGCCCTGTAAAACCTGATTTGTGGGCAATTAAGGTTTGTCTGGATTAAGCTCTGGCGGCTTTTGCTTACCGTAAATAATTCTGCCATTATTTATGTATCAAGAGGGAGCCTGGATTTTTGGGGACAGTTAAAAAAAAAAATAAGGATGCTGTTTGGATATTGTAAACAGCCGCAAGAAAGGTAGGGACAGGGATTCTTCCGTTTTTCCAAGGCTGTGTTAAACTCTCCTGAAGACCATAAACAGGAGGAACAGTTTGCATTCAGCAGCATTTACATTTTGGGGCTGGAGACTTGTGTTTTTTGCAGCTGCCTCCCAAGGCCCCGTTCTTGGCAGCCGTCCCCAGCAATCCCCTCTTGTAGGCTCATCCTCATCCATCTAAGTCACCTACAACTTTCCTCCAGTTTATCTGCAGACGGGGAAACCCAGGACACACTAAAGCACGGGCTGAGTTGGCTGTTGAATTTTCAGGGCAAAACGTGCAGGATTTGGGGCTGGCAGAGAAGCTGTGACCTGCAGCAGCCTGTGCAGAAGGCTTTGCCCGCTGTGTCCTGTCCTGTCCGTGCTGAGCGACCCGATGCCCGTGCGGGTCTGCAGCGAGGGAGGGTGTTTGGTAGCTCAAAATGCAGTTCGAGGAAGGAAAGGGGGAACAGATGGGCCTCGAGATGCGTTATCCTTCATGCACAAGAGCCATCCTCTCCGGACTGGCAGCTCTCGAGCTCGGGCAACCGCTCCTGGGCTAAGGTTGCCCACGGACCCTCTTCTAATGAATTTATTCCTTTCTTTTGAGCCTGAGAACCGCTCTGTAACCAAAGGCTGAGGTTTGGGGGTCTCGCAGCGTGGGATGGGCTCGGGCCCTGGCTGAGCTCCTGGCCCAGGGACAGCGCCAAGGCCGGAGCTGTGCCGTTCTGTGCCCAATTCCAGGAGCAGGGCTGTATTCCAGGACCTGCTCCTGTATGTTCATCCTATGGCGACGCAGCAGCTATTCCGGGAACAGCCTGTGCCATCGCCATTCACTTCTTTGCTGGAGATGTGAAATCACGGGGGTGATTTCATACACCCAGAATTAACTCAGACTCTCAAGGAAACCCGGTTCTGGCAGAGATCCCCGGATCACCTGCAGGCTCCGTGTGTCCGCAGAGCCTGGACAGGGATGGGGCTGCTCTGTGTTCATGGCCATGGGAGAGGATGGGAGAGGAGAGGGAACCCCGCATCAAACCCATTCCCATTAATAATAGGGCTTTTCCAAACGGATTTACCAGTCCCAGGTTTGTCACCAGTCCCTGGCAAAACTGCAGGGGAAGTTTTCTTTTCATTTATTTTGCTTAAATGACACCTTCCGTGGCCCTGCTGGGCTTGGAGAGAATGGGGCTGTGCTGCAGGAGGGACTGATTACGGAATGCGTTTATTTCCTCATCAAAACCAGGGACACCGGGATGCTTTCAGCTTGGGTGCTGCTTTCCAGGGCTGGCCAGTGTGGCTGCGGAAGCTCCAGCTCCATGGGGATCCCGTTTTCCCACTGCTGGGGAATAACCTCAGGGGGTGACACCACGAGCGCCCAGGGCAGACCCTGCACAAGGTTGTGGCTTTGCCAATACCGTCCCCACAGTTGGTGACCGGCCCGGGGAGGAAAGATCCTGCTCTCCCTTCACCTTTTCTTACATCAGAGCCAAGGAAATCCCAAATTGGGGAAAACGTCCACAAAAGAGCTCTCATAAACCAGCATTAGGGCTGCGGAGCTAAAGTAAGCAGCACAAACTTGACTGCCGTGTATTAGCCCTTGGCCTCCCTTATCCAAGAACTTTCCTGTTCTGAATGCAGGTCCAACCCCTTCTCCCTGCTCTTGCTGCTGGTGGGTGCAGGGCCATGGAACCGGCCCTGGGGTCCAAACTGCACCCGGGCTGAGGCAGGGGCTGCCCCGCGGCTTCTTCTGCCGACCCAACTCTGCAATTGCAACCGAGATGGCACTTTGCGGGCAGCCAGGAAAAGTCCTTTTAACCCTCTTGCCATAGAGGTTTAAGCAAAGAGCTATTTTTTTTCCATACAAATGCATAGCCACTTTTGTTAACACAATACACAGATTTTTCATTGAAAATCTTTTTTTTTTCTTTTTCTTTTTTTCTTTCCTTGTTGTTCCCCTAGGATTTGGGATTTAAACATTCTTTGGGTTGGGAACATTTGCCTTCTCGATGAACCCTTGGGGAGGGGGAATATTGTTTCTGACCCAGCATTTGCATTTTTGTGCAGAGCCACAAAATGAGCCGGGGGCTACGGTGAACCATGCAGAGGGGCAAGACTCATTCCGCGGGGAGGAAAGGAGCAGCATCCTTAGCAGAACAGCCCGGGTGCTGGAATGAGGCTGTGCATTCACGCCGTCCCCGCGCAGCGCACCCCAAGCAGCCGCCCCAGCCCCCTCTTGGCACCGCAGGGGACACTGGTGGCAGCTGGTGGCACTGGGGGTGCGGGGCAGAGCCGGGCTGCTCCGTGGGGCAGCAGCCCCAGGCTGGGCTCCCCTGGCCAAGGACCAGCCCCTTCCCTCGCCCCCTGCTCCCTGGCATCTCCCCAGGGACCAGCCCTGATTTTGGGGGCACCGGGAACTTGCCAAGACCCCGCGCCTCACCCGGACGAATCCTCCGGGAGGCTCTTGGTTTTCTCCTTCTACTTTTCCCTTTGTTCAAAGCAGCAATAAAAGTCGCTCAAGAGGAACAGGGAGTGAAGGGGTGATGGGGAGGAAGGCAGGGAGCCCCCCGGGCGCGAGGGCTTGCGAGAGCCTCTTACCTGCAGCAGGAGGAGGAGGAGGGTGGGACGAGTGCCGGGCACCATCCTTAGCTCCCGCTACGCCCAGCTCGCCCAGGCATCTTCGGCAGCCGTCCCCGCTTCTGCTGGGCTCCTGCTGGGGTAAAATCCTGCGGGTTTTGTACAAAGGAGCTGGTCGCTGTGGCAGAGCCGGCTTGAGCCGTGCTGGGCTGCGCCAAGGAAGCAGGTGCCTTTTGCCCTCCCTCCCGACCTGCTCCTGCCTTTTATAATCTCGCCCTGAGGTGCTGGTCTGGCTTCCCGGCTCCCGGCTCCGCTGCTCGCTGGGGACGGGTTACATCTCTCCTCGCCATCCTCCCACTCCCCCCGTCTGCCTTTCCCTCCTCCTCCTCTGCTGCTTCCTCCTCCCCTTTTCCTTCCTCCACAGCCCCCGTGCCTTGCACCTCTCTCCCTCCTGCCGTCCCTTTCCCCCTGCACATTCTGGAGCAGAACTTCCCCGGGAAGCTCCCGGCCGGCTGCGCCGTCCTGCCCGGGATGCGGAGCGCAGCCTGGCCCGCGGCCCTGGCTCTGCCCCCGCGCTCGGCGGGCGACGCTCCCTCTGCAAAGGCGGCCGCTCGGCTGCTGCAGGCGCCTCTGCGCAGCCTGTGGCACCTGGGCGCCTGCAAAGGGCTTTTTCCTGCGGTTGGCAGGAGGATTCATGCGGCCACCGATCTTGCTCCAGGCTCTGGCACGAGGGGAAGGATCTGTCCTTGTCCTGAGCATCCCCCCGCGAGGGAGAAGGGGCTTTTGGTGCCTTCTGCTCTGCTGGCTCCAGGCATCCCCCAGGGCTGCAGCAGCCCTGTCCCTCGCAGCCCCTTGGCAGAGAGGAGCTGCTCCCAGCCCTGTGCCACCCTGTCCCTCCCTGCGCCCGCAGCTTGAGCAAGTGTCGCAAGAGACACCGAATTTCAGAGCTGGAGAGAGCAGAGTGCGCCACGATGGGGGAAACTGAGTCACGGGGAGCTGGAGGGCGGCCGGTGGAGAGGGGTTCCCAGCAGGATGGGGACACAGAGCCAGGCAGGGGCACGGGGACAGGGACGCTGCTTTGGGGAACACGCGCCCAGAAGGACCCGTGTCCCGGGGATGCTGAGGGGCAGCGAGAGGCTGGGAGAGCACAGGGTCTCATTTCCCCCCTTCCTCCCTATCCACGGATGCTCCTGGTGCCCCCAGCAGCACCTGGGAGCTGCCAGACCCGGCTGTAGCCTCGGACAGCCCTCCCCAAGTGCCAGCGTTGGCCCTCTGGGCTCCCTGCGCTGGGGCAGAGCTTGGGGCCACAGCTGGGGCTTGGGGACTGCTGCCAGATGCAGGGAACGGTGCGGGATCCACCTGCTCGCGGTGACTCAGCAGCCGGAGAAGGAGCCAGTCAGCAAGTTACGGCCTCCCCGTTCCTGCCGGAGATAGTTGAGAGTCGAGGCGCATCCCCGGGAAGGTGGAGGAGCCGCAGGAGATGCTGCCCTGATGCCGACGTCTCCCTCCCTGCAGTGTCCCCTGGGCACGGGGCTCCTCTGGGAAGTGGAGACCTTGCCCGGCTTGTCCCATGTACCTGTCCCCACGTACTCATCCCCACGTGCCCGTCCCCGCGTGCCCAGCACGCCCAGGGCAAACAGCTCCATTCAAACTGGCCTTGTTGGGGCCGTGTCCTGCCGTGTCCCGCTCCCTTCCAAGCCCTTCTGGCTGGAGCAGCGTGAACCACCGGCCGGGGTGGCTGCACGCAGGACCCTGGGGACGGTTCATCCTCAAAGGGTAAATGCTCCCGGCCTAGTAATTAACGGCATAAACAACGCAGACGGAAATCTCCTGGCATTAGCTGGATTTAATCAACCCTGTCATTGCTTTGGCAAAGGAGGCTGAGGATATGTAAAGCTCTGGAGGGTTCAGGAATCTCATCCTTGCTGAGGGCTCCTCACATCTCAACTCGCTGACAAGCGGCAGCACCAGACAGACTCCAGAGCCACCCCTGCGTTACCTCGAGCTTCAATTAACCCGAATTAAAGAGTAAAAGTCTCCTAGAGGCCTCGCTGAAGTTCCCTCACCCCAAGGGGAGGACAGGGTAGGAGGTCGGTTTAGGTCCTCCGAACTCGCGGGCTTTGACCCCGCTTTCCCACGCTCCTCTCCATCAGCAGAGTGAACCAAGGGCCGTGCTGAGAAAAGAGACATCATTTGTTGTCCCTTTCCAAGCTTGTGCTCCATCCTCTGGGCAGAGGCACGGGCAGACCCTGCTCCGATCGGTGCCAGAGCTGGGGGTGACGGGAGGGAAGCCAAAGTGCTCCCGAAATATATTTAGTTGGAGGAAGAGGTTGCCAGGGACGTTAAGATAATTCCATCCCCATCTATCAGGGAAACGACTGCGGGGCTGTTTTAAAGGCCTAATTGAGGGGATTTATAGGAAAAAGCAGGTTGTCAGATGTGGCAGAGGCAAAATAAAACAGTCCCGTAGACAAGGAAATCAGTCCATTCGTCATGGTTAATCTCAAATTCCTCTGTGCGACAGAGAGACGAACGTGGGAGAAGGGTATTAGGGATAGGGAAAATGAAGAGAAATATCGGATATCCAGGAAGGAGGGAGAGCAGTGATTTAGGCTGACTTTTTCTGCCTTTGGTATATTATTATTTCTTTATGTAACCGCACACGGTTTGACACTTCCCTTCCTCACGGCTCCAGCTCTCGGCTCTGCTCTTGTCCCTCGCCCGTGTCCTGGGCCGTCACGTCCTCCCTGAAGCCCCTCTGCCCCGTGTCACCTGCCCACGAGGACAGCGAGCGGGACTTGATCCATAGGGAGCTGATCTGGCAGAGCTGGTCTCAGGGATGGGGAATCCTTCATCGTTGGCCTTGATGTTGATGATCTGTGATGTCCTCCATGGGGACGAAGTGCAGGGAAGCCCCTGGTTCGGTTGTTGGCCAGGCTGATGCTTCAAGGACAGGAAGGTCTGAGCCGGTTGGAGCAGCAGAGGTGAGAGCAGGGGTGAAGGAGTGGATGGGACGGTCACACGTTGTCACCAGCGCCGGGGTGACGCAGTGCTGGCAGCGCAATGGCCCTGGCTGCGCACAAGACGGTAACCCGTGTGCGAGACTTATTATGAGGGGGATAAAGACACTGGGCCCAAATCAGCTGGGCATTGAGAGGTACAAATTAAAGAAATTTAAAAAAAAAGCTCAGGGAAGCTGGAAAACCCACAAAGATCTGCTGTCGAACCAGACATCTCCCTCGATTTCTGCGTGTCTTAAAATAACCTATCATATTTTTAAAATTCCTTTTGGGAGGAAGTGTCATTTTGAATTGAACAGAAACACAAAAGCTTTTGTTTTACAGCTAATTAAACCTCGAGGAGAATGATAAACCGGTAATAGTCTTAATTATTATTTTCCCAATCAAAATGCTTCAGCGAAGTCAACCCAAATCTGCCAAATGTTTCTCCTCGTCCCAGTCGGCATTTCCCATCAAACAAAACCCCGTAGTCAGCGACTGGGAGCACTGCCCCGCTGTCACCAGCCCGTCCTGGTCATCGTGTCGCCCACAGCAGCGTCGGGGTGTCCCGTGTTGACCCTCTGTTGCTTGGGTTGTGCTACCAGGTACCTCGGTGTCTGCCCATCGCCGTTCCAGCCCCTGTTTATGCCGTGTGGTTGCACAGAGGGTGGCCGGGTGTAGCTGTGGTGAGGCAGGGACACACGAGTGTCCCCACCGTGCGGCAGAGGCATGGGGAGGTGCAGGACCAAGTCCATAGCTTTGCACGTGTGGAGGGATAGAAATGACGCAGCGCGGCTGGCCAAGGAGCACCGTGGACCCGCTCCATGCAGCAGCTCCGTGCAGCAGCCCTGATTTTGCATGTGAACTCTGCTGAAACCTTCCCTCTTCCATCTCTCCGTCCCCCCAGCTCCCACCTGGTCTTCCCACTTGAGGCCCCTTCCTCTTCCGCAGATGCTGATGGGATCTCCCTGATGGTTGTAACCGATACCAAGACGATCATGCTTGCTACATCCTCCTTGGCACAACGCAGGGCATAGCCGGGTCTCTGGCAGTGGAAATGTCCTGGGGATCATGGTAAGAACTGCAGCTCCCTCAGAAATAGCTTTTGGCAAAATCTTGTCCCCAGCCCCATGTTCAGGCCCTTAAATGCCAGTCAAAGGAGGAGAGACTCTGGATGTCGTTCAAATCTGGTTATTTATTCCCCTTACATTTGATGAAATATTAATCTCTTCATCTCCAAAAGGCAATCAAATAAAACCCAGAAGGAATGACGCACAGGGCCTCTACACCGGGAGCAGAACGCAGCAAAATAAAAATAAGGAGAAAGAATCCAAACATAATGGAAAATTCTATAAAGGCGATCTCCTTGGCAGCACGAGGAGCAGAGCCAAGACAGTCCAGAGGCCTCGGGAGAAGATGGGCTTGGGAGGCAGCATTAGACCTGGTCGAGGAGGTAGAAGGGGGACTTGGATCAAGGGAAATTCCTTCAGCAGGTCTTAGACCTTCTCGTGATGGTTTTTCCTTGCAGCCACGTGGTGGAATTTCTTCAGAGGTTTCCCTTCCTTCTCCTAAGCCATAACTACATGGCTGTGTGTGCCAGATGCCAGCCAGACCCGTCCGAGGGCTTCAGGGACGCGTGAAGCCAGAAGGGGGGATGAGCTGCTCAATCTGCTCAGCAACCATGACGCTGTCAACACAGAGAGCATCCGTCTCCCTTGAAAGCTCTCCCTCATAGTCTTTGATATGGACACACCTTGGTTTAAAGCTCAAGGCTCATATATATCCTCACATCTCCATTCACCTTCAGTGTGGGGCAACTCAGTAGCAGCGATGACAGCTCCATCACGCAGAACACCTCGAAGCAACGGCCAGGTCTTCCCAAGCCATGCTCTGTCTTGCTCAATCCCATGACCAACCCTCCCACCTTCTGGAAGAGCCCTGGCTATTTCAGATGGAGATGCTACACAACGCTTTGCATGGGCAGCCTAGTTAAGGTCTGGTAAAAAGCTTTCCCTAGTTTTGTGTGCTGTCCACCCAGTTTGCTTGTGTAATCGGGCATGTTGGTGTAGCTTTGCCTTGCAATGATTTCACAGGATTTTCCTCTAACACTTGATGAGTCCAAAAACTTCCAACCGTCTCTCATTTTTCAGCCCTGGCTTGTGCACAGATGAGAATATTTTGGGGGAAAGTGATGGGAAAGAAGGCTTGCAGGGACAGATATCAGCGGTGACAAAATAATGTAGACACACGGGGAACATCCTCTTTCTACCTGTTTTTCCTCCAGTAATACGGTAGCTGCGATCCTGTAGCTGCTCTGTTGACACCGGTACCTCATATTGAGGTGTCACTGTCATGGTCATTTAGCAGCAGCTCCTTCATGGTGGCTTTCAAGACTGGGCCCTTATGGGCCAGTAAATGGGCCGTTACCCTTAGGCTTTTCTCTGTGCTTGGACTTCACCGCTTCAGCTGGGGAGCTATGGGGAAGGCTAGTTGTTCACTGGGGACTTTTTTAGTCTGCTCTCTTGCTTTATATATTGAAGACCCTTGGTCCATCAGAAATGACTGATAAGCCTATAATGCCTCATTTCTTAGAGATTCAAGTACTTGGCAGGCTCTGCTGTGTTTCTCATCTATGTTTTACTCCACCATTGCTCAACCAGGAATTTGCTTTCATTAAGACTAATTAACTGCTGAGTGAGAGCCAACCAATGGACTGTGGTTTATCCCAGAAGGAGATGGTCACGAACTGGTCAGCAGAAGATGCCGAGGTTGGGAGGAGGATGCAGATCCCTCTCTGTCGATGCTCTTGCATGTCTTTGCGGTGGGCATCTCCCCTGAATGGAGACGTGCGTGGCAGCCTGCTCCTCCCTCCATGCACACAGAGCATTGCTGTGGCAACTGCAGTAATTGCTTCTGCAGAGCACTTAATAAAAGGGCAAAGCTGCCTTTGGAGCAGCGTGTTTCCATTTTCTGGATGAAGAAAAAAAATAAAAAGGAAGAGAAGGCAAGAAAAAGAAAAGGGGAAAAAGAGAAAAAATGAAAAAAAAAAAAAAAAAAAAAAAAAAAAAGAGGACTGCAATGCTACTCACGAGGGAAAAACCCAGTCTGGGTCAGGGTCAATCTGCTCCGATACTGGCCTGCAGAAACCTCCAGTCTCTCCTGGTTCATCAGGGCCAGCCCCAGGCCAGTCTGTGCCCAGACGCTCATTGATGCATTAGCCGGTCTCTTCTATAGATCATTCCTCTCTAGGTCTTTTTGCTGCTCTTTCTTGCCTGCTGCTGGGATAACGGCCGCTGCAGTGTTGATACATAAAGAAAGAAGCACAGCCAGCAGTCTCAACAGAGAATGTGATCCCACAATCAATCCCATTGCTTGTGTTTTGCCAATTATCCAGAGAAGTGGCTCAGAGACCAGCCGCAGTAGCGGTGTGGATGAGTGAAGTTTGAGATCTCGAGCAAAGGAAGAAAACAGGCAGCAGCTGGAGATGCCTTTGTGTTCATGCAGCAGCAGAAGGTGCAGGACTCACCCGGGAGCAGAGGGAGGTTGCAGCCACGGCCTGGGACTCGGGCTGCACTACAGCAAGGCAGCAAGACCAGGGCACAGCCACAGCTCCCACGGGACTTTTTTACTCAGGGTTTTATTGCTACGCAAGAGTATGCAAAAAAAAAAAGCTAAATCTCTAAGGTCCCACTAACTTGAGCATCTTTTTTTTTTTTTTTTTTTTGACAAGCATCTAGATTAAATAATTTGGCAAATTTGGGTTCCAGCTTGGCACTGGTGTGCAAAAGGCTACCTCCTGGCCGAAGGCAAGCTCAGCAAGATGCACAGGTTATCTTCTGTAAAGTTCTCCAAGGTTTCAGTGGGCAGAATAGTCACCTCTCCTCAGCATGAAAATTGAGAGGTTTAGCAGGAACTCCTTGATTCCTGCTGGGACAGTCGCACAGGGACAGACGCTTAGTCCTTGTGTCGAGATGACGCCAGTAAGAAATTTGCCACGTTTCAGGCTGAGTGAGTTTGAGTCGTTGAACATCTCCGTGCGTGGAAAGCTCTGCCACCGCGGAGGATGTCACTGCATGTCCCCTGCCAGGGGACAACCGCTGCCCTCGGCTCCCCAGGCAGAGGACGGTCCTGCCGCATGGGTTTACCTGGCGTCTCCCAATAAGGATCTGCATCCCAGCTCCAGCTCCTGGAGTCATGTCAATACGCAGGAACAGCCCCCTGTCATTCAAATGGACAAATTAGCAGCATGTTCACAACCAAAGGGCAGCAAATGTGACCCCAAAATACGAAAAATAGAAAGGGAATAACCCCATTGGGTTTTTTTTTCTATAAATCATCTTGAAATCTAGGCAATTTTGGGAGCTGGGGCCTTCCAGTCGTTGGAGGTGACTCATTTAGTGTCTGCTGAGGGGCTCCCCTGGAGCCAAAGGCGCAGAGGATGCCAGAACAGGGTACCGCATGGCACAGAAATGCACTTCAGAAGGTCTAATCCAGCAGATATCCTTATGAGACACTTATAATAGCAGATCTCAGGAGCCATGGGTACTTCATGGAAAGCTGTCACTTCTGCTTCCCTGAAAACATTGTCACCGTTTCCCTTTGGAAAGTCACGGGGAGGAGAAACGCTTCTTATTAGAGTGCCTAAGGCGTGCTGGAGGGTTGACAGCGGATAAAAGGCCTTTAACCTAAAATTAGACATAGAGCAGCAGGCAAAGGAGCGGGGTGGGCGAAAGGCAGACCAAACCACTCAGTCTCCAGCAATACCATTCGTGGTCTCCTCTGCTCTTCAGATTTCTTCCGAGGGTTCATTGCTCTGCCCGCTAATCCCAGGTTAGCAGCGCTCCGCGTCTCTCAGCAGCTCCTGTCTCGTCTCCTGGGGTCCGGCCTGGCTGGATCCAGCAGCTCGGTAAATGGGATCCTGCTGAGATGTCTCTATTCCTGCCCGTGTCTCAGGGGGGTGCAGGGGGCCGAGCTGAGGGAACTCTCGGGGCTGTTGGCGCTTGGAAGAGGAGCCAGAGGACTCCAGGGTCAGGCCAAGGTTTGAACGTTCTCAACAGCAGTGAAGGAGCGTGCTGCAGAGAGGCCACGATTTACCCAAGACGATGAAGGTTTGTAGCTCCAAAACCCCTCAGGACACGTGGAGTCACAGCCAGCACACTAAAAGCTGTCCCAGCCTCCCAGGCGTTTTGCAAAGGCTGCTGCAAATCCAAGCGGAGCAGTGCCTGGGAGCAGGGAACGCTTCTACATGATGTTTGCTGCTCGTGCGGAAATCCATGCTGGCGCCGGTCCCTGCACAACAACGGCCTCGCGTGTTGGAGAGGCTGGTGAGAGCTGCCACTTAGGGGGAAATCCAACCCGCTGCGGCACGTGGAGAGAGGAAGGAGCGGGGGGATCCTGAGCAACAGGGAGCTGCAGGACAACCATTTGTGTCCTCACCTCGGGCAGGACCGGCCCCGTCTGGGGCACTTTAGCTTCTAGTTGGAAATCCAGGTCTGTGTGTTCTGCTGAAGGACCATTCACCGCATCATTTGGCCCACCAGCAGCATAGGGAACTTCTTTGGGGAGCAAAATGACAAATAACAATAATAAAGAGACCATATTGCATAAAAAGGTGGTGAAGGCAATCGGCTAAGGAGAGAGAGAAATTTATTTTTGTGGGTTTCCCTGGTTTTCCCAGTGACTAAGGGAAGGAGTTATCTGGGATCATAGTGCACAGCTACCTTAGTGGTTACCTTAGTAAGTGCCTTAGAGCTGCCCTTCAAGCTGGTGAGAGCTGGGGCGTGAAACCCCCTTGCAGAGCCTGCCTTCCCCTCCCTGCTTAGGCTTAACTTGTGCAGAGAGCCCCATGGAGCGAGCTGACCACTTCGTGTTCGTGCCCTGGTTTGCTCTGCTTTGGGCTTGGCCAGCTTGGCAGTGGAAGGGGAAAGCTGGACCTTGCGTGGCTGCAGTGTACTATCATGTGGAGCAGATGAGTATTTACAACCTCCTTTACCTGCAAAGACTCGGTGAGCAGATGAGTTTGGCTCAGCCTCAGCAAGATGCTGGAAGGTCTTGGTGTCCTCATACACGCAGTAATGTGGACCAGAGAACTGCCTTAGCAAGGTAAAATTTGTGAAGGATCAGGGGACGTGTCCTCTCCTTGGCCCATATCTGTCCAAACGGCTTCCTCCGCGGTTGACCTTGAGCACTGCCACGTGCAAGGCGGCCGGAGCTAAGCGTGCAGACGATCCGTCACTGCCACCGCACCGAGCTGGCACATCCATTACGCCGCGCGGGGGATCCGCAGGGACCGCGGGTCCTGCCCGCTCAGCGCCCCGGGGCGGCCCTGGGGATTCATGTGGAGCTGCTCTGCTGACCCAGGGCCGGGGCCGCGTCCCGTCCCCCCAGGTGCTCGCTGTCCCCCAGCAGTTTTGCACGTGCACAACGTTTTGTAAGTGACGTGTTAGAAGCTGCAGCCTGCTCTGCGGCGCAGCAATGTAGGTCAGAGCGCTGCTCTTTGCAGGCACTTCCACCCTGTTGAGAGGAAGCATATTCGGGCGTGCAATGCCTACACAGTCACATTGCCAATCCGTGCACCCCGGATCGGATGGAGACCTGCAGGAGAGCGACAGGAGCAGGGAAGGAGGGGGTCTGGGAGCGAAGCAGAAATCCAAACGGCAGATGTGTCCAGCAAGGCTCGCAGCGGTGCCCGGTGGTTGCTCCTTGCTCCCAGACCCCTGCTCCTTGCTCCCGCCTTGCACGGCTGCTCCAGAGGGGAAGACGCTTGCTGAGCCCTTAACTGGGGGGACTGGGCGACTCCATGGAGGCTCCTTCCTGCCCCCGGGTTGGGATCGTGTCCTGCGGTCCCGTGTCACCTGGAGCCCAGCGAGAGCCGGGCGCAGTGTGGAGATGCCACCTAGGGGACACAGACCCGCAGGACCGCGCTTCTCGCACCCGAACCAGCAGCGAAAGGCGTAGATGGCCCCAAAGAGGAGGCCCAGAAACAACCTGCCGCTCTCGCGGCCGCCAGCCGTGCTGTTGGCCGGCGGGTAGAGCCCTGCGGCGCCGTGACGGACGGTCCGTGTCTCTACCTGCCCTGCACGAGCGGCAGCTGCGCTGGGATTCACCCAGGGAGGTTCGTGTGGGCTCCAGCAAAGGCACCGGCTGCTGCGACAGGGATGCTCTGAGGGGGGAAGACGTGCAGGGGGACAAGGCAATAGCCTTGTGGCTGTGCTGGCTCTGTGCACATCACATCCTTCTTTTTGCTCTTTTTAGCAAGGGAAGAAAAAGACTGTATGGATGGACTGTGCATTTCATTTTTTTTTTTTTTTTTTTTTTCCCAGTTCATTTTGTTCTAACTTTTACATCCCTCGGAGGCAGAAGGTGGTCATGTCACCCTGGAAGCCTCCACGCCGGGGCTGCTCGCCTCAAGCTTCTTCCTTCTCATCCCAGAGGCTCCACCTGCCCTTACACCAGATAACCTGCTCTGCTGAGGGTCCTGGAGCACCTCGTTTAGTCCCAGAGGGACCAGGATGGGGGCTTGGCCACCCTGGGGACACCAGCACAGGGGACATTGATCACATCCTTCTGGCCGCACCGTGCAACGTGCAGTCACGCTGGGATAGGGACCTGCAAACCGTCCGGGGGAGCCTCTGAGAGCTCCTGGATTGAAACGCAGGAGCAGCTGCACACGGGGCACAATTTCAGCTTGTGGGTTTTTTGTTCTGATCCCAAGGGGGGCAGGAATGGGAAATGTCAGAGTTTCCCACACTGGCAAGACCGTTGCCTGCGGCTCCGCGCAGCCCAGCGGAGCTGGAGAGGGATTAAAGCCACCAGGTAGGGGGGAAAAGAAGGAAATCAAGAAAACATGAAAAGCATCAGGTGAAGGATCAGGCAGGCTGCATTAAAGCAAGGCAGAGCTATTTGCTGAGCCTGTATAACACGTATAAAACTTTCCTGAAATCTCCCCGGAAAATGAGGCATACTTTAGCTGTTGGAAGAGAATTACCCAGAGATACCCCGCTAATCTGTTGTGACAGGCTCCCTGCTACAGTGCATTAGGTCTCCACTTAAACGCAGCACCGCGGGGAGTGCGAACGAGCGAGAGGATCCCAGAGCTCAGGGGACATCCCTGGAGAGAAACAAACCCGGCCTCGATCACCGTCTAGAGACAGCCCATCCGCATCTCTGCCGTGCTGATAAATGCTTTGCACCGGGTGCTTCAACCTGGGGCTGGTTTCCAAGCTCGGATGCTCCACTGGGGTCTGAGGTGACAATGGGACACCCAGGGACCACCCCGGCTGGTGGTGCAGGAGCATCAGCATGTCCATGGGCTCATCCGTATTACCTGGAAGTCCATAACACTAAGGCAGTTCCTACCAACAAAAGACCCAGTCCTAAATAAGCAGAATAAGGCCAGATCTCTCCCTTACCGATTCTATCTCGGTGCCTGTACGTGTTTAGGTAGGGGTGAACTTTCCTCCCTGGCTGCGCGATTTCAATGACGGTTGTTCCCAGGGGATGTCGGAAGCAGCACCAGCAGGATGAAAGCAAGGCTCTCGCATTGCACAGTGCGGTATGTGACCTGGAAGGAAAATCGGCTTTTGTTCCTCTAGGATTTGTAGAATTTAGCTGCTTTGGAAAGACTGTGCTGCGCTCACAAGGAGCAGGGCTCATAGCCAGCACCTCGGGGCTAACAGGGCACGGAGTGAACATCCTCCATCTGCCCGAACTGGTTAGGATGGGTTCAGAGGGATGAAGTTGTGTGAAGTGACTCAGAGGGTCCAAGTGCCTGGAGGAGGCTCCGTTCATGACAGGGAAGAGCTGCAAGGCAGAGATCACGGTGACCCATCACCATTCCAGCATCTAGGGCAGAGAGGGACATTTCCAAGGACTGGACCTTGTGCAGAGCAGCCCAGAGCACAGACCTTCCCCTGCTGGCAGTGGGGCGGTGTGGGGCCGAGCTGCCCACCAGGGCTGGGATTGCAGGAGGACCAGGCACTGGAGCCCCTCGTGGGCAGCTGCACTGAATGTCCCGTGGCCCAAAGACCTCAACCAGGTCCCCTCTGCTGGACAGGGTGACAGCAGAGCAGCCCCTGCAGCGGGGACTGCCCAGGGCGAACAGGGAGCCTCAGGCTCAGCGGGAAACGCTGGACAGGGTGAGGCAGAGGCAGCAAAAACCCTGGTCCAGCAGATCTGGAGCGCAGGCGAGATGTGATAACTGCTTCGCTCTGCAGGGAGCTGCCTGGGGAACGTCTGCTCCTCTAGAAATATCTCTGCACCCAGCTGCTTTGAGGAGAAGGAGCAAAGCGCTCAGGCTGTGCGTGCTGCAGCGCAACCCGTGAGACAGATCCAGCTGCAGGCAGAGGAGATGCCACGATCCTTGTCCTGGCTCTGGGGGCTGCCCAGATCTATTTATTTATTTATTTGCCACTGCTGATATTCTGGTTTAGCTCCTTCATGACCCTCTCAGCCCAAGGCCGGTGGGTTTGGGCTTACTGTTTTGTGCAGAACGTTCTCTTGGGAGACCTGAGCAAGAACGGTCCCCATGGAAGATCCACCCCTGCCTGAGTTTCCCTATTCCAGGCTGCAGAAAACCTGCAGGATCTTTGGTTCTAGCTATCTTCTCCATCTAAAGCATCACTGCTACTCCAACTGCCCTTGATTTTTCCCCTACACTATAGTTCATCTCCAAAATCTTCAAAAATTGTATCTGAAATCACTTTGTATCCTTAACCCTCTCCTTGTTGTAGCAATCCGATCATTTGTCATTCATACTTGGTGAAGATTTAAACTCATTGTCTCCTGACAACTTCCATTTCCACTAATGCAAGGACTGTACCCCGGTGAGGCTCAGATTTCAGCTTAAAACACATTTCTGAAAGGCTTTTTTTTTTTTTTTTTTGCATTGGAGCCACGTTCCTGGACTTGTTGCAATTTAAGAATTGCATTTAGATATGAAATAGGAAGGGTTCATTTCAGAAGTGCCATAGGGCTGAACCTTGAAGGATGGAGCACACGTGTTAGGGGTGGGAGGGAGAGGAAGAAAGGGCTGTTAGGGGGGAACAGAGAGAATCTGAACAAGACGACAGACAAATACAGGAAGGAAAGAGGAAGCCACCCCTGAGGCAATCCTTCTCTTTAGTCCTTTGCTCCAGAAATGCAAATATTTCTTACAGGAGGGAAGAGAGACAAATTACAAGGCTGTCCTAGCTGTCACTGTGTAGAGCCTGGGAGAACGCAGCCCCGAGCTGCGGGCTTGCCGCAACCCCGGAGAAGCAGCTTTCACCTTGTCCCTTGCAGTGACTGCAAACTCACCCTGTTCCAACTCAGCCTTTTAAACAGCGTCTTCCAAATCAGTCAATTGCAATAAACTGAAATGAGAACAGCCCTGGACAGTGCATTCCTCTACACAGCAGCAAACCCTCTTCCCATGCCTCTCCAACGAGCCTTGCTACCTGCTTCTTCTCTCTTTCTTTCTCTTTAAGGCATCCTTCTTCTAAGAGGCCGCCTCTTCCCTACATGATAGCAGTAAAATATACTTCTAGGGAAAAAAAAATCCCTATTCTTGCACACTAGTTAATCACAGCAAACTTTGCCTTTCATCTCTGCTCTGTTTGCCTTCCCTCTGCCCAGTCTGTCTTCCGAGGGATTTTTTTCCGAGAGCAGTTACCCTGGAGATGCTCTATAAGATGCTCCGGGGTAGCCCTGGATAAATAGCGTGGTCAGATACAGCTGGAAATTGAAGGTGACCATGAAAACCAGATACTTTAGGAGACACAGAGGGAAAAGGCTGCTAATTCATCATCACACTCAATGAGGTATTTAGGTCATCTGAAGAAAAAACAGCTAGTGGACTAGACATAGCACTTTTGGGTGTGTGTATAGCTGATCTGCTTCTTAGAAACAGGAAAGAAGAACATCGCCTTGTCTTTAAAATGCTTCTCTTTGAGAAAGGAAGTTTTTTGCTAAACAAAGACTGTGTTTGCATGGTCTCTCAGCCTTTGCTGGAAACCTCGTTAGTGAGGAGCTGCTGCCGATGGAGATGGAGCAAATGCAGCAAGTTACCAGCCCTGCCCGGCTGCATTTCCAGGTCTCCCTCCCACCTCTCCTGCTCCCTGTCTCAAAATCCACGCTCAGGTCCAGGCTTTGGCTTTCCCACCTGCCCTGGGACCTGCCGATGCTCCATCCGCACCACGGTCCGGTCCCTCCTGGACATTTCCAGGCTCCCTCAATGCCTCGTTCTCCATCTCAAGGCTGATGGATAACACTTGTTTTTCCCCTGGCTCTCCTAGCTCCTGTTGAACACACCAAGGCTGGCAGATATCATTTACAAAGTGATAAATATCCATTATATGTTCTGGCCGGATCCCTCATAACGGATCTATAGCCTCAGTGAAATCAATACAATTTTCTGCAGCTTTCCGAGCTGGATGTCAGTCAAAGAGGAACGTTCATTCTTCTGGGTCCTCTGATGTGCCAAACTAAAATCATAACTCTGTCTCGTGGGAATCTATTAGCTCCTAATGTTATCAGCAGTTCTCGGTTAATAATGCGCCTACTTTCTAATTGTGTCATATACATGGAGATGAAAGAACGCAAGCACAAAGGTTTTGTTAAAGTGACAGAAATGTATCGCACCTCCTGCTTTCCAAGGTGTTGTGCACACATGTTGTGCGAGAGGGAGGCAGAGTGCATGGGAGAGCACTATAGGGGATGGGAGAAGAAGGCACCAGCTTTATCGCAAAGATTGTAATTGAAATTAAATTGTATTCGATGTACCATGATTAACAATTCCAGAGTGAATGTGGGCTGGCAAAGTGATAGTACTCGTGTGAAACGCCTCGTTCAATCACTTCTGAGCACTATTAAAGTCATTTGGAATGATCATTCCTTGCCATTGGCACTTACTCCCCTGACCCAGGAAATGAGCACTCCAGAGACATCACTCATGGGCCAAGGAGCCAAGCTGGAATGTGCCTGGCTCTTTTCCATGAAGTCAGCCAGGCTCCTGGTGCTTATCGGAGCGTTGTGTGACCCGAAGGCCTTAGTTTCTCTGCAAGTGGCTCAAGACCTATGGAGAAGGTGACAAAGGGGAGGACGGTGCAAAGCACAGACGGCTCCTTTCAACGGGGAGTTGAGGCATCAGGACAGACACGACCGTGACTGACGTCCACTGCTGCCTACAGCTCTGTCCATCCACACCCAGGGACAGGAGACCCGTGGCCAGGTGACCATCAGGAGGTCAGCAGATCTCCAAAGAACAGGCCAGCAAGAAGCAGAACCACGGGTAGAGTTACGGCTTAAACCACACTTAGAGCTGCTTCCCACATGGACTGACTTCCTCGGGCTGCCTGGCAGGTTCCATGGAAGGGATTTGTTCAAATGTAAAGCAAGAGTGTGTCTCTTTACTGTTTTATTGTAAGTTCCTTAGAGGCCAAAAGGTTTTTCATCACACTGAACTTGTAATGCAACACTAAAACAATCATCTTGAATCTTGGGAGAATGAGCTCTTCAATAATTCAGGCAGAGAGGAAAACGATTCCAGGATGTTTATGAGATGGATGAGGGGATTTTAATTAGCAGGCAAGATTTCATTTAAAGTGTGCGGCACTCCAGAAGGGGGTAGATTATCTCCTTTGAGAAGTTTTATGCTCTTCCTCGCACGTATGTGACAAACTTGCTTTCAGTGAAGCCGATCCTCATTCAACAGCTTTGGGAGCCCCAGGACTAGGACGTGCTGTTGGGCTCAGGGCTCCGGGGAAGCGACGTGCCGCGAGGAGCAGTGGGAATTGGTGCTGCTTGGAGCAATGGGAACCGGAGCTGCTTGGGTGCTCTGTGGAATCGCTCGTGGCTTGCAAATCCAGTGTCCAAAGCCGTGGAGCAGCAGCGAAGACGGTTGCACTGCTGGAAAGAGCTGTCCAAGCACAACTGTTGCATCCCTTAATGGGAGGCAGAAGGGATTTTAAACACCTGGAAATGGAAGCCGGTCTCAGGCAGGTGGTCTCAGACACTCAAATCCTGTCCTGCTTCCAGGGGTGGGGAATTGCCTATTCCTTTGCTGCCCGAGGACCTGGAAACATCCCCCTCCTCTGCCCGCAGCAGCCCGTGAGTCATCCCCTGCGCCGGCTGCTCAGCACCTTCTCCCACTCAGGCTGAGTCACCCGGCGGCTCCAGCAGAATTCCCCACCAGGACAGCGCTTGCTCAGCAGGAGCGAGCCTGTCTATGGATTAATGTCATGTAAATCTGGGAATAACTCATTGCTGCTGCTAGGAGCAGCTCAGGGCAGGAGCTTCCGCTCTGTGCAGGTAGAAGGAATTTCTCAGCAGGTTTTGGAGCAGCTGCACATGCTGAAAGGCAGGTTCCACATACTGGGATCACTATGACACCAGTCAACAGCCTAACCTGACAATCCCACTTGCCTGCAGAGAAACACTTTTTGTGTAAAAAAGCCCGATTTTGGAGGAATAGCATGTGCTGCAGACCCTACCTTTCTGCAAGATAAACTCCTGCTCTAATCATGGGTTTATTCCTATAACTTTGCCCATAATTTCCAGCCTCCTGTTGTTGCAGAGCCCTTCACAAGCAGATGAGACTGCAGAGTCAGAATTCAATTGTCACATTGCTAAGCTCCTGAATCCGATCTCTTCAGACGGATACGGGTTGTCTGCTGGAAAGGCATCCGGCTTTGCTCTGCAAGGAGCAGAGGGGAGGCGAGCAACTTGCTGCATGGATTAGTCATGTTGTGGTGAAGAAAGCTTGTGCCTCGTTCCCAATGCAAAGCTGCTGGGGTCAGGCTCTTACTGCTGATTCTCTCCCCTACATTCAAAAGCCCTTGAGCACCTGGTATTTTCTCTGCAGGGAGACACTTACTCACAGTGATTAAATCACCTCTCAATGTGATTTTCTTTTACTTTTTGATCGGTTAACCAGATTGAGCTCTCCAGATCTCCCATTTTCTTGATTTCTCTAGTCATGCCTGACCCCATGCAGCTTTCCACCTTCTCTTGCAGACCACCAACCCTGGTAACCAGTGAAGGGCCCGTGCAGGTTCCCCAAGGCAGCTCTGGGGGAGAGAACACATCTTTGCATTCTTTCTTCTTTGCTCTTCACAATTTCATGGAGTTTTGCCTCCGCTTTATGGGCTGTGTTTTCCATACGTACTTCACAAGTGATGATGAAGTGGGAGGGAAGCACCTAAGCCCGGTGCCAGTTTGGCAGCACTCACCAAAGTGATTTGTCCCTGGCAGCTCCTGATTCATGGGCACCTTGGGCAAGGCAAGGGCTGCGAGGAGTCATATCCTTCCCCAGTCCCCTTGAGCAAAGTCATCCTCACGCTTAGTGTTAGCCTTTTAATCAGTAATCTGATCGTGTTGCATCAGAACAGGTAGCTTTATCACCATAACTGTGATCTCCTCAGAATCTGAAAGCTTACTTGACCAGAGAGAGCCTTAATCAATCCATGGCGAGACATTTCCAGCCATTAGGTCTCAATTAAGTGAACCTCATCATTAACTTTGCTGTGGTTTTGCCCTTGGCTGACATCAGTTTAACTGATATAATGTCATCCGTGACACCACACTCACCCTTTCTGCACAGGCTACATTAACTTCTGGGAGTTCCCCAGTAAGGGGAAGGATTTATCACTCATTAGCATTTAATGCCAGGATGCTAGAGAGCTCCTTGGCCAGCTCTGTAAAGACTTCCCATTGAAAATTATCTCAGAATATCAATTTGAAATTAACTAAATATAATTTTCTTCTTATTAGACATCACTTAACAGTCGCCTTGGTCACTAATGGATTGAAGAGTATTTTATTTCTCTCATGTCATACAAGAATATTCTTCTGCTCCTTTTCAAATACCTATATATATGTGTGTATATATAGGAGAACTTCTCAAGATTGCCAGGATCTGTTCCTTGGAGAGGTGCAGAAGAATGAAGCCCCATCAAAATCAGTCTCAAAATAATGAAGTCTTTTGGGGGAGTCCTGGGGGCAGGGGTATGACCACTATTTTTGTAAGAGTGGAAGTTATTTCTTAAAAGACTTAAAAGAAGAAACCAAGACAACCCCTGCCTCTTGGTCTGACACTAATGCAATTACACAAAGCACATTGGAGTCCCAAGCGATCATTTATAGCGCACAATGTGAGAAACCTCAGCCTGCAGGAAAAAATAAATGAAAAAGGAAACAGGGCTAAAGCAACTACTTCAGGATTCACTTGTTTTTGCTCAAGGATGTTGCAAATTGTAGACACCTCCCTGCCGCGTGCATCCCTTCCTCCCAAGCTGCCGCATCAGACACAGGGACGAGCGGTCCCGATAACCTGGACCTGCCAAAATAATTCTTGTCACTCGGGTAGTGAGACTTGTTTCCTTCCTAAAACACCTTTCACCAGAAATGCTGCTTGGAATGTGAGCCTGAATATCCCCAGGCACCTGGAGATCTGTGCGCTGCCTCTGCCGCGGTCCAGGCGCAGATTTAAGGGCTGAAGGCAGGAGAGCAGCTGCAGCTCTTGCAGCACAGGCATCCCAATGCTTCTCTATGGATGCGCTCAGGAGGCCAGATGAAGGATAACCTGGACTCCTGTGTTGTACTGGATACACAGAAAAGTGCACTGGAAACACTAGAAAAGGCTTATTCTCTCTGTCCTTTGACTCTGCCTTCATACTCAACACACACAGTACAAATATTCCTGCTCCCACCTCGCTCTTCTACAACCTTGTCTCCTCTCCTTCCTCTTGCTGACATCCCAGCAAAAAATATATTGGGAAATTCAGCAGGTCAAGCGTTCAGCTCTGCAAGTTCAGGTTGATTTGCAGATTTGATTGAAAAGATTTTCCTCCCCCTGTTAACACCCTGCAAATGTAGCTATGGGAAGCAGAGGGCTCTCTAGAAATCACGGGTGATGGGCTCAGGTATCCCCAGGTTTCAAATAGTTTTCGCTAATGCTGTCTTTCTGGCAGGACTGCTCTGACAGATCAGACTGTCGCACTGGCTATAGACAGTAAAATGAAATCTGCAGTGTTTCCTTCCAAGATTCTTGATGGTGCCATCAAAAACCAATGCGGATTGTGCTGGAAGCCCAGTTCCTGTTTGGAAGTACAGGGTTCTAGAAGCTGTGCTTGCGTTTTTACTTCTTTGGGCTCAGAAAATAGAGTAATCAATTGAAAACACCCAGATTTGAGGGGTGACCATCCTAGAATTAGAATATCTGCCATAAAACTGACATATTTCAGCAAATCCTCAAAGCGTTTTGGTTCAGGAATGCTGCCATGGTGCTGCACAGCTTCAGCAAAGGTTGCCTAAAGGATTTGAGCTCAATTTGTTTGCCTAAACACGGCTGTGTAATGCCATCTAGGAGGCCATAAACTGTCTGAGAAGTCCTTGGGGCTGACAAATATGACATAGAACCAGTGGGAATATCACATTCTTCCAAAGGGAGAGCTGGAGGCTGCAGAATGACCAATCCAAAATGGGGCTAAACCCCTCCACAAAGGCAACTGCAATGAGGATGACTCAACCCTGGCACTGTCCAGGAGCCCGAGCTTGTGACAGGAGCAAATGCAGCAAAACACATGGGGCTACATGTCCTGCTCCCAAACACACTTATCGTATTTACTCCAGGACATGAAGGCAAGCCTGAATGCCATATAGCACTCCTGCTGAAAAACAGCACTTTTTTTCCATTAGAAAAACCAGCATTTCAATAGCAGTTTCTAGTCAAGGCTGTCACAGGTCTTTGCGAGCTTAATTGGGGCAGGGGATGCTGATGAACAATACACTAACGTATTGTTCAAGCTGCTGGCGGTGGAGGCTATCTGACAGCCGGAGTTGCCATGTGCAAATTAGCAATGTGTGAATGAGGAAAATGTTATTCTGGTGGAATTGCACCTGAAAATGAAGTCTGGAGCAAAGGGCAAAGGCACTCGCTGCACGACAGTAATCCGGCTGTGTGGAGCACAGATAGCACCTTCATCTTGAGGGCTCCAAGCACTTGACAAGCATTAATTAACTTACAGCAGAGCCTTGCGTGCTCTCAGCGCTGGCCAGAATCACCTTCTGCTAAAGGAAATAGCAAAACTCGGAGCCCCCAAGCTCGGCGTTGCCCCATTCCTGATTGCTTTTGGAAAACCCAGTGCTGACAATGCATCAATCTGCATCCGTATGGAGATCCATGTGTTCCCTTCTCCAGGGTGCAGCTACACAGACAGACAAGAGCAGTTAAAGCTGCTGTAGCTCTGTAATACAGAGACACTCCCAGGGATCCAGGTCACATTTCAGGTTTTGACCCTGTTTGATGCATTTATTTTCTCTTTCTGCTTCACTTTCCCCCCCTATAAAAGGAGTAATGACTCTGGTTTCTCTTGAGCTGCCTTTGGGACTTCCAAGCCAAGTCCCCAAGAAATCACCTTCTTGAGCCCCCATCAAGCCTCATAACTCAGGGGTGGTGGATATGCCGGCCAGAAGAAACCCCAGGCGAGCTGCCAAGTTGCAAGCACGTTCCTGGGTGACACTCGGGATTTGGATCTTATCAAGAAGTCCAAGGAGCAGCTGCCATGGAACCAGGCTCTGCCCACAGATTGTCTCTGCCTTCTCAGCCTCCTGCTCCATTGCCCAGGTATCTGAGGGATCAATGATTGAACAGACGTACAACAGACCACGAGCTTGCTATCAAGTCAAGGGTATCACGTTCAATGCATGCACTGGAGATGTCCTAATCCATTGCTGGGAACCTAGAAAATTCTCTAGTTTGTGACAAAACCCAAATCATTTATATTTCCTCCTGGATTTTATCGCTGATCTTTTCTGCTCCTGAATCCCAAACTAAAGTCAGAAAAAAAAAAATCCTGCAACTAGTGCCTTTCAGCATGAATTTAAGCCTGGGCAGGAGATCAGAAGGTGTATGTCAGCTCTTGTTTATGGAGCTCCAAAAGAGCCCTTCATGTCTTGGAGTGGGCAGAAGAAATAAAACAAGGGCAATAAATATTTGTTCTCTGTCTGCAAAGGAATTTCCCTGTAAGCCTCACCAGTTTCCAAAAATACCCTGACATGTTATTTTCTCCTGTCTCCTATTGATTCTTGGAGCTGTCACTGTGTCAGACAGTGGAAAGTGCTCTGCAAACACCCTTCTCCAGAGAAAGCTTTCAGCTGCCTTTTAATTCTTTTGCTTAATTTTTATTTTCATATCTTTAGTGTATTTTGGGTGCCTTTTGCTTCAAGCCTAACTCAAATTTTCACATTATTCTGAATTTCATAATTCCTCACTGATATTATGCTTCATGTAGTTTTCAATCTGAGAATTTGGTACCGAAAGCTAACACAGGGCTGATTAAAAATTAATTGTTCTCCTTTCTAAGGAAAATAAATAAATGAATAAAGATTACCTGATGTACTAATAATATGCACAAAATAACAGTGTCTGCCGGAGAGCCTGCCTGGTGAGACACACATTATTGAGGTGCTCGAGTGATCTGCAGAGATAATTCTTCAGCTGGGTTTGCTCCAAACCTCTGTCCTCACCTAACAAGCAGAGCGTGTAGCCTGTGTATTAGCTGGCCATCTGAAAGTGCTTGAATATATTTATGAACCAATTTCAGTGCAGGCATCACCAGCAAACTGACTCCTGCTTTTATTTTCTGCACGGAAAAGCTGCTTGATGCCTTGGCCTCTGGGTGACAGATAGATACTGCAGGGAGTGTCAGAGGTGGCATCATGCCTGGGATGCCTCATCTCATGCCCATGAGAAATCACTTCAGCAGTGGCCTTTCCTTTCCTTTGGGGAACTGTTTTGGTGTGGAAAAATAAAAAAAAAATAGAACTGTGCTAATCTGATAGGAATCAGGGTTTCTGATAGGAAGGGTTTTCACCTTTAAGAAGGTGGGTCTGTGCATGGAGATAAACTCGCTTGGTCTGCACAAAGGTCTGTTAGCCTTAAGGACTGCTAGACCTGAAGGTGACTGTTTTTTTGCAGCAAGACTACTAAAAACATGAATTCCCACCTAGCTCTCGATCACTGGAGGCTCCTTGGTTTCTCTGCCATCAGGAATGAGGTAGGAAATGGCTTATCCTTGTGGATCTTGAGTCCTTCTGCACATCACATCCAACATAGGAGCAGCCTCCTGAGCAAGGGCCAACCTGGATAATGACATGAGAAGAAACACATGGGTAAGACTGCTCTGGAATTGCCCTCCCGCACAAAATCCCTGTCTTTCAGAGTTTTCTTCTGTTATTGATTAGGAAAGGGATGTTCTGAGGGAACTGAAAAAAATAGTAATTTTGGAAACATCAAAATATTTGAACTGTTTTTTGATTGACATGAAAAAATTTAGCATTGTTAGAATGGAAATGTCTTCCCCATCAATTGTAAGGCCATGAAATACTGTTACACCTCAGAAGGAGTGATTAGAAAATAGGGGATGGCAGGCACACAAAGGAACAAAAAAAGAGAAAAAATGGTTTATTGCAAGTTATTTAGCAATCCTATATAGCATAGGGAGGAATATAATGAGGGTCTGAAAGTGCAGTACTTGCAAATTTTCATAGGAATTAATGGCAATACCTGCTGAGGGGGTCTGCAAGGCAGGTGCTCATGAGTGCAGATAAGTCTTTTGCAGCAGATGCTTGGAAGGAGACAGAGGAGCAGAAACAGCCCAGAGACCCTTCTGGGCCCCTCGTTGGGGTATTTATACACCTGCCCACCAGTCCTGCAGAAGGGCACTCCCTAATTCCCCAGGTGTCCTCTGTATCCACACAGCTCTTTGTCTTCACCAGGTGACCTTCATCATTAACCTCTCATCCTATACATTCCCATAGATGCTTTTGAAAGTGACTTTGTAAGACTGTAAGGAGGTAAGAACCACTGGGATGCTATCCCTGCTGCCATGCCCTGTGGCGTAGGAGCCACTGCAGTGCCTTGGGAATTGTGGATGTTGTGTCCTGGGTCCAGCTCACATGCCTGGTCCTGGTCCCAATCCAGGAACCTTGAGAGTTAGAGGGAGGAATGAGGGAAAATATTCTGCTTCCAGGAGAAGATGCCTTTTGCTTGCAAATAAAACCAGGCAGATGGCCTAGTGAATCTCAGTCCTTAATTAAAAGTGCTTTACTCTCCAAGGCAATTATAGGGTAATCCCTGCTGCAGGAGGAGCTCCTCTGGCAGGGCAAGGGTGGGAATGGGTGGAGCATCTCATTCAGCCTCCTCGGCAGCAGGATCAGCCCTCCATCTGCTGCCTGTTGAATAAGGATCTTCCTGTCTCTTTGCTCTGAAGCAGACCCTGAGGAAGGGAAAATAAATGAAAAGGAGGTTTAGGACAGCGCTGGCATGAAGAAGGAGCACGGAGGTACAGGGGAGCCAGGCAGGGAGCTCTGCCAAGCACCAGGTTGCTCTGGTGCCCCATGGGTTGCAGAGATCTCCATGCAGGTCTAGACCCTGTGATCAGCCGTATCTGTTAGCAAAAGCTGCATTGGTCCAGGTGTTTTCACTGGGACAAAAAATTGTCTTTGGACAGCGTTTTGCATGACTAGAAGACATTTCAGCCTGTGCTGTGCCTCTTTTCTTTTGAATCTGTAGTTTAAAATAACTCCAGTCTCTTTATAGGAGCCCTAAAGAGCAACCTCTCTATAAGCCCTGGCCTCTCCCTCCAGGAAAGCCACTAATCTTGCCTCTCATTTCACATGTGTGCAGCCTTGTGGAATAAAACTCAAAACACAGACATCAAATTGAACAATAAAGGAAAATGGAGCGAGTTTAACAGCCTGAGCGATGCTGGTGCCGTTGGACCCAGCCCTTGATTCTCGGGGATCTTGGGGCGATCTTAGCCCAACAAAACAGCCTTTGCTGATGCAAAAAGTGCCTCCTATCTCGCAGACCTCTCAAAGGGCACCTGTCACTGATGGCTCTGGACTCAGTGCAAGATAAGGAGAGGCTTTTGTCCTCCTATCTGCCTCCTGCGAGACCTAAACCTAAGCCGAAAGGAGCGAGGTTCACGGCCCCCTTCCAGCCCTTGGCCACACTCATTTTTCCAGGCAGTCTGTGCTTTTCCTGGTCTCCAGACTCATGGTCCTAACTAAGCCCAGCCTCGTGTTGCAATTAAAGCAACAGCCAAGGCCGGTGCCACAGCGATCTGCTCGACTCCTTGCACGGGGCTTGGGCTGGCCCGGCTTTATCTCAGCAAACCTCGGCGTTATCAGAGAGCGTCAGCAGCGCCCGCGTCTTTGAGACAGGGCTTAGAGAGAGAGAAATGCCACGGAGATAGGGATCGGCACCATCTCCGTTCTCTTTCTCCGTCAAAAGAAACGTGAATGAAAAGGATCTTTCCAAGTCAAGGGAGATGGGGGTCAGGGGAAAAGGATGGAAAAATACTCGGCAGATGAGAAACTTTTCATACGATTTTTCCTGCCCGCAGATGCTATATATAGGTTTAATTAGAACATGAAAGGCGCCTCAGGATTACGCCGTGAGATTTGTTTCCTTAGCCATGTAGCTGGCGCCCCGTGGTTTCAATAACACTGCCCTGGCTCCGCTAGACTCCAAGCAAATATCCACCTATGGAAATTGCGGAATTATCCCTTTGCTGTCTTGGGTCAAAGCACCGTGTGAGCTCAGGAAAGCAAGAGGCGCTGCTTTAAACGCGCTCTAATTATCTCTTGTAAAGGTTATGGAGAAAGCAGCTTGGTGCCTTGTGAATTCTTGGGAGAGCGCCCCTTGAAACGAGCTTCTTTGGACACTGGAAAGTTTTGTCTCCTTCTTGTCTACTGTGCCCTGGTCAGGTCCCTTCTGGCTTCTGTCCTTAATTCATTTTACAGAGCTAAATGTCCCCAAGGCTCCTTGTCCTGTCCCTGTGGATCATGAGACTGCGGCCGCAGAGCCTGTGGATACATCCAGACGCCGAGCTCTTAGCGGGATATGACCTCCTGCAAGATGCATACATGAACAGGGCGGCATCTCCGGTTCTGCCATGGATTTGGGGATGTTTCTCCTCACCCGCTCCATCACCACATGTAAATAGTCCGAGTGTAGCACGGGGAAAAGGATTTACCAACCAGGGAACGTTTGAGGGAGACAAACATGGTTCTCATCCGTGTCCAAGGCCTTCAGAAAAATCAAAACTTTCCAGTTAAATCCAAATTCTTCTTCTTTTAGGAGACATGGGCTGGTTTTGCCGCTGCCTGGAGTTGGGTGGATTGCTGTCCTACCTAAAGGCTCTCAACTACCCTCATCAATCAGCACTTCTGCCCAGAGCCGTTCGGGATCGGGGCAGGAGGAGGATCTGGGGCTGCTCCCCATGCAGATGCCCTTAGGAAAGGCTTTTCCTGAGCCGACGGCCCTCTCTTTATTCCCCACCATTCTCCTCTCACCCAAGTTAGCTGGCAAAACCGCTGCAGCAGCTTTTTCTCCCATCTCTTAGGATAATTATTTTTTTATTGTTGTGATTATTGAGGGCAAAACAAGATTTATTTTCTGTAAAGCAAGCCATGTTATTGTCAAGGTAGATTTAAAGGGCTGGATTAGGAGGTTGCATTACAATACATTTTGTATGAAAATGAAATATCATGAGCAGTTTCTTGGCAGACCTAATGGCTTTTAGGGTTGTTCTTTGGGAATAGCAATTCCAGGCAGGGAGTCCACAGAGAAGGTACAACGCGGTGGTCTGAAAGACTATAATAATGAAAGACTGAAACAGAATGGATATGCATGAGCCAGGAAGATTAATATTTAATGAATGGAGTGAAGACTGCTCTCCCCTAACCATGGAGTGCCTGGGATTTGCAAAGCGGCTAATTTTAAACTATTTTGTATGGAATTATTCATGCATTAGAAATGACATCAGTCTCTTGCAATTCAAGTCACTGAAACGAATTTAAACTCAGTGAAATTTAGTCATCCAAAGGTTGGGTATCGGGTCCACCCACGGCTAAGGCTGTGCAGGAAAGGTTCAGCTTTTAATAAACACCCTGCAGAGCTAGGAAAGATGAGCAGAGCCTTTCTGCTGGGCAATGATGTGACCCAGGACATCTCCTCTGCATCCCAGCTGCCCTTGGATGTGTCCTGGGCGGCCCTGCATGGAGTGGGACACGGCCGAGACCTAGTGACGCCTTTGGGTTGGCAGTGCCAGTGGACAGAACATGACATGTCCTCATCCCCCAGCGAAGAGGATTCGCTGCAAGGAAGAGCCAGTAAGGGATAACAGGGCCCCAGAAAGCAAGAAAATCACTTAGCGGGTGCAAACACAGCACGGGGCTGCTGAAGCGGGGCAGGCGCTAGCACCGCTGCCGTCACCTTCTTCGTGTTTAATAGTTTGCATAAAGCGATCAATTAAACAACACTTGTTGATTCGAGGTCTAAAGAGACTTTACTCTGGCTTCAGCTAGTGGTTTTTGGACCTCAAATCAGACAAGATTTTATCCTTCTGATAAAAGGAGAATGTTCCAAAATAAAGGTCATTTTAACTTGAAATTTTTTATAAATGGAGGGGAAGGATGGCAAGTATTTTCTTCCCTACCACCTTTTTCCATCTTGTTTAAAAGGTTTCCACTTTGTCCCTGTTAGAAAACAGTTTGCTGGAGTTAATGCACCTTCTTGAAAGCCACTGCTATGACCTGACCCTGTATTTTGTGCAGAAAGCAAGAGGCAAATGATAATGATTCTTTCACACCTCACAATCTATAAATTCAGTAAACTCATTGACTTAATGAGAGAAGATAAAACAAACCAAATTAAAAGTGTTTACAGCTATTCAAATGCAGCTAATTATGCCAAAGAGCGTTGCAAGAGTACAGGAGGAGAAAAATAATAATAGGATAAACGTAAGGAAAAGGCAGGGAATGGAACAGGCTGCAGATCTGTTTTCTTCTTGCAAGCCTGCGTGATTTCCTGTATCAAGGAGACTCCATGACCAGCACAAACACTAATGACGAGACCAAGTCACCATGAATATATAGCAGGGAGGAATGAGGATGTCAGACCGACCGCCTTGGATGGGACTCCTGGAACAACATGACTTGAGCTGGTAACGAGGGGGGAAAACAAGACGTGCATGAAGAGTCTGCAGCCTCTCGCTCCATCCGCATAGAAGCAGTTAGAGCATTTTCTTTTGATCGTTCTGAAATAAAACATTTGACTTTGAAATCAATTTATTCTCCATTTGAATAAAGTAGAACAAAAGGTGAGCCTGAAAGTGAAGAGAGAACATTTCACATCAGCTAGAGGAAAATGTTTTAATTAACCCAAATAAGTAGTTTTCTTTCATTTTCTTTGTTTTCCTTTTTTTTTTTTTTCTTGGAACTTAGCGAGAATCTGACACTGGGACTGTCCAAAGGGCATTTCTTCTTTCTTCATCTTTTTTTATTTCATCCCTGGGAAAAAAAAACCCTTTATGTTCACAGCAATTATTGTAAGTGCATCTACAGAAAACCAGACTAAGTCTCAGTTTGAATATTAAACATAATTAAAAGACTTTTCTGTGTTGTACATTGTCCTCCTATCTGCATGCCCATAAATGTCAACGTGTTGCTGGTTACAACTGGTCTCAAATGTAGGAACTACCCTTCCCTCTCATTCCCTTTCTTAAGCAACAGACACAGCCACACGATGCCCCTGCTATCCTGCAAATAAGGCTCTAAGCGGTTCTGTTTCATCATCAACCCAAAAGAAAACCCTTTCTTGTCAGCTTATTATTTCTGCTATTGCATATACTCTTTAAACCAAGCAAGACATGGGTATATTTTAAAAGTCTTTAGTTAATTAAACTCCAGGTCAGAAAAAAAATTGGAGAATTAATAACTCAAAAAGTGATTAATCTGAATCGTGGGGTTTCCTTGGATAGCTGGTAGCAGGGAAATGGAAACTCCCTGCTCTCTATTGAAATGAAGAGAAGGATAAAGGGAGAGTTTGTTCCCTGCCGGAATTGCCCATCCCTGTATCCATCCACAGGTTTGGATAACGCCAGGAACGCTCCCACCAGAGCTTTCCACCTCCGAGGAATTTTGCTCCCCACGATTAATCTCCACAGCCATGTGCATTATTATCGGGATAACGACCTTTAATTCCTTATTTCTTTGATTTGATTTAAAGCCTGCCATTGGCTCTGGGCATCTGCATTCCTATTAGCACATTCCCAAAGGGATACAGCCCCACGTGCAAGGTGAACGGTTACACCTTGATGAATTCACTGGGGAAGCTGCCTCAAGAGGCGGAATATACTAATGTGCTCACAGCAGCAGTTTTAACTCCGTCTGTCACCAGCAGCCAGGAGGAAAAGCATTAAACACAGAAAGTCAGAGACCAAAGACAGAAGGTGGTGGTAGGGAGGGAATAGAAGAACTTGGATTTTTTCAATCCTGTGGCAGTGGTGACATCCATCCCAAAAAGGTTGATTTAGGGACAAGGGAAACCAACTTCTTGGGGATGATTTGAGGCAAAATCTACAAATGCTGGGGCAGAGCATGCCCAAGGGAAGTGCCCGCAGGTGCCCATGGGCATCCTGGCTTTGCTCCTTGTGCTGGACCTCTCCCTCGGGAACACGAGGCTCTGCCCGTCCACCTCACCCTCGTGACCGTCACAGCAGGTACCGTGGCCGTGTCACCCTGCGCACGGCTGCCCACCGGGCAAGACCCTGTGGGCAAGTGCAGGACACCCAAGAGGAAAAGGGAGATGAAGAAGAAGAACATGGCAATTCCCTGCTTGCTTTTAGCTCAGCCTGTTTGTTAGATACAATCCAAAGTCCTGCACCATTCTGGCTGCTCATAGTTTTCATCCATGGAGTGGATGCTTTGTTTTAGAAAACAAACTGTGTTTTCAGCCTTTCCTGCTAAGAGTAGTCCTTAGTTTGCTCGGTACAAGAGTAAGCAGCTTTTCTCTGCTTTTCAAAGGAGCTTCTGATCAATACTGCTGGCCCAAATTTTCCCACTGCTTCAGTTTTCCAGCTGAAAATAAAGACTTACAGAAACCAGAACGCGCACCTGAGCGGATTGATTTTTGTCAAGAGTTTATATGAAAGAAGACTGAAGTGGGAATTGAAACCTCTCAGTCTGGCTCTGTAAAACTCACGTGAGAGCTGAAAGGCCCCAGCTGCAATGAACTCAGCTGCCCACATCAAAGTGAAGGATTTCGAGGTTTGCCAGTACGTGTGGCACTTCCCAGAAGGTTGATTTGGTGAGAAATGTCGGCTTGCTCTCGGTGCCGAAGGGCTGTAAGACACGGTGTGCTGCAGAAGGAAGGGTTCAATGGGTCCGTGCCAGCTCAAGAGGGTGGAAAGAGCCTGAGAACGGCAAAAAGCAGCAGCACAGGAGCCTTGGATGAGCAGTGCTGTGATGGTGCTGGTGCCCCAGAGCTAAAGGGCTCTCCTGATGATGCCCTCTTCCCTTCCCTGTCCTTCCCTCATCCCCAGTTTCTTTGTCACCCCTAGTGTGTTCCCCTTCACCTCAGTATCCATCACACACGTCCCCGGCTCGTTATCCCGTTACTGACTCATTCTCCAAGGATCTTGGTTGTGCAACATCTCAGCACTGCTGTTAGCCTGGCAGCGACAACAAAAGCACAGGGTTAATTAAGCACACAGGAACATAATTGCAATTAAGCCCAAACAAACTGCTGAATCAGAAGAGCAAATTGCCCTGAGACTGGAGGGGGGGATGGATTTGCTTATTTATTTATTTATCAGACAGGCTGATGAGACACAGAGCGGCCAAGCCAGCTCTGCGGCATGAGACCTGCCACTGGCAAAGCGTTTAGGCTGCTGAATAAAAGATAAGGGTGAAGGCAGGAGTGGGAACAGCCGGGCTGCCGCAGTCGATCTCGGCTGGTCTCGCTCTGGGGAAATCCCAGGATCCGAGTTCGGTCTCCGTGACCGGGCTGAGAGCCAAGGGCTGCCCGGAGCTCCCCTCCGCGCTCGCCCCGCGGCTGGGGCCAGCCCGGCACCGACGCTAACACCAGGACAAAGGAAAAGAGGGATTTTTGCACCTTCGCATCCACTGCCCCATTTACTTGTTGGCAGCAAAGAACCCGTTTATTGTGCTCGCTCTAGGGCTGATTCCTATCGAGTCGCTCAGCGTATCCCACTAAGGACATAAAGTTGAGAGGAGCCAGTGAATTACACGGTTCCTGTTAGCAGGACTCAGCAAGGCGGCTGCTGTTAATCATCCCCGCGCTACTTGGTTTGCGTTCTGCTCGCCGTAAATCCCCGCACATTTTGCTGTTGCGGCCGCAGCATCGCTAGTAAAAAAGAAGAGAAAATCGCTACATCGCCACACGCAGAAATAAAATAGGGGGTTTCTGGCCTGGCCTGGGCTATACTTTTGCTTATTGAGGTCTCAGCCTGCCCAAAATCACCTGGTGCTAAATATAAGGCTGCGGTGACTAATGCCAGATCACAGCAGACTGGAAAAGCTGTTGGATGCATGCGAGAAATGGGGCGAATTAACAGCGTTCCCAAGGGAGCAGGGCTCTGCTGGAGCCGAGGTGTGAATGGGCACTCGCAGCCCCGAGTCTCTGCGCGACGTGTGGATGATTCCAGCTCCGGAGAGAAGGGAAGGGCTGGGATTTGAGGATGAAACTCTCTCCCCCAAATGCCAGCTGAGGGTTTTAAAGCTACATGTAAGAAAAGGTCAGTTTGGATGAATTATCTATTTATTATTAAAGGTGAAGGGAAGAAGAGTTCTCTGAGATTATCTACTGTGTGTTTTGATCTGATCAAAATAATGATTTCCCATATTGGTTCAGAATTACATTTAAACCTGAAATTTGAACAAAACTAGAGTTAGAAATACTTGAATAAAAGGAAGAGAGAGCACATGATAGCACTTGAATTTCGGTGCTTTACCCCCAGTTCTGATTGTGCAAAACTTTGGGGCTTAGACTATTCACTTCTAGTGGGAGTAGGATAAAAAGGAAATTTGGGGGGATTTTCCACAGCATGAGGAAAATCCCTCCAGGGCTTTGCAGACACATGAGGCACTGAGGAAAAAGGGGAAGATCTTTTTGACAGAGTGAAAAGCTCCGGCTCCAGGACATTTCCATCTCCATCTCCATCTCCATCTCACCACGGTGCCTGTGCTCAAAGCCCTTGAGTCTCTCTTCGCGTGTGAAATGCTTCTATTGGCGTCTTGAAAACTCCCACCAGAAGTGGTGGAAAAGCAGGTTCTCAACACCTAGGTCGTTCCTGTTGTGACGGGGAACACAGCTGAATGTCTCTAGAGTGAAATAAATTCATTCTTGAGCAATTCTACTGTTTAACTTTCTGCAGACGAGAAGTCACAACGAACGAGTCTTGAGTAGGAGTTGAATATGAAAAACAGACTTCTGCAGAGGAAGGGAAGACGTGAACTTACTGGCTCAGTCACATAAAATTGAACAAGACAGTAATGTCACTGCCTGGTGACAGTTGTGTTGTTGCTCCCAAATCTTGTGTTTTTTTATTATTTTTTTTTTATTCCAGCCATACCAGTAGGTCTAATAAAAGATGTGACTTTGCTCTCCACACTTGGCCCACTTGATTATCTACAAATGTCAAATTTTCTATCGGGTCTTGAATAGATAGAAATTTTAACTGGAACTGCCTCCATCTGCAAATGTGAATCTGTTGGAAATGTTTTATAGTAACACATTGGGTTGGACAATATTGCATGAGGAAAGAAGTTGAAAAAAAAGTGTAGAATCACTCCCACATTACTTGTCCTTTTTGTTCCATTTAGAGTTTTATACTGTCATATTGATGCTGGTATTTTAGATGGATTTTGTTGGATGTACTGAAGTGCTTTTTATATACACTCAGATGTTTAAAAGCAGTGAAAGTTTTCTTTTTTTTTTTAGCCAAAACCTTTAGACATTATTAAAGCAAAATATTGCAATATTGCTGAGACAAATGCCAGAAAATCTAACATTCTAGAAATGTAACTTCAATTTAGGATGAAAAGCAAAGGTGGGGATGTGAGACTTGCACACCACAAGACCTGTCTTGTCTGAAGACCACCACAGGAATTGCCTCTAAGAGCATTTCTGGTAGATCTATTTGCTGGCCTGCTCAGAAGCCCACACAAGCACTTTTCTCCATTTCTGCCAATTGTCTGCATTCCTCCTCCGTTTCAACAACTGCTCCTGGGTCATTTGTGTCTCTTGGGTCATTTGTGAAGAGAAATGGAGCAATCTAGGTAAATGCCTGGGCTGGGCTGAGATCCTCCAGCTCAGGGGCTTGCTAAAACCCGTCCCTTGCCCGTGAAAGCATCTGATCAGTTCTTACTCCTGCCTCTTCTGGGCCCTGGCATAATCTGGGAACACGGTGACCGTGTCCGTCCACGTCCATTGCTGCGGATCGGGATGACACAGGGATGATGCACCTGAGCGTTTATCCTCTGGATTTTTCCACCACCCCAGCTCAGGGCAGCCCATCCGGGCATGGCACAGAATAGCAAGTAGGGTTCAATGAGGAGCTTTCAAAGAAAAGGAATTGGTTTAGATATTTTTGCTTGCATTTATGCCATCCTTGGAGGCCTTGGGGCTATATCATGGGATAGAGTCGAGAAGCAGAAAGTTTTTAACCAAGTTTCACCCTTCATGTAACATCAAGTAACATCCAGTGACTATGCTACCTTCATAGGGAAACATAGGAGAAATTGGGCAAAGTTGACTACGAAGCACTTTTCTGCAGGTGAACCATTAGGGTCAACATAGAAGGGGACTTTCCTTGGGAATACCTGTATTACTGGAGCAAGTCCTATTACTGGAACAAGTCCCTAATGCATAAACCATCGCTCTGTCCGTGGGTTTTGGCTGCAGAGTTGCCGTATTTGCGGTTGGGCTCCCAGTCTACGAGAGAAGTTCTCTCTCCATCAATTCCCATCTCCCAACACTCAGCCTGGAGTCCCGGAGCCGGGCTGTTCTCTTCCTTTGTGAATCATGACCAAAGTGCACAGGGTACACGCTGGCCTTCGTGACAGCACCGATACCCCTACATCTTCAGCAGAGGCTGAACACGTACCTGGCTCTCCTACAATTCGATTTAGAGTGAACACCAGCATGACAGAGCCCCGCTGACTAAAGCCAGCCATTTTTTTCCATCTGCAGCTCTGCTTTCAGCCCTTTTCCACAGATTGGTAATTTACTCCTCTATCCCGAAAAATCTCCCCCTCCTGCACCAGCTCAGTGGGAACAGGACAACCTGGAAAGCTGCTGCCAGGCCACGAATTGGATCTTTGCACAAAGCCCCTGCAAACGATGGGAGAAACCGAGCTGAGGCACCCGATGCAGCTGTTCGCTCGGCCCCACCAGATTGAAGAACAATCTGTCCAGGGCCCAGCGAGCAGGTCGATTCCCTTCCGCTCGGGGAGGCAGAGTGATCTAATGCTGCATTAAGGGCAAGGGCGGCAGCAGCTGGCGCAGCGATGCCGTCCCCGCAATTTATGGATCTGCTCCTGCCAAACAGCAGGGGCTGGGACAAGACAGAAGAGCCCAGCCGCACCACGCTCCGGTGCACTAAATCACGGTCTTAGAAAGCACTTTCTCTAACTTTGTGCTCAAACTTGTCGGACGGGGGTAAAAGAGGCTCTCCAAAGGGCAGCTTGCAAGTGTTCACTGTTGGGATCAGCAGGAGGAAACTTCTCCCCGCGCTGCAGGCACCTGGCGTGTTGTCTGCAGGGTCATCCACCCTTCCTGCAAGGCACAAGTTCTTCTAAATGCCAGAGTGGCCGGCCTGGCAGAGGGCATGAGCGACCAAGAGCCAGGGGTTGGAGGGGATGAACGTTTGCCTGTGTTCCCCTGGGCGGCAGTGACAAAGAGACCGGCTGCTGCTCTGCAAAACGAGCTGAGCTCCCGTCCAGCCTTCGGCATCAGCTCCCTCCCCGGCCAGTGCGGCCAAGCACAGAGCTGGGAGCTGGGGTCTGCCTGGAGGGATAAGGAGCAGCCAGGTAGGACATGCAGGAAGGCACAAGGGGACGCAGGGGGATGCTACAGGGCTGGCACTCGCCTTCCCATGACGGGGTCACCGCCGAGGGCTCTGCCTGGACCTGCTCCCACGGGATCTGTCACTTCTGCCGCTGGCTGCTCCTCGGCTCCTACTCCATGGTGTTTCCAGCAGCGTTTCCTGCCGGCGGTTGCCACTTGTTTCGCCTGGCAACACCTTTTCTCTTCCTATTAGCAGCTCCTTGCAAGCTGCCTGATCCCCAGGACGGGGAGAGGCAGTGGGACACCGAGTGTGAGTGAAGGACGGGTCCTGCGCGCAGGGAGGAGGGCAGCACCCTGCAAACAGCAGCGCAGCCGGGACAGGCACAGCATCCCGGGGGATGTTTCTCCTCCAGGCCCTGAAGGAGACGGAGCAGATCACGATTCCTGGGCTAGGAGGCAGAGCGCAGGCAGGGGCATGCAGCCTCAGCGAGGGCACACGTGCAGGTGGTTCCTCCAGGTCTCTGCTCCTGTGTGTGGAGCAGAGGGTGCTCCTGCTGCAGGCCAGCTGGGAGCTCCATGCTGTGGTTGGGATAGTTGCATTTGGGACAGGACCGGTCCCTTCTGCAGCTCCAGGTACTGAGCCCAGACCCCAGCTGCTCCAGAGCGAAGGCTGCCTTTAAATAACACAACTCGTAAATCCCCCAGCTGCTCTGTTTTCCCTCTAGGAAGCAGGAGGGAGGCTTTGCTGAGAAATGGCAGTGTGAGGGCCATCACCACACTGTGCATGTGTGCCCTGCAAACTGGGGTCTTCATTCCCATCTGGGGGCTCCCAGAGTTCCTGCAGGGCACGGGCAACTCATCCGATAACTCCTGACGTCTCCAAAGGGTCCCTTGCTGGCGGGGCTGACCGTGCAGACCGGGGGAGCTGCTGCCTTGCACACCTTGCGCTCAGTCCCAACTCCAGCCTTTGGGATCTCTCCCACGCCGCGGGTGCTCTCCTTTGCATGCACCACCATCTAGTGCGCTGCACTGGAACTTCATGCTTCCCGCTCCAATTTTATTCTTCGGCTGCATACGATCGTTGGAGCTGGTGGAATAATCGGTGTTTAACAAGTTTTCCACTCCATGGAGTTGGTTATCCTTCTCAGCTACTGCAAGGGATCTCCCAAACCAGCCGTGATTCTCATAGCCCTGATGAAGATGGGATCGCTCGGGGTGGATTCATCTGCTCCGTCATGGCACAGCAGTGGCTCTCCATACATTTGCTGGCTTTGGAAGTCGCTGGATGCCAGGGGGTCCCTGGCTGCATGTCCCAGGCTGCAGCAGCAGCAAGGGAGAGGGAAGGGGAACACCCTGCTCTAGACACCCAAGGGGTGGAAGGTGAAGGAGGGACGCGGTGGGGCGGCTGTTTCTCAAGAGGTCCTACAAGTCAAACCCCTCCACTTGGACAAGGCTCCTCCCTCAGCCCAGTTCCCCTACATATTTATAATTAGAAGCTGTCCGTATTTCTATAATCCAGCTCATTTTTCCTATTAATCACTAGCAAAGGATGCAACACGAGCACGGCTGTGCAGGAGGCCCCTGGCTTGTTCTGCTCACAGCCCCTGCTGCAGGCAGCGAGTGGGGACGGCACAAACAGGGAGGATCATTAGAGCCAGCCCTGCTTTGCCCTCCTGGATAGCGGGTGTCCAAGCAGGTCGGTCCTGCCACCGCTTCAGCCCGGGCTCCTCAGATCTGAGACGCTGCAGGCGGCCCCTTATCCTGCTCCGCGGCACCTCTGCAGCCGGCACACGGGAGGAACGTGACTCACGCTCACCTGCAGGTTAAATGAGTTCAGATTCTTGTCCATGATTCAACCTAGAACAGTTCTTTTGTGGTGCTTATTCCTGTCCTGTCTTGGATCTAAGAGGTAAGTCCAGGGCATGAGTCTCTTCCGATTCTGATTTCAAATGCAAGCGAATTTTCCCAAATTAGGGGAAGGAAACGGCCGAGCTTGAGAACATGGGCAGAGCTGCCCAATAAGTCATAGTGCAAAACCCGGGTCGAGCACCCGCAGCTGGACACCTGCCCCAGGAAATGCAGATCCTGCCCAGGCCCCCGCGCTGGCGTTTGATCACAATCAAGCAGAAGTTTCAAGCAGTGGAAATAAGATGACATTATTCCAGGGAGAGCTGATTTCATGAAAAATGCATTGTCTTTCTGTGGCTTCAGCAAAAATATATATTGGTTTCTGCCAGATTTAATTAGAAGCCATCTATTCTCGAAACTTGTGAAGAACTGGCACAAGAAGAGAGTGAGCACAAAAGGTTTGAGAGACTTCACGTCTCATGTAGGGACTGAATTAAGTGACTTTAACCCTTTTCTTGCCACTTAAAAATAAGGTAAATTTCCTCTGCCTGAAAGCGGACTGGAAAACAATCATATGGAGACAATAAAATGTTTATTTTCTGTACGAGCTGGGTTCAGGAACACTCGCTTTGCTTAGGTTTTGTATGAAAACCCGGCTTTGGGCTCCTCACTGATTTTCCGAATCCCTGGTCAAACAAGCTGGTTTTGCAGAGCTCGTGCGGAGAGGGGAGCTTTGCAAACAGGGCAGCAACCTGAGTGTGAGCTGCAGCTCGAGAGTCTGCTCCCGCCACGGGAGCAGCGGGAACGGCATGGGATGCGCTAGGTCGATCCCTGATTCCTGCTTTCAAGATCATGAATCATTCGGGGCCAGTAGAAAATCTCCCTTCACATCCAGTCCAGCCAAGGTCTTGGTCAGTCTCTGAACCTTGGCATTGAAATTAGCAGCAGCTGCTTTGCCATTCCATTAAAAGTTGATTTGTTGCTGTGTTAAACCATGAATTACTGAGGACGCTGAGATAGGAGCTTTTTTCCCCCTTCACTCCCTGTTATTAAACCTCTAAATCAGGTTGCCTAAGGAATCGTGTCCGTTGCCTTCATAAACCAGAGCCGGGCAGTGTCCCCGCGCGCCCCGGCGGCTTTGCTGACGCTGCAGTTTGCAGCCGCTCCGGCCGGAGGGGTGAGGACGGGAGCCCTGGCTCTGTGCAGCACCAGCCTCAGCTCTTTGGAGATGCCGCTAACCATTTGACCTAGGATTTACTGGAAAGTGGTCCGAAAAGCAGTTCTTAATCTTTCTCTCTTATCATCTCTGGGCTGATCTATTTTATGTTTTGTTACAAATCAAAGAAAGAAATGGCAGTGTTTGTTCTTTGCGCTTTTCTGATGTTGCTGAACAAGATTTGATTCTTCTGATTCTTTTTTTTCCCCAGGTATCAGTCACCGGGTTTGCTACAAAAGGCTCTGGCTGGCCGAGCACTGCTCTCTCACTGGCCACGTACCTGGTCTCCGCTGCTCTGCCGAGCGGGAGCAGCATCGCTCCGGGCTCTGCAGAGCTGGTAGCAGCCCGTTCCACCAGCCAGCCCAGCAAACCGCACACCCAAAGTGCTCAGCTTTGCTCTGATGCCATTAACCAGGATAAGCAGTTTCTCCTTCATCTTTTGGAAGGAACTCTCTGTCCATCCTGCACATAGGAGATCAGCGAGGAGTTTGATGATGGATGTGAATTGTCCAAGGAAGCCCGGCCCTCTTCCTGGTGTTCCTTGGGAAAGCTGCCCGGGGAAGAAATCCCACCTCATCCCCACCAGCTGGCCCTGCTGGTTTGCTCTCCCAACAGCCCTCAGATTTTGTTCCAGGAGCTTCTCCAGCGTCCTCTCCAAGCCGGAGGTGTCCCTTGCTCCCTACCTGCAGGAGGAGGCTATGGCATTGACCTGCCAATGCTCCTCTCCTTGCAAGCTCAGTTGAAAACCCGTTTCTCAGAAGATCACATTCATTTTCCATGGTCCACCATCATGCTGGCATGTGGTTTAGCAACACTTGGCACAACAGGGCACGAGATGCTGAGACCTGTGGGCACCACCCCAAAAGTGTCACGAGTGCCCTGCTTTCTGCAAGGACTAAGCAGAAATCAGTGCTGGAATGGGAGAGTTCCTTATGCCGATGTCTCCACGGGAGCCAAGGAGTAAATGGCTCATAAAAAACATCTCTTCTCTCCTATTTTCAGCAGTTTGAAGGGATCTGTGCATCCCGAGCAGCTCCCCTGAGCAACAAGGCCTGTGCAATGCAATTCTGCAGAGGGAGAGCTCAGCCCTGCACTGTCGTCACTGTGCCACTCTGCACTAAATCAAGCTATATCCAAAAGGAACCCAGAAGTTTCAAGTACTCTTCCTCTCTCAGAAAGGACGAGGATTTAGTAATTTTTATCAGCACGAAAACAGCTCCTCTCTGGAGTGGAAATAATCTTACAGAAAAGTAAATACTATAATCTGGTCTAGCTGCTGTCTCTGCTGCTTCTCAGATCACCGAATAAACATTAACTAACCCATCCAGCACACCCGAGGAGAGGAAAGGATTAGGTCCATTCAACACGCCATGGGGCACAAATGAATTAGATGGAGTATTTGCACATTGTCAGGGCCTGAGCAGCGCGTGGGCGCTGCAGCTCCGGCCACCGACCCGCTTGGCTGTCCCCTTCCTTGTCCACTGCTCTGGGCTGTGCAATGACGGCCCTGCTGGCATCACAGGATGCAGCCTTGGCATTCCTCTGTCCCTAAATGCAATGTTCTTGGGGGCTTTATGGAATTCCTTCATGTCAAGTCATGGCTCATCAGCTGCATTTCCCCCGAATCCCCTCGGTGAGGTATCCTGCAAGTTACGGAAATGGAAAGAAGCAATTGTAGCCAAATGCGGTTGGAAGAGAATAAAACACTTGCATAAGGGGAGCCATGGAGTTGGCTCTGGGCTGAGGGGGATCTCGGCAGCCCTGAAAATCCTCTGAATTTTGGTTGACTAAATCTGCACCCAGAGAAGTGGCTGAGCAGGGGAAGTGCCGTCTTGTACCGCGCGTCCCCGCAGCGCGTCTCCCCTCTCCGCCAGCTTCGCCCCTGCGGCTGCAGGACACCGATTACTTTTTACACTGTTTTTCTTGTTTTTTTTTGACTTCTGCCACTGGAGGAAAGACGAGCAGGGTTGCTATAGCAATGAAACGGTGGCTCCTTTACTCATAGCATTCCCGGGTTTAATTATTCCTAGGATCAAAATCCCATGCAAACTACCTTCTTTGGAGAGTTTCACTTGGGAGCAGCGGTGGAGCTAAGTAGAAGTTAAAAAGAAATAAAAGATGATGAAGACATCTCAAGGAAAAAAATGGGGAAAAAAAAGTGTTTCGGTGAGTTTTTTTGGGCCTTTTTCATGTGCCGACAGAACAAATGCCTGGTGTTACCCAGAGAGAAGGGCCTGGAATGGCTCCTCAGAGTGAATTATTCATGAATGATTCAAAGTGCTTTTATAGACTTTCAAGGAGTGAGAGCATCAGGCAGAACTAAAGCAGATAAGTCAAAATAAAACCGGGTAAAGTTTAACACGGGGAACAAGTATAGTTTCAAGGACTAAATTAGCCAGCTATTTAAAAGGAGAGCCACCAGAGGAACAAGTAGCTCTAAGACCACATTTTTCATCCCCAAATCTCTAAGCCCAAGAGATGGGATAGAAGTCTCATTACTTCCATTTTGTATAAGAAGCCAGGAAAACGAGGTAGCCAGGAAGGCGGGAGTGAGCGGACTGGATGCCTGTTGCTGGAGCAAACCTCGCTGCAAGTGCAGTATTCCCCTTGGAAACAGGGTCTCCAGCTGTAACTCCGCTGGCTCCGGTGCCCTGGGGCTGGGTGATGTCGGTGCCGTCCGGGACGCTCTGCTCCTCGCTGCCGGGGCCAGGCCGTTCCGGGGTGGTTCCCGTCTTCCCGTCCCGGAGCGGAGCCACTCGCGCTGCTCCGCGCACAGGGGAGCGGGAACATACCCGGTCCTCCCACCGCTGGGGGACGGCAGAGCCGGTGGGCAACCTTCCAGAAAAAAAAGTTTTTCCACCCAAAAATGCTGCTTTATTGGCACTGGCGCATTCCCAGGGGAAAAAAATATATTTGAGTCTACGCTTTCTTTTTGGAGGGGGCGAATGGATATCAAAATGAAGCATTACGTTGTCCTAAGCACTGTCCTCTGGAGCCTTTCCTAAGTGAAGCCACCTGAGATTTTTGGTTTTATTTCAAAGACCCTTTTCTGCCCTCTAATCACTTTCATTTCATACCTTATTATAAATCCAGACATAATATTAAATACATTGAAATTCAATAAAAATTTTCAACTGTATATCCGTATTTTTTAAAAGCCGTTTTAATGAGCCAAACCTGCTTTGGAAGGGATTGGATTTAATATTAGGGGAACCCTCACGAGGCAACGTTGTGCTCCTGTTTGGAAGGAAAACTCATTTAAGCAGCTGAGCTTCCTAATGGGCCTTTGGGCTCCCAACAGCTCCGGGACTTTGACACCAAGCAGTTAGGTGGTGAGAGGATCCAAAAACGCGGGTAAGGCTGAGGGACACACTGAGTCCTATAGGAGCATGAACCTCTGGGGAGAAGATGTGGGGAGCCCTTAGTGTCTCCTCCCCTCCCTGCTTAAATAAACCCATTTCCCTTGGGTTTTCCAGTGGGCATTCCTCACCCTGAGCATTGCAACCTGTGCGTGGACACAAGAGGGCAGGCGCAGAACACGCAATGGGAGAGGGATGAGGTTCTGCTCCCTGTGTCCCTCGAGCACCCCTGGACCTGCTGCTCACCACCTCCATCAGGTTGTCCCTGCCTTCCCCACTCTGAACGGGGAGGAAAGGGGATTTTGGGGGAGAAGGATGTGTCTTCTGGTCCCACCTGGCTGCAGACAGCTGTGACAGTGGGGCCAGCTGTGCGTTTCACTGTTGTCCCCTCCCGGAGCACCCCTGGGGCTCAGGTCTTCTTGGCTGGGCTCTGCAAACCCGGGGGTTTCATGGGATGATGGTGACATTGTGATTCCCTGCCCTGCCGTGGTGCGTGCACACAGGGACACGGAGTGGGATGAATACCTCTAGATAGACATCTCCCCTTGTCCTTGTCCGTGTCACCTGCAAGCACCACCCAGCCTCTTCTCCTAAGGGCTGGGGACACCTCAGGCAATGCCACCCCCATGCCCAGCCTGACACCGAGGCCACAGGCTGCGTGTGGGGTGCTCACTGGGGACCAGCCATCCCGCGGGTGCGTCTGCCAGGGTTACGGCATCGGGAAAATCCCATGGAACCTCCCAGATCCCTAACGGAGCCCCCAAGCCGCAGGGAGGGACCCCGCGAGTGAGCACGGGACCGCCGACCACCGCTGAGCAAGGAGCTTCTTCTTGCAGCCGGTACCCAGAGCACTTCACATAGTTAAATAATAAAAGGCAGCAGATGGTATATGGTATGAATTACAGAAAACAGGGTTGTAAAGGCGGCGTGCGTAGTGAATAAATGAAAGCATTAGTGCATCAGGCCAATAAGGCAGACGGAGCTGGGTGGGGAAGAGCTTTGCAGACAGCTTGGTGGAGGGTGGGGGAAGGAAGCCCATTCTTACCAGAAATATGTTGTAGAGGGGCAGTGCATGAAGCAAGGACTCCCTCCAAGGGCCTCCGAGGATCTAGACGGGCTCTGTCTAGAGCAGAGGCAGCGGAGGAGGAACCGTCTTCTGCATCAAGGTCCATATTAAGTTCTACATGGAGGGAACCAACTCAGTGCGGCAGCTCCCACCCACTCTTTTAGCCTCATCCTGCCTCAGTTTCCCTAGTGTAAAATGGAGATAAAAACGCTCAGCTCTGGCATGAGCAGCGCACAGGCACATGCCACTTCTGGCTGAGCTTGCCAGCGGCTGCCCGGAGCAAATCCTCTTCCTGAGGCAGCCAAAGCAGCAGGTGCCTCAGTGATGTGAACAGGGTGCAGGCTCATCTGCAGCCCAGGAGAGCCTGTCATTGCAGCTTGCCATCCCCCAAGACGTGACTCGCTCCCGCTGGGAGATGCGGATGGATGCAGGGAATCGAGGCATCGCTGTGGCTTTGGGAAGAGGGTGCCTTGGTGCCAAGTGCCGGCTCTCTCAGGGCCGTCACAGCAGCTCTTGGGGTTAGGAAGTAAAAAATGGGCTCCTTTTGCTGACGCTGTCCCCGATCATCTTCAGTCCTGACCCTGTGGGGAGGTAACGCTGGATTTCTGCAGGGGCTGAGAGTGCTGGGCATCCCTCTGCAGATGTTTCAGCCTCTGCCTGTGTTTTGGAATGACGGTCCCAGTCAGCCCCACTGCAAATCATCCGCTGGGTGCGATGTGGCCTGAGGACTCTCCTCAGCTGCCCTCGGGCTACGTGCGCAGAGGAGCTGCTGTTTCCTTCTAGATCGAAACAAAAGCAGTAAAGAGTAATAACACAGATGGAGACGAGGTGGAGGATTAACCTAGACCCTACCGAACCCGCACAGCGTGTCGTCCTGGGACTGTGCAGCACTGCTCCCTCTCCAGCAGCTTCTGAGGATGCTGCTGTGCGTGGAGATCTCACGGGAGGATTTGGGTAAGAAACCTTCCACAACTGCTCCCCCCATCCAGCTCCAAGCCTCCCAGCTGAGCTCATGTCTGGGAGCCTCTCCCACAAGCAAACCCCATCCAGAGGCAAACTGAACTCCTGGAGATGCTGCTGGACCAGAGGCTTTTGAGTCGCGGGGTGAGCCTAGAGGCTGCAGGAGCTGCAGGAGCTGCAGGAGCTGCTGGCTGGAGCCCTCTGCTCCTGCTGCCTTGGTGCTTTCTGCCCAGTTGTTCACCTGCTCCGTGCAGGCGCCCATGGAGCTCAACTGCAAATTTTCTCCTCTTTTTTTTTTTTTTTTTTGAATCCTTTCCCTCTCCCTTTCTCCTCTCTGACTATTCTTGCATCCTTCTGCTAAAGGAGCTGTCCAGCTTGCGCAGTGGAAAGCCCTCAGCAGCAGCCCTGGCAGCACGAGGTGCATTTTCCAGTGGCATTTTTGGAGCCTCCCTCACCCGTAAAAACATTGGCGGACGGAGGGGCAGGAAGGAGGACACACGTCTGAATCAGCAGCTTGCAGCATCGGAGCAAAGGAAAGCGGCAGAGGCGGCCGGCGAGCCCCGCCGCTCCGCAGTCCATCAGCCCGGGGAAGCAGCATCCTTGCGCTTTACGCACTAGTTAACAGGCTGCAAGCTGCCTCGGCTGGGTCTCAGCTCTCTCCCTTAATCTCATCCCGGTTTGGCGCGCGTGTGCGTGCATGTGTGTGTGTGTGCAGGGGGAGGACCTCGCTTCCATTGGCTGCGCGCTCGCTTCCCACCCACATCCCTTCCACATCACCTTGGTGTCTCCCTAAATAAAACCAGTCCCCCTTACCGCGCCGAGGAAACCAAGAGCTGGAGTTTGAATGGATTTTATATCCATATTTACCCCACGGAGATGCTGCTGAGCTCGTAGGACAAGCCTGCAGCAGCTCGCCTGAGCCTCCCCGCCTCTCCCCCTCCCCTGCAAGGGTTTAATTACTTCCAAGAGGGGAAGGGAGGGGAGGGGAGAGATCCGGAGCCGGGTGCTTCCCGGATATCGACCCCTAAGGCACCACCAGGATTTAACCAGCTCCGTCCCTCATGGATCTGAAGGACAGCACCAGCGAGGGCAGCATGGGCAGCCTGCAGCCTTCCAGCATCCAGATTTTTGCCAACACGTCCACGCTGCACGGGATCCGTCACGTCTTCGTCTACGGGCCGGTCACCATCCGGCGCCTGCTCTGGACCTTGGCCTTCGTGGGCTCGCTGGGTCTGCTGCTGGTGGAGAGCTCAGACCGGGTGGCTTTCTACTTCTCCTACCAGCACGTGACCAAAGTGGACGAGGTGGTGGCAAACAGCCTGGTCTTCCCTGCTGTCACCATCTGTAACCTCAACGAGTTCCGCTTCTCCCGGCTCACTACCAACGACCTGTACCACGCCGGAGAGCTCCTGGCTTTGCTTGATGTCAACCTGCAGATCCCCAATCCCCACCTGGCCGACCCAGCTGTCTTAGCCATTCTCCAGGAAAAGACCAACTTTAAGCAATACAAACCGAAAGTTTTCAGCATGCAGGAGTTCCTGGCACGGGTTGGCCATGATCTCAAGGATATGATGCTCTACTGCAAATTCAAAGGCCAGGAGTGTAGCCATGAGGACTTCAAAACTGTGAGTATGAGCAGACCTCGCGCTCCCGTCTCTCCCGTGGGCGTGCAGACGGCGGTGCTGCAGGCCGAGCCGCACGGGCACGGCGCCGTGCGCGGATGTGCCTGGTGCAGGGAGCAGCCTGTTGAGCTGAACTTGGGTTGTTGAGTCCTTTGTGTGCCGCTTGGCAGCCACAGGCAGCAGCAGCCCCTGCCAGGCCCGTTTTCCTAGGAGGCGGCTTGGTGTCACCCGGGGTGTCCCACGGGTCCTGTCGAGGCGCTGAGCAAAGAGTCTCTTGCTCTGGTCAGTGTTAGCCAGCTAAGGAGACGGATGGATAGAGGGCAGTGAGAAAGGCAGGTGCTTTGGGGATGAGCTCTGCCCCTTCTCCAGTGGTGTCTCCTGGGTGTCTGCAGATGTGCTGAAATTGTGGCTTACGATCGAACTGGAAGGGAGATATTTCTGCCTGTTCCTTGTGGTCATCCATCCCAGCCTGCTGCGTGACGCGGGTCCTTCCCTCTGCTCTGCTAGAAAGAAGGGAAAGCAAAAGGGATCCGGCTCTGCTTGGTGCCGGGCGGGCAGGGAGGTGGAGCGAGCTGGGCGGCCGGGGCTCCCGTGGGAATGCGAACGGTTCCGGGTGACATCCTGGTGACAACGCGCACCGGCAGACAGTCCCTGCATGAAAATAAAAATCGAAACGAGGTTGTCCAGGAGCAGTGCCAGGCTGTGGTGCTGGCAGCGGGTGGCGTGTCCCCGTGCGGCGCGCTGGGTGACGGTGCCGTGCTGGGGAAGGGGGCAGGCGGAGGGGTCCACCCCTGGGACCGTGGAGGGGTCTGCGCTCCCCCATGTGCAGCCTGGTCCCTGCTCCAGCCCGGCTGCCCGTGTGCCCGGGTCTGCCTCAGCCTGGGCTTTGGGCTGTGCTGTGCGCCCGTCTTCCCCTGGCTCAGCAGGCTGAGGGCTTCGGTAATCGAGGAGTTGGGGTTTCTGTGTGCCTCTAGCAAGAGGAAATACTCTGGGTCTCTGCTGCTTCTGGGTCTCCCGTCTTATAACCCCAACAGACTCATGCTACAAAATCATTGCCACTGGATGGACTGTCCTCTCCTCAAGGGTCGGAGTAGGAACATTCCATTTTATGTCTCTGCTACGGTCCGTGCATGCCCGGGCTCCCTTCCCATCCTGCCCAGGCAGGCAGGCTGCTCCTTTCCTTCTGCTCCTTGGGCAGAGCTGGGGAAAGCTCGAGTCACTCAAGGTATCAAGAAGGACGTTTAAAGAAAAGGTTGCCCAAGAATAGCCATGTGTGACTAAAGACAGCAGATAGCGTCCACATCATGGAGAATGGAAGGGAAGAGGAGGAGGTGCAGGAGTCCAGGGGACAGAAAAGCTGGGGAACGGGAGGACAGAAGGACAGACCTTCCCCTCGCCATAGCAAGAGCGTGGGGAGAAGGAGGAATCCTGCCAGCGGTTCCTCAGTCCTGTCCCATGCAATAGATGGAGGTTTCAAGTCATTCAGACTGCAGGCATTCCCTTGGCTTAGCAAGGACAACCAGACAACCCGGCAGTCCTGGTCTCCACTCTGACTTTACCCCTAAGAGACAGTAAGCAGGAAAAAGTGCCTGTCTGAAAGCTGTGCAGGTCTTCCCCCAGGAATCCCGATGTAAAAGCCTTGGGGCTGCCTCGATGTTGAATCAGAACCCTGATTTCTACATGAATTTTGCATTTAATCGTCAAGGACCTGTTGCAACGTTGCCCAGAGGCTGTGTGACATCCCAGTCCTCTATCCCACTGCATGAATAGTTGGCAAAGAGGCGAAGCACCATCAGTGAGGCCTGATTTATTTACCATCCCGATGGGGAACATGAAGTAAATCTCAGAGCAGTTTTGTAACATGGCATCCTCATCCCATCCCTCCCACCTCTCCTTTTATGCTCTCCAGATTCATGCATCTGGGAGCAGAAAAGGCAGGCGTGTTGCGGTGGGAAGCACCACGAGAAGGGCTTAGTTCTGCTATCAGATACTGCTGAAGAACGTGCTGTACCGTTGCCCTCCGTTTGGCTGTGGCTCGCGGTGCAGATGCGCGCGGCGTGCGCCGTGTCCCCGCAGCGGGAGAGCGGGAGCTGCCGTGGGAGCTCCTGACACACAGGAAGACACGACTTCACCCTCCCTCCTCCTCCGCATCTCCTCTTCGTGTCCCTGTCACCGGTTTATTCCTGAGCTCTGCTTTCCTTCCCGCTCTCTCCCTTCTCTTGAGCACAGCGTCTCGCCAGCAGTGGTCACCTGGATGCGGGTCTGCGTAGAGGAGCGAAGCCCCCCGCTTTGCAGCCCAGAGCCATCCAAGGGGAATGGTGAGGATGAGGCAGAGTGTGTGCCGGCTCCTCGGCGGGCACCGCGATGCACTGAGCAGCAGACAGCGTAACGCAGCCCGCTGCTGTAGGCAGAGCAACAACAGCACGTTGGCAGGACACATTTCAGCAAACCCGCTCCCTTAGTCTGCTAGCAGCAGCAGCAGCCAAGGAAATCCCCCTTTTTGTGTGTGCATTGCTCCTCTCAGGAGGTCTCTGTTGAAAAATGACCCAGAGAGGCATTTTTCTAGAGGAGCGGCGCTCACGCGGCGTGAGCAGCCTGGTGACACCAAGGCCATCCCATTCCAGTGCTGATGTTGAGCCTGAATTTCCTGGGTATCTCTGTGGTTGTGCTAGAGCAAAGCCTCTTTCCTGCACATCTTGTCTTGGATCACGGTCCTCTGCGGTTCCAGTGTGGGATGAATGGTTTGCAACCAAAGGAGTCTTTTTTTGTGCATAGCACTGCAAGTGTGTGCTGCAACCTGGGATATGAAACAAACTCCTTGGCCCCATGGAGTAAAGGGAGGAATGACTAAGGGGAGAGCTTGAGTGACGGAGGCCGTGAGCAGCAGGGCAATGGGGAATCTCCTTGCCACCTTGCTGAGGACGGTAGCCAGTAGCCAGGCTTGCCGGCTGTTGGCAAGAGGATGGCAGCGGGCTCTGTTTTGGTGTCTTGGTGCTTCTTTTCCTGTCAGGTCACTTGCTAAATGGAATGTACAGTGTGTGCTTCCTCACACATCCAGTTCATTTCAGCAGTAACACAATAACGTAGCTTGTGTCTGCTATGCCTTCATTGCTGGAAGCCTATTTATTTGCAGTGGCCACAATAGAACTCATTTATTTTCAATATACGTTCTTACCAGTAGACAGTGTGCACATAACGGGAGCCCCTCATGAAAATACTTCTATTGTGAGACACCAGTACCTATCAATCTGCCTTTTCTCATGCATTTCTTTTCCCCTGTTTCTCTCGCATATGTTGATAAGTGCAGTATTTAGTAAATAACTGGTCCATGCACGTTCTCATCCTCTGTTATACAACTTCCATGGCGGTTCATAGAGAGCATGGTGCTACTTTTGTTTGGACAAACCTTATGTTTTTTATGTTTTTTCCTTCTACTGATCACAGCTGTTTTGCAAACTTTGTTAAAAAGCATTTACACTGGATGGAATAACTCCCCTAGGAAAGAAAATTCAGAAATGTGACTGCGGCTCCCTTAGCTGCAGTGCGGGTGAACCGAGTCCAGGGTCTGGTCTCACTCGAGCCCCGAGCGCACAGCAGTAAACACTTCCTTGGTTTTCTTGCGAAAAGCCTGTGTTTTCCCCCAGGTTGAGCCGTTTCTGGGCTGAGCACACTTCCCTCCATCGCTCGCGGTTCGAGATGAGGCATAATCTCAAGATTTGAGACACTTCAGAAATGAGCACGTCTGAAGTGTCAGATGCAGCTGGAGATCAGAAGGCTGCGAGCGCGAAGGGAGATGAGCTGTAGCGGGGAAAGGCACAGCAGTTCTCAGTTCAAGAGCCAGCTGTGGGCTCACATTTCCCTTGCTTATGGCCTTGGCTTACGCGGCAAACCAGCCGCTTAGTTTGAGGGAGAGGCAGAATTGCTTTCCTCTTCACCACAATTATGCATGAGGCTGTGGAAAGGCAGCTCCTCGGCTTGCACTTCATAGCTCACCTGCCCAAGAATTCCCACTGCAAGCGGATCGGGAGTTTAAGCAGAATGTAAACACCAGCCTGGAGAGAGGGTAGAGGATTTTTCCAGGAAATAAGAAAATCTGGGCAAGAAGTATGTCGCTGGAAAGGCAAGGATGGGGGGCTGTTCGCTGCAGAATTATTATAGACTTTGGGGGAAATCCCATGGGGGCTCCCCAGGTCTCTAAGTCTGGACTCCTCCTGCACATCAACTGTCCTACATGAAAAACGGGGAGAAATGGCCTTTCTCCCAAAGACAGGGAGAATGAAGGTGTTGAAAGGCTGTGAGGAGGCAAGGCTGTGAAAACCACAGAACGAGGATGATAAATATCTCGCGGCCGCCGCGTCCCGCCGTCTCCTTAGCCTGTGGCTCCCTGTGACTAACTGAGTGCAGCTCACAGGGTCTCCCTGACAACTGCTCTCGGACAGAGACCTCCTGGGAACGGCTGGTGTCAGCAGGGGAGGAAGGCTGACATCACAGAAAGCATCCACATGTGCCGTGCTCTTTCCATACGAATCGAACATAAACCTAGTCATGCCAGAAGCTCTCAGTGAAGGCCAGGAAAAGACCAGGAACATATCAAATAAATAAATAAACCAAACAAAAAATATGCTCCAAAAAGCACTGCTGTTTGTCACCGCATCGAGCATCTGAGGTGGTCACAGCTCTGACTCCTTAATGGATCTGTCACTGTTTCTCGCAGTGAGCCCTGTCCTCTTCCATCTGCTGGAAGCAGCCCTGTTTGCTCTGCAAGATGCTCGAGAGGCCCAGACGCAGCGTTCAGCAACTCTTGCCTCACAAAACGAGTTTCAGCTTCCAAGGGGAGAGCAAGGTCATCCGAGGTGTTTAAGTCTCCTCCAGCAGAGCTGCTCCCCACGGCCAGTCCCTCCTCTGCCTTTGCAACATTTTTTTGCTGAAATAATTTATCCCTGGTGCCAGGCAGACTGACTTGCTTCTCTCTCAGAGATCCCACAACTGCCCTGTCTCAACGACTGGTGGCATGAGGATGATTGAACTGCTAGATACCGTGATAAGGTGGGCCCTAACAGGATCTCAGGTAGATATGTTTTCATCATGGCTGTACCACGTTTTTGTAGTAAGAAATAGCAAGCATTTGGCCAGCTTCAAACCTTGTTTTAGGACTGCTAAATTCAGAGCGGTTTCCAGCAGGTACAAAGCACACAGGCTGGCTCTGATGACCCGAGATGACGGCATCATCTGTCCTTCTTGCCTGATGCTCCTGTGCCTCCAGGGCAGAGGGTGATCTGAGGAGAGAGACCTGAGCACCAATCCCAGTGCCAAGCAGGGCTGGCTGATCCACGCCAGATCCATTCCCCCTCGTTCGCATCTCTGGATGAGTCATTCTGATCACAAATCCAGCATGCCAGATGGGAAACTTCTGTGTGACCTGCACATTGGTGCAAGGAAACTTCTTAGGGATCACAAACTCAACAAGCCAAGACAGAAAATGCTAGAAGAGGTGGGCACTTCTGTCTCCATCTGCCATGGATTAGTCTATGAGACCAGTACCAGAAAGAAAAATGCCCCTTGGAGGTAAATGGAGTCTGTGAGTCACTTAAACAGATTGACACCAGCATGCTCAGGACCCATCAAGAGACACGGTTTCACTCAACCGTGAATATTTAGAACTGAAGCATATTCTATTATTTGAAGAACAGCTGAATTGTTTTGAGCATTTGTTGTTGTTGTTGTTGAATAAAGGATTTAGTCTGTGTGTTAAGTCAGGAAGCTGTGAAGAAGCAAATGGTAATGGAAAATGTGCATTGCTCACAGTGAAAGAGATGAAAGGAGATTTGTTCAGTATTTGGTTAGATTTCCAGAGGGGAGCTAGTCTCAAAGGGAACCTGGGCCATCCAGGTGTTTTTAAGAGCAATAGAAGCTGCTTAGCTGCTTGCTCCCGTCACATGAATTGTTTCGACACTTTTTTTTTTGCCCTCTGTTGCACTGGTTCCCAGAGATGGGGAACGTGGAAAGAAAACTGGAAGTGAAAAAGACCAAGACAAATTCAGTCTCTCACCCGGTGCTGCCTGGCTCTGAGCCCAGGTCCCTTTGCCCTGTTCCTTGCAGGCTTCACCCGAGCAGGGAGAGCTCCGTGACAAGCCCGAGGACTTTCCTTCAGTCACTCAGGACTTTGCTCAAATCTCACTGCCAGGGCAGGTTTCTTGGGAAATGGAGTTGCCCCAAGGGAATCTAAAAGTTCTAAGTTTGTTTTCATTCCATATCTCAGAAAAACATGTTAAAGGCCAAAGATTTTAGTGGGATGGTGTATTCGGTGATGACAAGACTTTGACTTATGAACTAATGTAATATAAAGATGGGTACGAAGTTAGAAAGGTGATTGCCTTTTCAAAGGTTTCGACAGAATTGAAGGAGGAAAGTCAAAGCAATCCATTTAAGACAACTTTTTGTTTCACATTTCACCCAGCTCCTCTTTCCAAGCTCCCTGAGGTCCCTGTGCCCACGCGGTAAAGGAGTCACACGCAGCCTGCACCCTGACTCCTGGTCCTCGGCCAGACGGCTGAACCCATGGCAATAATTTAAACGGTTTGCTCACCTGAATATCTGAGGGAAGGAGAGAGAATAAATAAACCCCAGCAAATGCTCTGTTACGACTTAACTACATTTACTTTAGGCAGGATAATGGTGCCAGAGGCAGGACAAAAAAGGGCTGAATCCATTGAATAGATTGCAGTGAAGAGCGGATGGGAGGCATTAATGTAAGCTTACCCCTTATGCAGGCAGACTTGTGAGCCCACACTCCGTGCTCCCGGCACTAGGCAGGACGGTGCTTCCAGACGCATCCATGACACGCTGTGTCCCTCCTGCTGCCACCTGCTCCGTTTCGGAAGAGCCGCACGAGAGCTCCAGCTTTGCCCGGGATGCGCAAAGCAGCAGCACTAGCTGCACTGTTACCTCATCCGCAGTTTTCCACCTGAACAGAAATATCAGAGAAGCATTTTTTTTTTTCCTGTGAAAATATGAAACAAAAATATTACTGTGAAGTCTGCTGGGAATTGCAGATGCAGAGGTTCCCATTTTTCTCTGGGCACACTGCCTGGGATATGTTTCCCAGATTAAGGCATGATCTTACTCACTAAGATGTGATGCCTGGTTATAGGAATCACATAATCCTGATGTACTGAACTTTTGCTTTGAAATATCTTGGGACTGGGGATTCTTCCTTTCAGTGATAAGAAACAAAATCTCTCCACTAAGGGAGGTTTCTTGGGGACCAACCTGCTGGAGAGCAGCTCTGCTGAGAAGGACCTGGGCGTCATGGTGGACGACAGGTTGACCATGAGGCAGCAGTGTGCCCT
>JAWLRI010001087.1:1267314-1334897 GCA_034781795.1 Crypturellus tataupa
GTGCAGGGGGGTTGGACTAGATGACCTCTAGAGGTCCCTTCCAACCTTAGGCATTCTGTGATTCTATGATTCTATGAGGTGCTAGCGCTTGTTCAGCCACACGGCAGGATCCGTGTGGAGGCTGAACCAGCTGCCGGGGATGAAGGTGTTTGTGCTGCTGAGGCTGCCCAGCCCGTGGACGGACACCTGCACTGCGGCAAAGCCCTGCTAAGACTCCATCCCTTGACACGGACACCGCGGCCAAGGGCAGCCCCCAGCCCGGCTGGTGTTTGCACCTCCCGGGGTGGCAAGAACCTCCTGCTGGGGCTGGTAACAGCCAGTGTGGCTGAGATCGGGACGCCGCATGGGGTGGGATTGGTGTTTTGCACTCGTGTTGACAGGGTGTCAATGAACCCCGGAACGCTGTTGTACTAGACATGGTGAAAACGGGATTCAGCTAGATGGTCTTTGTGCTATATTGCTTAAAAATAATGTAATTTTCTATCTGATTTAAGGGGTCTCTGAGCAGCAAGAGAGAGAAGGGGAGAAAATATCAGCTAGATTGATTCTGACCCATATAGCTTTCCACTACACATAATGTAACAAAGATAAAGAAGCGGAAACTTTATTTTAAAAGACAATAATACACTCCCTCACAGAAATGAATTACTTGGTCTTGATTTCACCCACCTGGGAACTCTGATTATTGTCTTGTGAAACGGAGCACCTGGTCTATTATCCCATAAATAAGCGAGAGCAAATGCGCTGTGTTTTCATTACCAAGCCTGGCTTCCCTACAGGGCTGCAGAGTGTACGGCAACATACAGCAGTGAAGGAAAGAAACTTGGAAGTTTGCCCTCAGGTTTCCTAGGGAGACAGGGCTGTGGTAACAGACACAGAATTTCTTGCTCTGCCCATGGGGGTTCCCTCCCCACAGCTAAAAAGCGGTTGTTGTTGCTATTAATTAGAGCTGTATGGAAACATTCACAGGCAAACCTGCAGCCCCGTCAAACATGCCCATTCAGGGCTTTGCTGCAGACTTAAATTGCGAGCTGGTTTCCTTGAAAGATGCACTGAGATGCCTGAAGTGTGAGCTAAAAACCTGGCCTCAAATAACTCAGGAATAGCCATGCCTAGGACACAGCTAAAAAAACAATCCAAAGGCTCCCCGGAGGTATTCTCCACCCGATTCAGAGAAGTTTTGCCTTCTTGTGAAAATCTCCAAATCCTCAGATCTTCAGGAGGATCCTGAGAGACAGACAGCAGGTAGGCAGAACCAGGAGTGGATGTGATCCTTCTGAAGATCCAGGGTTTGCAGGAAAATAAAAATGCATGGACTATGCGAGTACTGCAGAGAGTGCAGAGAACACTCAACAATCTACTTTGTGGATAGAGAGAGCAATGCAAATTCATAATTGCTGTAGACAAACATGTCCGAGTTAATTAATTCTCCCATTTAATGGTTGTGCAAATGATGTGATGACTAATAGAAATGGGTAGAAATGGTTTTCCTTTCTTCTTTGCCATGAAAGCCCAGGCTACAGCGTGGGCTGGGGAAGGATGTGTCAGGAAAGCCGGGGTGCAGAGGGAAGAGATGACTCAAACATCAAGGGTCGCTGGCTCCTGCTTGTGGCCAGGAGCCTTCAAAGAATAAACGGAATCAGATTTCAAAACTGTCTGCTTCCATTTGCCTGCACACATGGCCGCTATTTGGACAAAATGAGCCCAGATTTAAAGTAGATCAAAGAAGACGAAGATCCAGAGATCCAGAGAGGATGAAGATCAAGCTATGGGAATGTCAATCAGTGTCACAAGGAGCTTCCAGAAAATCGACCTGGAGAAGCATCAGCAGGGCCAGGGCCCCTAGCACCTTGCTGGTGGGTTTGAGGTCTCAAAGTCTTGTCCCCTCAGGCTGAGATGTGGCCTCTGAACGTGGTTAACTCTTCTTAACTAATGCCAATTATTTTTGGATACTCTGCTAACAATTTGCTCTGAATGGTCTTAATAGCATAAAGGCATCCTGGGCTCTCCTTTTAGGTTTCACACAGCTAATTAGCAGTTTAGGGTTCTGAAATACTCATTAGCATTTTGGGAACCTGAAAGGCCACACTAATGAACTGGGGATTCAAGCCCCTGGTGAGTTTGGAATTCCTCGTTTTCGCAGCTCCAAGCCTGTTCTGAGGGAAGCATTTCCCTTAACCTGGAGGGAAATGCACGTTTTGTCTCCTGTCATTTCCCAGCAGCTGAACGGTCCTGCTTCATTTTCATGGAAGGTGGCGGTCACTGGCACCGTGGCTGCAATTTGCCCAGTTTGCTCCGTGCTCTAAAGTCTGTGTTTAGCTTAACGCTTTAAGCCAATCTGCGCCCCAAGCCCAGCTGCAGCGCCAGCCCTGCGGGAGAGCGCGGCAGCGGAGCAGCCCGTCTGATAGCGCCGGAGCTTGGCGAGAGGCAGGGAAGAGCAGCGAGGAGGAGGAGGAGGATGTGAAAGCAGCCGAGCAGAGCGCCTTCCCCTTCTCCCGAGCTGCCTGCCGTTCACCGGGAACACCCAGAGGAATAGAAAACAATGTCTGTTGACTCTCGCAGGAGTGCGAGGCTGCGGCAAGCTCCACACGAGGGACCCATGCATTATTTAGAGCTCCACGCTGTGCGCCCTCTCCCACTGGAGGAACAAGGTTTCTTGTTTGGAGATCTTTCAGTTGGCACCCAAGTGCACGAGCTCAATGTCACCGGGTGTGAGGAGCCACGGGGGTGTCAGAGCGGCTCCCCTGGGTGCCCAGGGAGCCTGTTCCCTGCAGCGGGCTGAGCTGCGGCTGCCCCGGTCCATTAGATCCGAGCTCGTGCAGCTCTGATCGCCGGGCTGCAATCAGCCACTCATCCTCCCTGTCTAGACAGGCCTGGACCATGGTGCTGCTCTGGGTGCAGATCCTGCAGCTGGGCAGGTCCCATTCAAAGCCTCAGCTGACGTTTCCCCTTGGAAACGCTGCTCCTTTGGGATGCGATCCTGCCTGTCTGGACTGCAGCCCGGTCTGCTTTTCGCAGCATACTAGCCCCAGCTGCTGGTTTTCTGCTCCGTGGTGGAGTCCAGCTTCTTGCACAAGGCATAAAACGGGGCTGACAGACAGTTTTTGTACCCACATCCCTTGTCCTGATGAAGGTCTAGGTGTCCCTCCTGCCAACAGACCACAAAAAGCTGAGCTTCCTCTGAGCATCCCAACCAACAGCTCAGGTTGGCAGGGGAAATCTGGACCTCCCTCCACTTTGCCCCGGTAGAATAAGTCAGAACAAAAATATTTGAGAGTAATAAATGCAATGTACATTTCACAAATGGATGTGGGCTGGTTTGCATTTTATACCTGAAAAATATCTATATTATAGACCTTGATTCATTTTGTGCTATACTGGGCTTCACATATTAAATGTGATGTTAAATAGATTTATTATGCACACATATCATTAAATGCATATTTAGTGCGCATTATATGTGTTTGTTATTATCCAATACCATCAATTCAGTACAGCAACGTGTTAAAAATGCAAAGGATTAAAGCGATAAGTTGAAAATGTTTTAACTGTTTTAAATATTTTTTTTTTCTGGGAGTAAACAAGCAAGTCAGGGTAATTCATTTAGACTTTTCTCCTCAAGTGGATTTCACTGAATCAAATTGCCTCTTTGCGGCAAGATGTTACAAATGAGATGAAAACCCTTCTCCTGGCGAGTGTCTTCCGTTTGCTTCTCCGTTTGCTACCCGGCTCTGCCATGGACCCACGTGCCATGCGGGAGGCACTCGCCTCCAACCCGGCCCACGCGGCTCCAGGGAGCTCGGTGGGTGCAGGAGCCTCCAGAGGGCTCTCCGCGAGCACGGGTGTCCTGAACGCCTCTCCACTCAGCTCTGGGCTCTAAATGTTTGATTTCAGAACGGCTGAGGGATTTTGCTGAACTTTGGAGAGCCAAGGGTAAATGGAGCAGAAGGAAACTCGGAAGAGAGGCAGGCGGCTACGTCGCCTCCCTGGAAAAAACCTCCACGAGGCTCATCCGGGCTGGTCCAGCCCTGGCAGAACTCTGAAGCAGTTTAGGGTTCAGATGTGGTCACAAACGCTGTCGCAGTCAGGGCTGCTTTCTTCAGCTGCACACAAGAGCCATATGGAGGCTCCTGAGCAATCTGTTCTGCTGTCCCCTGGTGTCTGTGGGGTCACTGATGATGACTCTGTTTATTGGGCAAGATGTGGCCCCAGGGGAGACCCAGGGGAAAATCAGCAACAAGGCAAGGAACTGGGAGTGTTAAGAGGCAGCAGACACCTCCTCGTGCTACAGAGGCTTCCAGCAGGACGGTCCATCCTGCGTGCACTGGAAAGGCTCTGCAGAGCTTTCTAGGTTTCTTGTTCCCGGTGCCCATCTTATCGCGCCAAAAGCTGTGCCTGGCTCATGGATAAGGGTGTAAGGGCTGCCTGCAGATCCCTACGGACCGGCTGGGAGAACATAAGGTGCCTGGAGCTTGCTCCTGCTCTAGTATCCGTGCCACGGGCTCAGAGAATTTGAGGTTGGAAGTTTCATAGCCAGTCCAGGAGGATGGGCCCTAGCCGGGTGAGTGAGGAGCTGAAAGCCTTGATAGTTGTGTGTCACTGTCACCTCTCCTTGTCCCTCCCTCGGTACAGAGGAGGGAACATCCTGTGTTTGTTCCCTCTTAATTTGCCCTGAGTAGCTCTAAAAACCCAGCGTGGGGCTGCAGCAGAGAGGGAGGTTTGGATTTCCTGGTGAGCAGCGGGACGGAACCATCCATTAAAAGCCAATCCACTTTGTAAACTGTTCCCTGCGCTGTTAGATGCCAGGATGATCGGGAGAGAAGGAGCTCAGTTTCTCGGGAGGAATGAGAGTCCCGCTGGGGCAGCGAGCGGCTCCCGTGTGGGTATCCCCGTGTCACTACAGGGTGACAGCGCAGAGCTGGGACATGGCAACCACTCCATGGGCTCAACCTTCTGCTTTAGCTGGAGCCTGAATTACAGCAATGCTCTGCCACGACTTGCTGCCATTCCACGAGTAGCAAAATACACAGCAATGAGGCTAGATTGAAGCTATCTACTCCTCTATCAAGAGTTGCTCCCTCAACCTTCTCCTGGCTTTACCCATGATGAGAGGCTGTTATTGAAATGATGAGGGCACCTCCAAGGCCCCCGAACTGGAATTTAGTGCTACTGTTCACCAGGCCGGGAAAGCAGCAGGCTCTGTCCCCAGACCACAGAGTGATGCTGGCCATTTCGTGCATATTCCCCAAATCTCGCTCTTTCACTGCCTCTGGGAAAGTTAAATATTAAGTAGGTTCTATCTTAAAACCCTGCATATTAAAAAAATGGAATAACCTGTGTTTTGAGTATGCTGCAGCTAGTGTTTTAAAGAGCAATTTGCCATGAGATATAGCATATGCCAAGAGGCTGTGAATGTTTCCCCATAAAACAGAAGATGCCTGTAAGCGCAGTTGTTTTACAGGTCATATCCCAGTGGAGGAAATGGGCTCTTTTCTCCTAAAACAGGAGTTTCCAGATCCTAGTCTCAGGTGCATATCTGTAGATGCTGGACGAGTTTGTTCCTTGATGGAAGACACCATAGGAAGTGGACAAGACTTACGAGCCTTTTACAGCCTGTTTTACTTAGCTGGGGAGAGGTCCCGTGTGCTGATATAAAACACCTGGTGCAAGGAGGAGCCGTGAGCAGTAACGCTCTGGCAGGTGCCCAAGCAGGAACACCCACGAAGACAAGAGCAATTGCCAAGGACTCCCCTTTTCTCGCACGCCGGCAGTGCTGCTCCTGCCCGCAGACCGGTTCACACACATGGGTTCAGCGGGTGGTCACAGCATGCGGCGAGGAGTTAGGAAATCCACGCTCCAGCTCTTGGCACCTCTAGTGACAAGCGCTTGTGACAAGCCATCACGAGGAGCCATTTTTGGCCAGCAGGTCTGAAACTGTTGTAAGGAAGTGTGTGAGTTTTAAGCTCACCACCTTAAAGAGGAGGCTCTTCCAGATGAAGAAGCTGCAGTGAGTTTGAACCGTAGTTGTTAGTATTAACACAGGATTGACGTGAATGGGACCTGCCACCAGCCCCAAGGGAGAATTTCCCTTTTTTATCAGGGGGAAATTTTTCTGCTTCCCCAAAAGAATTAACTTTCTTAGACACATTCATTAGGGCCTTAATGACATCTTAATGAGAAGCAATGTAAATTTGTTCGTATGACCTTGAGAAGGCATCTCCTGTGAAAACTCATTAGTGTTTGTCTTCCTCCACAGTTCGCACACCAGATTTTTCATGCCAGACCCATTGTAGAGGAGGGTCAGACTTGTGATGGGGAAGGAGCCCCCTCCCCATCCCTTCTAGGAGACTTTCCTGGGGAAAGATGCCATGTGAATAACCCTCATTTCCACTTGCAGCTCTAGGGCTGATATTCTGGGCTGAAGAGATAAACTAACTCCCTATACACAGCAGACATCAGGCTCAGAATTTCTTTCCAATTCTCTCCCCCACACACCCACCCTGCCACGACAAATAAGAGATTGTAATTCTCTGGGAGGCATGGTTTATGGGAAGCAATGTGTTTTCCTGTCCAAGCAGCTAAATATTATGTAGCAAGGCAGTTGATAGGAGGTTTGGGCAGTACATTCCTTGGCAGACTTGCCATGATTTTCCGATTCACTGAGCTAATATGGGATGATTAAGGCAAGTCTTCCTTACTGGTTACTACTGTAATTTTTTTTTCCCTGCACTGCGTAACCATTTTCCAATTTACTCTGCACAAACAAGGCTGTTTCTTCCCGTCTCCATTTAGGCCTCAGGTTTAAATTTTGTTTCTTCTGTGTGTGCCGATGGTGGCCAGGTGTCACAGTGAGGGCTCAGGGCCCGTGTCTGTGTGCCTGTCTCCAGGATGTCTCAGCGCCCTGTTCTTAAACCCGGGAAGCCAGAGATTACAGCCTGGCTCTGCTGGGAGCTCAAACCCAGCCACTGCTGCACTGCAGCCCGGAGACAGGACACGCTACAGAAGACTCCCCACTGCTCCTGAGTTTGTATTGGGGACCGTTAGCCACGTTCAGCCACCAAATGATCTGTGTTGCCCAAGCTACGGAGCTGTGTGCTTTAATTATACTTGGGCCCTATTGGCAGTAAGGGTCTATAATCGTTAACTGTGTTTCAAGGGGAATTAATGGCATCTTTATCTCTTACTGCATCCTCGGGTGTTGCAGATATTAGCATTTAACTGGCTAACAGCATTGTCCTGACATATTCTGGAAGCTGTCCTGTGTTTAACAAGTCATAATACGCTTATTCTGTGTGCAGATGCAGTCCCGTGTGGCCATGAGAAGGCCGCATAGCTCCACGCCGGACCCCGGCGCTGTCCTTCCCCCGTGCCTTTGTGCTGCCTTGTTGGCTGCACTGGTGACACCGACCCGACATGAACTAGGCACAGTTGGGCTTCTGGTCTCAGCAGGGTGTAAGGGACGTGACAGGAGTGTAGGTACAGCAAATAACAGGAAGGTTGTTAATGGGTTTTGCTTGTGGGAGAGAAAATGTTAAGGATATAGATAGTATACTGAGCCCCGGAGCGGTTACTAGATGCACAGGATTGCATTCTGCTCTATTTTGGGGTGCGGCATAGGGCAACCAGGTGCATGGATTCATCTGTTCCTTATTCAATTTATTGGAGGTTTTAGGGTGCAGGTAACTCAAGGGAAGGCTATATAATTGATAGGATAGCACAAGTCTAGTATAAATTCCCTGCTGCACTACAGGAGTGAGTTAATATTCCACATCAGCGGTAATGGTAGCTACATAACAACTGAGATAGAGAACACTAATATTACCAATATAGTCTTGATGACTATCACTGAATTTAGAAATCACATTATCCTCTTCATTTGTATTTTACGACTGTGCTCATGTTTATTTTATTTGCACTATTTGATGAGAGAACACTGGTTAGGAAAGACAGAGGAGAACCAGGGTTATCACTGGCCTGAGGACAAGTATAGGACACTACTTGCGATTGAGCCAGGATAAGGGCAAAGGCAGAACAAGGTAAAGCATTTCAAATAGGGATGGAGGAATATTAATGCATCTGCACATAGAAAAAATCTGCTCACACATGCAGGAAATCATATGAGAAGTGGATTTCTGTTGTCCTTCTTTAGTTTAGGGAATGCAGAATTGAGAGGAAAGGATAAGGCTCAGAAAATACATAAAGAAGATACTGCAGAGGAAAGGAGTCGTAGGTATTCCATAGCTGCAGGGGTAGAAATCATCATGGGAGCAAGGAAGATTCAGACTTGTCATTAGGCAAATTATGGTAATGCATTAATGAAGTATTTCAGTGGTTATTTCAGACTCCAGGAATAGTTTGTCTCCAGCAGCCTTTAAGAACAGGCGAGATCCCTTTTGATTCCCTCCTACTGCGACTGTGCCGGGAGTGTGAGGCTTCTGCCCGGTGCTCGCAGTAACAAGGATAGACTTGTTGTTCTCCATTCCTAGGTCACTCCTTTCATGTGAGCAGTGCAACAGCAGTGCTCCCATGCAGTATATCTGCAAATACGCAGAACACTCTGCCCTAATGCTAGCAATAAATCTTTAGCAACAGCAGCATAACGAGCAGTGAGCAAAATGACTGTTGACTTTTCCTGGTAGGGACTGTTTGCAGGTGAAATCGATAATCACCAACCCAGCAGCTCTTCTGCATGCAGTTGGCAATGACTAAAGAACCAGAGACAGACTGGCTAAGGCCACAGCTGGCAGGGGGTGAGGAGGAGGGAATACATAGGAGAGTTAGCACAGCCCTTAAGCACATAAATTACCCGAAATTGCGTTCTACTGAAGTCAGCGGGACAAAGGTACATGCGGAGGTGAAGCTTGGAGAGGTGGAACTGCTGCAGAGAGACCTGTTTTATGTATGTGTCTGATGCTCACCGTGCCTTGGAAGGAACCCAGTATCCAAGAAGAAGGGAGTAATCCCAGCAAAGGATGGGCAGAGAGCAAAGATGGACACAATGGGTCGAGTTGCGATGGAAAGAGCCAGGATCCATGTGGAGAGGTCTCGGCAGTGCTCACAAGTCCTTTCGGGACAGAGCTGCTCCATGCTGTGTGGGACCTCAGCTGGTGGATGGCAGCTAAAGCAGGTCCAAGAGTGACAGTACTTGAAGGACCTTGAGCAGAGCTCTGGCAGCTTCCCATGCAATAAGCGCTCACGACAGCCTATTATCCACTGATTTTACTTCAAGGCTTACCTAATACAGAGGCAATTTATCTGCAATTCATTCTGTCCTTGTAAATATAGGTCAGCAGCCCCTTTTATAAACAGAGTGGAGACAAGGTCTCCTCAGTCAAGGTCTTAAACCCATAGAGAAACCACAACATATCCCTGCTTGTCCCAGGGGAGGGCCTGGGCATTTGGTAGTGATTAATTTTGTTGTAGTCTGTTCCATGTACTTGGCTGTGGGGATGCAAACTGCACCTGTTCACTGGATCTGCAGTTATCTCCCTGCTAGCCCCCGGGTACAACCATAAGTCATTGTTATTTACTAGTGTGCGGCATCTTTCTCCCCTCCAAAGGCATTTCACCAGTTAGACAGCTCTGGTTTTGTAATCAAAGCAATTTACGTTAAGAGCTGAATGTTGGGCTGAAGCTGCAGGACATGGAGGAAGGCTCAGTGCATGTTCCCCATTTACAGCTGATTCTCTGTCTCACAGCACAGTGCCAAATACAGGAGTGAGAGCGTGAAAAATGACACAGGTGGCACCTGGTGAAGCAGCACAAACCATCGACACTGGTATATATACCAGATATACCCATCCCGGGGTATATGAGCTTGGGAAATGCATTACCTTAATCTGGTGAAGCTGGAAGACATGAAAGATGGGGTCTACAAGGAGTTTGTATTCCACCACAAAAAAAAAAGGAATAGGTTTTCTGTAACACAAAACTTGCCCTGCTTCCTCTAGAGTAAAGTAAGTGCTGCATTTTACCAGGATCCTGACTGGTGAGATGGGCAACCCATTCCTATGAACCAGAAACAATGAGAAGGTAGAGGGAAGAGGGCAAAAAGTTAAAAACCTTTTGGGTTAAAAAAAATAAAAAATAAAAATAAAGGTAGGAGCAAAGTGTTTCCTGTCCTTGGTGTGCCATGTGAGCTGTAATGGGATTCAGGAAGGTATGAGATAAAGACAGCAGGAGAAATGAATCTCGGTCAAGACAGAGCTACGATCATTAGGGGAATTTTAACCTCGCCTGAAGCTATTTACTGCAAGCATCTTAAAACATAACCTCAGTATGACCTTGAAAAAGATTTCTCCCAGTTTGAAAATAAAATTCAGAAGGGGAGAGTGGAGAAAATTGATAGAATAATAAGCACTCCAGAGTTTAAACACAGACATTATTGAACCCAGCCTATGTAAAGCTTTCCCAATCCCTGATGCAGGCTCTCTTGAAAAAAGACTCATATTCTGTTCCGACGTATTTGGATTTGGAGGAGCAGCTAGGCGATGTGGGCACGAGATCAAGTGCCAAGGTCTGCAACCCTTGCTATGGGCAGGACGCATCAAACACCCACAATTAGCTCCTGCTATTATCTGGCTGTGTGCAATGCAGATACACACACCGCCCTTCTTGCCAGCATCTTGGAACTAAAAATAGAAACCCTTCCTTCACACTTGGCAAACAGCAAGAACCTGAGTTCAGGCAGTGAGGACAATATTCAGCTTCACGAGAAAAGCTCTCATGCTTCCTGTACACGACCAGCTAACAGGGTTGACAGAAGCAATGAGCAGAGACTCGGGGCAGTACGAGGAGCAGAGCTGGCCGGGATGGCAGCAAAGTGAACCTCAGAGGTGCTCCTGCTGCAGGCATGGATGTCAGGCAGGAAGCATATGGCCCGCATGCCCCACAGGGCAAGAACCTCCTTGCCTACTGCTTCCCTTCGGGTTCCCCTGAGTGCCGTGAGGCAGGCAAACAAATGGACCGTGTCACAGTTCCGACTGTAGTTACATTTTGAGGCAGGGTCCCTGCAGGGTCCTGGGTTGGTGAGCTCTTTGGTGAGCACGGTTGGGGCTGGGGGCTCCAGCCACCTTCCACTGGTGCTGGTGACACGGCACCGACCTGCCGTCTGTGGGGTGCGGTATGGCACCGCTCCATGTCACTAGCTATGGCCAAATTCCAGGAAAGAAGAGCTGTTTTAGGGTGAGTGCCTGACAATCTGGCTGAAAGAGGTTTGTGCGGGAGAACAATGTGATTCGTGCCTGGTGTTCTGCTTAAAGGCAGGGGAGGTGACAAACAAGCCATGCTAAAGCTGACATTTATAACTTACTCCATAAACAGCCAATGGGTCAAATTACTCCCAGTTCTTTGGTCTGTGGTCCATCTGGGTTGCCATCAATTATGTGTTTCCAGGCAAAGTGATAGATGGGCTATTATGTTCTCAAGACAAGACTCTGCCCCTTGCAATGACACTTACTGACATCTTGACTGCTTTCCCTTCTCCCCCATCTCACTGTCCACGGCCACAGCAACATCTGGATTACTTGGTTCCCAGCACAAAAGGATGCCGCCGCGCTCTGGCCAGATTCTGTAATCTTTTAGCTCTTTGTGACCTCTGCCATATAACAACAAATTGGATGATGTCAGCAGCTCAGCAAGAAGAGCAGAAGGCAGCTCCACATCTTCTGAAGCTCATGAGAAATAGAAAAAACACGTATATCCGTTAGCCTTGTTTCAACTGATCACCGACACTGGCAGCAGCTGATGATCGGAGGGACTAGTGCTCTCCTCTGCTATCGTAGGGACCACAAGCACAGACGGGGGAACGTTTCACTGGGTGAGACGTCTTTCTCAGCATTGTGGAAGTAACTACAACAGTGGAGTATGTAATCCTGTCTCAAAGGTGGTGGCAGGCTCTGTTTTTGAGTTGTGTTGGTAGGACTTCACTTAAGTAACACTTGTTTTGGATTTGTATGTGCTCTTATGGCTTCACTATCCTGTCGGGTTCATTTGGGGCAAACAGTTTATCGGGAATAAGTTTTATCCTCTTTGATTTTACATTAGAATAGATTTTTCTGCATGTGTGGCAAGAAGTCACGTCTCCTCTATTTCATTTGTAAGCGGTACGATCATGGTGAAATGCCTATTTACAGCCAGACTTACTCTTTTTTAACAGGTCCATGCAGAGCACCTTTTGCTTCTGGCAGGAACAGCCAAACACCCCCTCAGCAAGTGCTAGAGCCACTAGGCAGTCCATCTCTTCACTTCCTTCTGAAGGTTCAGCTATTCTGCAGCTTGAGGTCCATAAGTGAGGTCCTGGCGCGCACTGAGGAGTGAAAGGCAGAGGGAGTGCGGTAATGTATATCCTAGGAGCAGTTAAGTCTTGCTGTGTTTGACGTTCTCCACGGAGTGTCTCAGGGCCACAGTTGCAGTCTGTTCTGCGCTAGCCCAGAACGCTGTGGTAGTGCCTAAGCTAACAAGGTCATCCTGAATCTTTTGAATGTTGTCTGACCTGGAGGGAAAGGGGGCGGTGAGGTAGAAGAGATGGAAGGGAAGCTCTTTTGCCACAGGGAAAGGAGATCACAACCCTTTAAGTATGGCTGTCCCCAAGGCAGGCAGAACGGGATGTTGGCATGGGAGCAGCAAGGATTATGTCAGTGTCATGTGTTTCCTTTCTCCACAGCTGCCACTGGATGGGAGTAACATGAATCATCAAACCCCACAGCTATGTGGTTTGGCCATGCAGGGGCACGGAGAAGCACTCAACACGAATCTTGTCACCACCAGAGCTTGGACCAACCATCCCAGGAGGGATGTCAGTATGGCAGGTCCTGCCATAGGCATTGCCCAGGAAGGGCCACCTACTCACTCATTGCCCATGAGAAGAGCACAGAGGTTCAGGAACGACTGCACGAGGAGAGCACACACAACAGCAAATGCGTTGTGGTCGCATCAAGAATCATTTCCCAGGGTGTGTGTTTCAAGAACAGAACTTCAGACCCAGTTCTGGATTTCAGACAGCCTTCAGATGTCTCCTTTCCCTATTCCCTGGAACAGATGCCATCTTCGGTCCTTCAAGAGTACAAAGTTAAAAGTAAGACCTCCACCTGCTTCCAGAAACTCCAACCACAGCTCAACCAACTTAAATCTTCTTTTCAAAGTTTTTTCCAAGGTGTTTGACAGACCAAGACATCTCCTCAGCATGAATTTTTCTGGCCCAGGTGGCCACCAGATGGCAAATTCCTGAATGTATCCATCTGTTCCTCATTTCTGTGGTTAGAACAGGACCTCTTGCATGGCTACGGTGCATGGTGATGGCGGGACATAGTGTGTGTGCTTCAGTTGCAGTATCTGCAAAAGACTCTGGTTTCCCATTAAATGTCCCCTGTGTTGCTCCCAGGTTGTGATATTTGATGGTTGCAGGGATATCTGGCTCTTTTTGGCGGGGTTTTCCCATGCAGACTGTCCTCTCACTTCTGTAGCACTGTTTTCCTGTTGGGCTGAGCATGTAGCCTGCAGAATTAGCTAGGACGGGTGGCTGCGAGTCCTCTTTAAGGATGCTGTGGTGCAATCTGCTTTTCACTTCTGCTCAGATGGCTGATGTGTGTATTGGAAGGGAACAATTTAGTTTCCTGTGGGTCAGTGCAGAATGAGCTGGAAGTACAGACTATTTATCCATGTCTTTTGCAAACAACGCTTGCTCTGAATGAACATCAATGACAACTTCCTAAAACTTAAGGTAGTAGCCAGGTGCTTGGTTCTGTCATCCTGGGACCATATGGGAGGATTCAGCTGTAAAGAATGGGCATTTCACAACCCTGCTGTTTGTCATTGGAGGAGATGATGCAGACCACAAAACTCATCCCAATCTCTCCTAGAAGGTACAGAGCTCTCAGGCAGCTACTTGTCCTCTGGAGTTATTTCATATGGATCTAACCACCAGGCCAACCTCTGCAAGAACCAGAGCAAGAACGACACTTCCCAGAAGGTGCTGCAGACATCCCGCATTCCCAGAGAAGGAAGGCACCATCTGAAATACTGTGCCTCGTTTTGGAAAAGCAAGATACTATTCTGCTTTACAATTCTTTTACCAATTACATAAACATCCATATCAAAAGGAATGTCCTGCCATGAAAACAGTTTCTGTTTCTTGGAAAGTCACGCACAGAGCCTCGAGCTCTTCCCACTGAACCCTGGTTCCACAGCCACCCAGCTGGCACAGCCTGAAGTTGTGAACCTGCAGACCGTTGTGCTTGGTGGGACGCTGAGCTATCACTCAGCTATGGGAATGCACCACCCTGATCCCCAGCCTTGGCCACCTCCCCAGCCGAGCAGGTCACTGTCTCACAAGGGCCCTCGGAGCAGCTCTGCAAACCGCTCGCTGGGTTTGTTCGGTGCTTCAAACCTCGTGCTGCTTCCTCTGCCAGGAGACCCGCAGAGGCGCACGCAGCCCCGGCACACGCAGCTCTCCTGCGGTGCCAGCCTGCCGGCGGGGACCGCACAGTGCGGCCCTGGTCACACACGGGGAGGGGACACAGCGCCGCTGCCAGACGAGAGCCACCCTGATGTGTGGCAAGAGCCGGTGCCCCAGGAGCCGCGGGAGAGCAGCACGTGCCAGTGGGGAGAGGAAACCACGGGAGCTCTCGGGGGCCTTCGCTGGCAAAGGTCCTGGGAGCAAGCAGGGCTGGCCCAGAGCCTTCCAACTCTGCTAATTTTTGTCTCTTTGATTGGGGTTGGGAGCTAAACTGAAATGCATCGTGGTATGTGTTGATTTTGAGGAAAGGCTTCTTGAGAACATATGCTTAACTTGAGTGGGAATGTTCTGTGCTGCTGTCACAGCAAAACTTTGTTTCGTTTTAGAGGACTTTATCCTTTTTTTTTTCTTTATTAATCTCCTTTTTATTTTAAAAAAGGCCCTCAGACTCAGAATAAAGTATCTCAAAAATATTCCATCTCAAAGAATTCTCCCTTCTCTCTCTATCCCTCCTAGAGTTAAAAAAAAAATCTGGGTTTGTTTTTTCTCTGTCCAAGTTGGAAAAAGAGCAATTTCTCAAATTCTGGGGTTTGCACAGGAATCTTAAGTCTCGTTCGCTCCAATCTCTGCAGATCCCTGTGCGTGCTGGCAGTGCCGCACAGCCTCCTTGCCAGGGAGCTGGGACTCTCCGTGCGGCTGCTCCTCGCGCCCCTGCGCCGGGCTGAGCGCAGGAGCGGCTGCCTGGGGGGCTCCTGAGTGCGGGGAAAGAGGAGAAAACTTGACCTTCAAAGTGCTAATGAACCGAGAGTCAAAATCCTTTAGAAATGAGCTAAATGCATCTCTTACGTTTCTTGAATTGATTTCTTGAATCTCTTTTCTTGAATGATTTTCGGTTAATAAAGTATTCAGTTGAAGGAAGCTTTGAAATGAGCCATCACTTCAAATGAAAAAAATCAAAGCCTGTTTGTCTGCAAGTGCCAGGCTGACATAAACACTAAAAAGACTGAAATGTTTATGTTCTCATTTTTTTTTCATATTAAATGTTTGAATTTGAAACATGCATTAGTATCATCAAAACTACTTTAAAAGAAAAATCTGGGAAAAATTGGTTCTATATCTTTTCTCTACACAAACTCAGCTTTATTTCCTATTTGTTATGCTCTCTTGCCCCTGCTAAAATTCAAACCCAACACAAACAGTGTTAAAAAATAATCAAAAGGAGGGAACAACTAATATGCGCTGTTTGTTTTGATGAAACGGGACAGTCACTTTGTACATGAAATACAATATTATAAGTGAACTTGAAGGTAGCATTTCTTCCTGAGAGACCTCCCCAGAACCAGTATTTCACCCCAGGACGTGCCCCCAGCTGCTCTGCACTGTGCATTGAGCTCATGGCCACAGCAGAGCCCCTCAGCAGCAGCTATTCCCATGGCCCTGTGCCGCAGAGGACCCTGTGCTGCCGCGCAAGGTGCTGCAAGCGCTCAGTTTTACCCTGAACCCTGCCGTGCCCTGAGTCCCATCCATACAGAAAAGTCAATTTTTATGACCAAGAGGGGCTGAGCTTCTCTGGCCACACGCGAGCCCAAATGTCTTTGATAGCAGTTGAACAGTCCAGCTTTGAAAGGCTTAAAGTTTGATGCTCAAATCCTGGGCTGCTGTTTAAATTCTGCTTCCTTCCAGTGGAGAGCTTGTCTCTGAGATTATTTATTGGACATTGACAGACATTTCTTTTACTTTTTTCTCCTGAACATGAAAAGATTCAGGAGGTAAGGATTAATCTCACACAGAGGTCACAGGTTTTGGCACCAAAGCTATCGAGCTAACTTTGTGTGCAAAGCGCCTTTCTCAGCATTAGCCCTGGAGCTGGAAAGCAGCATGGGGGAAGCAGCGCCAGCTTTGAGCAAATGCACCAGAAAAGTCTCTGGGCCTGATCCCTCTCATTCTCATTCCAGTGAGAACAGGGGAAAACAGGGCTGGACTCGACTTGATGGCTTTGGAAAGCTTGAATGAGGAAGGACCGGTTTGGGAACTGAAACGTGACATCTCAGGGTTATGTGACTCTGGTCTTTGATGGATTTGCTCAGTCATCTTGGTGCAATAGGGTTTCTGACAGCTAAAAATGCAATCAGAGAAGAGAGTCTTTTAGATGCTTAACAAAGTTAAAAATGCAAGCAGGTGCCTCCAGGGATGCAGGGAAGGGAAACTGCCTCTGGTCCCATCCTGGGCTCCCCTCCGCACTCCTGATACCCATTAACCTGCATGTGCACCAGAGCAGTTTGCAGACTTTAATGGCTCTAACCCTCTGCTTGCCACCTCCTCCTCCGGCAGCACAGGGTTAACAACCCTGTTTTACAGATCGGGTAATGGGGAGAACTTGGCTGAGTCTTGCTCCCATCCCAGGTCCACTCTAAGCACCCCTGCTCATTGCACTAGCAATGCAGCACCCCCAGCCATACTACTGTGTGCAGCTATGCCAGTTCCTGGGGCTACTTGTTAAACCAAGAACTAAGTCTGTCAAGGAGCTATTGTTCCTTCAGGACACATCTTGACATAGAGGCAGGAGAGAAATGTAGTGCTGGAAAAGCCAGGACTAAAGCATTATGACCACGAGACCAAGAGGAATCAGGGAAAGGCGAGTGCTGACAAAGACCAACAACACATACAGCCCCCATCACCTTCTCCAGCTTGGGGTGGACATGGGCCCTGCCACACTTCAGGCCTTCTGGTTGACACGGTGAGTGTGTCTGGAGCTAGAGGTGACCCTAAGGTGTCCTGCTGTAACCGCGGTCCTGCGCAGGCCATTGCCACACGTGGCAGGGAGGTGCTGAGCTCCTGCAGCAGATCCAAGCACTGCTGGGAGCACCGTGCACAATCACAACGGCCTCACCTGTTAAGCAGGGAGTTGCATCTCACTGGAGCCCAAATATACCAGGGAAGGTTTTAATTAAGAGGCTCCTGAATTGCTAAATACAGAGACACTGCACCCAAGGTGTATGAATTTAACAGGCTCTTTCATTATGTGTTGATGTAGGAGGAGGGTATCTTAATGCACGTGGGGGCTCTTTGCTTCAGAGACCGACACGGGGGCAGACAGGGGCCTTCCCTCTCGCAGGGCCGGCTCTGACTCAGTGCTTTCTGCAGGGCTTGGCATTTAGAGGACAAAGTAAACACTCAAAGGCCCTGCCTACCGCCTACCCTGCAGCAGTGAGCTCGCTTATACTCCCGGAGTAAAATACCAGCTATTTGAGCTTGGCAGCCGTTCGCTCCTTGTCTTGGAGAAAGCAGTTTATGCTAGTGGTTTGGCTAATAACTGTCAGTATAAATAAGCACTGGGCCTATCAGAGCCAGAAAATAGGTGAAGAAAGAGGAAAGGCTCCCATACATTTGGCTATCTTCCTAGGAGTCAACAGGGAGCAACAGGGAATGGAGAGATGAGTAAGAAAAAGAGGAATAGAAAGGTGCTTTTTCCCCCTGTTCCTAAAGGTCCCATTTCTCTGATAGTGCCTCTGGCTGCAAGGAGGGCAGTGCAGCGAGAGGAGCTGGTGAAGAAGGTTAAGCCACTGATCTAGCCCATGTAGCCTGCAATTCCACAGCGGAAACGCAATCCCCCCAAACTGCCTCCTGGCTTTGCATTACCCCAGGATACAACAGGCAGGGTGCCAGGCTCTGTCAGGCTTCTTCGGGTCTTATCCAGGCTCAACTTCTGGAAGAACTGCCCAGGGCAGGCACCTTGGGTCAAGCCACTAGTTAAGGAGACAAGTGGCCTTTTTTAGATATGTTCTCCCAGATAAACTTGGAGCCTCCCTGAACCCTTTGAAGATAAAGCCTGAGCCATAGAGAACCAGCAAGACCTTTTCAATCCTGAGGGGAGCAAAGGAAAGACTTTAATTACCAGCCCCATCCAACAAAGCAAATACATCTAGGCTAATGAGCATCCCACCGGCAAACACCTTATCTAAGGAGGTGGATATATTCCCCCTTAATTGAAAAGAAAAGCTATTCACTAGACAGAAGGTATTTTATTAAGCCTAAAGACTTTCTTTGCCTAAGATTATACCACTGCCTGACTCCCCTAATTTTTTCCCAACCTTTATGCTTGCGAGCCCACACAACCTCAAAGACTCTCCAAAGCAAAGACCCCCAACACAAAGATGCTGCCCTTCAGCCCTGCATATACCCAAGTTTCTTTGTTCTTGACCAACTGCAACATTTTTTTCCTTTTGGTCAATCTCTAACCACCCTGCTGCCTGCTCCTGACCTGCTGCATTGCCCTCCTGAGCAATCCCCACGCCGCGGGGTATATAACCCTGATCAGCCCCAGCTGTGAGCTCGGTAGCTCTGCTCTAGTGCAAGTGGCTTTTCTTGCAAAGGGCTTCGGGCTTGTGTGGCTATGACCGGGTTTGCAAATATTTAAGCTCTTTAGGGAAATTGCATGTCGTACTTGACTGGCTTACAGCTGCAAGCACGAGATGGAAGATTAAGCACTTTCGTGCCGCACTCTTATTGTTGCTGGTCGTACTAGTGTTTAAGAACACGTGGGCTGCAGGAGAAAGAAGCAGAGCTCACTCGATGTTATAGAGCTGATAGGATGGAGAACGCTTTGCCATTAACTACACCAGATGCTAAACGCTGCGGCCAGTGATAGAAAAACAAAATAGCATTAACGAGCCAGGAGTAGGAATGATTGTGAGGTCTAATTATAGGTTCCCTGGTATTTGCATGGAAGTGCTCCGGTGGCTGGCGGAACGCAGCTGTGTGAAGGATGGGCTGTGGCCGCCTCTTGCCACAGCCTGACGAGACACGGGCAGCAAGAGGAGCGCTGCTCAGCCGCTACCCGCCGCGCTGCTGGGAGCAGGGAGGGAGGAGGGTCAAGGGAGCTGGGAGGCTCTAGCAGGGATCTGTGACAGAGCCGGGAGACCCGTTGGGAAGGCGCAGGTGGATTGTCCAGCTAAGCAGTTGCTATCACATGCCTTGCAGTGTCCCTTGCATGTCAACAGGAGGAAATTTAAGCTTGACAACAACAGAAAGCATGTTGGTGTTAGCTGTTAACATACATGTTTTTTAACTCCCCTTTTCCCATTTCGAGTGCCTAATATTCATCTTCTCTGAAAACTGTGTAGAATCCGGTCCTGCCTTAGGGTGAGATAAAGATTAGCAAAGTAATGAGCAGCTTTGAAGCTTGTAGGCACTTTTCCTCTAGTGCAGTTTCTCCCAAAGTCCTTGGAAGCATGATAAGCTCCTGAAAATGTGACTACAGTGTTTGTAGGTGGGGATCACACTGTTCGAGGCTATCTTATCGACTCGGAGGAGCTGCAAATCTGGCTGGATAGAATTATATTTACTTTGTAAGGTAACAGCTTCCCAGTGATTGCAGTCTCTGTACAGGTATTGCTTACATATGCAAAAGAATATGTGCATATGATAATGAGCATCTGCATATGTTAATAGTCTCCATTTAGGAACTAGAGGACTAGAGACTACTTAACATCAACCAGCTGTGGAGCTCCACATTGAATAAATTATTGACATTGCTTTATTCAGGAGAAAATCCCTTTCTGGGGGAGTCTGATAGATCTGCTTTAGCATGGCTGTACCTGCAGGCCGTTAAGTAACTTGGTAATCTTGAATCATTCACCATCTGGGATCCTTCACTTCCCTCTGCAGTATTAGCACTCAGTGGAGAAACGTGTCCTTGTCACTCTGGTACGGAGACATGGATCGTGCGAGGGGGAGCTCCCAGCAGGGTTAGTGACCCTCCAAAACCCCTGAATAGGTGTGCGTGGTGTCCTGCGGCTCAGCGGGGTGTGAGCAAGACAAGGGAAGCAGCATTTAGCACTGCCCAAGGACGAAGGTAGAAGATGGATGAGTGGCAGAGGGGCCAGGCAGGATGGTGCTAACGGGATCCTTCTGCCACAACCTGCCAGATAATGAGCAAGTCTAACGTGTGACGGGCTCCTGTGCCCTTGGCACTCCAGAACCTGTAAGTCTGTGCATTGCTGCTATTGATTTTCTGTCTGGCTTCTTAGGGGAAGGTGCTCACAGGAGATAAGGGCTTCCCTCCTCCTTGGGCTCCTGCGATGTGTGCTGAGCAATGCAGGCTTTAGCGGCTGGAGCAGTGGCAATTCCCGCTCAGCACTCACAGAAGAGAGAAGGGGGTGCAAAACCCTCCCTTTTGGCTGATGTCTGGGGACTTTGTTGCTATGGAATGTGCTATGGAGCAGCGACCAGTCGTGGTGCCGAGCTGTGATGTTGCAGGGGCAGCCTGCCCTGGCTACTGACACGAGAGGCCTTTGCAAAACTTTAGTGAGCGACCTGGGTTGGGTTTTAGTAAATAAAAAGTCATTTTGATTAGAGAAACAAATAAAAGCTTAGATTACGAGGCTTGAAAGAAACCTATGATTTCTTTGAACTGAAAATAAGTCTTTCCCTAAGCATTTCCTTGCAATGTTAAAAAAAAAAAAGTTAGTTTCTGATGGCTTGACGTTTCTTAACAGGAAACAAGGTATTGTCAGAAGAATTACACTGAATTTTACTTACCTCCAGCGAGTTCTTGTCAGTCCCTGTGACTTTGTTTCGGACTTGGCAGGAGAGGGAGTCCCACGTGCCTGGAGTGCTGCCCACTGACTGTCCTGGCTCCTGCTTTGCTCCTGCTGCAGCAGGAAGATTTGCAGGAAGCAGCAAACAAGCTGCCGTCAAGCAACGCATGCCTTGGGGAGGTGCCTGCTAATGACAAGTTAAGGCAGGATGTAATGGGCTGTGCAGCAGGGATTACACAGCAGCCCCACTCCCCAGGCTCCCCGGGAGGCAGTTCATCTCAACTTATCTTCTTACAACAACTTCTTCCCTGAAAAAGTCCGGGTAAAACATGAGATGAAAGCGCTATGCTATTAAAATGGAAGGAGAAGCTAACTCATGGTGCTCTTCGTGTAGATCCAGCATGCTCTGGCTCCCATGATTGAAAGCGCATAATGTGTTTAATCCTCCCGCTAGCATTGCTGGTGTCCATATGCCCTGGGCAAGCCAAGAAGAGTCAACTTGGAGTCACCCTCCGGAATTCAGCTTTTCTGGATTAGTGGCTTGTTTGGGGATGCTTTCCTGGAGTACTTCAGCCTACTTGTTAGATAATCTGGACAAACTTTAGCTTTGGCCGTGAGTTATCACTTTGACAGCTGTCTTTGCCAAGGAGAAAGACTGGAAATGTACGCTTTGGATTACACGGTTGCCAGCTCTGGTGATTTTATTATGAGTCTTGCAAAATTTAATACTTTCCTTAAAGCTCCAGCGCTGCTGCTGAAATGCGGACTTGAGCTCAAACGTTGTGTATGCCCCGAGCTCTGGTGGCTCTGGGCTCCGTGTCACACAGGAAAGACTGCAAGGGTCTGCAAAGCCTGCAAAGTCAGATAGAAAATGAAAGGTATTCATGCTCTTTTATTTAATCTCCTTACTTTAAAGCAAAATCTCATTATTTTGTGGGTAGGAAGGGAGTTTTCTCCCCCTGCTCCTCTGAAGCTGGTTGGTGCCCTTGCTCGAGAGCTGCTCACCTGGCCATTCCCTGCAGGAGCTCGCTGTGGTGCTCAGACTGGCTCTTTGAGCAAGAACCGTCCTGAAAGGCTTCTGGCTCCTGTTCTCCTAATCAGTAAGTGATGAAAAATCTGGCATAAAGTTCTATAGATCCTCCTCTGTCGGGGTTTTATTTCCACTCATTCCCAGAAACACGGAGAGCTGGACAGAACAAACATTTGATGATCTAAGGTGCAAACACCTGTGAGACAAACTACTCCCAGCCTCTGCCAAGCCACGGAGCCCTGTCTAAATCATCTGCAGTGCTATTTAGAGGAGCCGGGAGGAGGCTTGGTGAGAAGATGGGGAGGATAAGTAACGATCTGTGCTTTAATGCAAGCAGCAGTCCCAGGCTCTGCCCTGCACGGCAGCAGGGCCAGGCTCCCTGCCTCCCCGGCCCTTCAGAATGGGCTTTCGCAAGCAGAGAAAAGTCTAAGCGTTGTGTTTTTGATGTGTCACATCCATCACTGGTTCAATCAGGAGAGATTGTGCAGATGCTGACAAGATGTTTTGTCTGTGAAACTGTTTAGGCTGATTGAAATTGCCGGGGACTTGTGCTTCCAGGACGCACGACTGCCTGGAAACGGTTGTTATGGCAAACACGGGTAGAGAGCGATTCGTGTCAGAACTAATGAGCGTCAGGACACCGGTGGCCTCGTGTGGGTTGTGTGTCCCGCTGCCGGACGCTGCTGGATGGAGAGGTGCTCCATCGGGGATGCTGCTGCTCCAGCGATGCTCGTCCTGGCTCGGCCACGTGCTGCAGGCGTGGAAGCCCCTTGTGGGGCTCCTCTAACAGCACAAGTCGTGTGCTGGGCCAGGGGCAACGTCCTGCAGCGTGCAGAGTGAATGTGCTGAGCAACGGGGAGGATGCAGCTGGCGGAGCGTGGTGGGGCTGGCTGCGGAGCGGCACCTTCAGCGCTTCGGCCAAGAGCTGGAGAATTAGAAAAGTGGCTCTTTTTTTTTGTTTCCTGGCAAAAGTAGTTTCCAGTGTCTGTGAATTTTGGATTGAGTTGAGCTGCTGTCTGAAGAAGAGCTGCTGTAGAGAAGCATGTGCCAAGCTGGAGCAACGAAGAGCCCCTGGTCTGTGGAGCTCACAGCTTATCCAAAAGGAATACTTGGTCAGGAGGCAATTAGCAATTAGAGTTTGAGCCTCTTCCCTTGGATGAAGGAGGAGATATTTTTAAAAGCAGCTGCGTTTCCATAGAAACTCCAGCGAGGGTCCCGCAATCATCTGGGGGAAGGAGGGTTTCCTTAGTCAAACAGCTGCCGGGGAGCTCAGAGCTGGAGGTGATGCGAGATCCCCTCCTCCCCGCAGCGCGGCCATGCAGGGGAGCTGCATTTCGGGTTTGCACCCTCTCCCTTTGCTCGTCGCCATCACCGTTCTCCCCATTTCAGTTAGGGGCAGTCACCAGCAGAAGGCTGGTTTTGGGGGACCGTGGCCCTCCTGGCCCCCCAGTTCCTGCAGGTATCCTGGATCTGCCCCTGGACTATTGTTCAACTCCAGCCAGGAGTGTGAGAGCCTCCCTGGTCCAACGTGGGGTCCTTAAAATCCTGTGGCACTGAGCACTGCACCTTGATCATCTGCTGCGTGAAAGGGTTACCCCAATCTCAGAAACATCTCGAGGGCCCTTCCTTGGCCTCTGACCTTGACAGTGGGAAACAAGTGCCCTGGTCAGCTCTGGTTTATAGGTTTTGCCATGGATGGTCCAAGTTCCTGCTCTAGTGCTTACCTCCCCGATCTTCCAGCGTGGACAGCAGCATCTCCTCGGCGTCTGCAGCCCGTCCGTGGCTGAGCACGCTCTGCGTTCGTCTCCAGCGCCAAGCCGCCTAAGCCGTGGTCACCAGAAGAATTTGATGCGCACTGCATACGGGAAGGCGAAGCAAAGCATTTGCTTTGCCAGGTAATGACAGAGAGCAGAGCTTGGTATTTGCCTCCGGCTCCAGCCGCACAGAGGGGAGCTGACCCGATCGCTAGAAACATTTGGGAGTTTATTACCAGAGCGGGATGGAGAGCTGAGGATACGAACAGAAAGGCTCTGGATCTTCAGCTTTGGCTGCCAAGCGAGGTAGATGCAGATGGTATTTACAGATAATTGCTTTTAGATCTTTGCTTGTTGGTGTTATATCCTCCAGGCACTGCACTTTCAAGCTGTCTTTAACAACTAGAATTGGAGAGATTCGATAATCCTGTGATTACAAGGTTAAGAAAAGCAAAAACAAAAAACACAACCTGAGTATAAGAGTTGCCAAAACTTTCAAGAAACATAGTTTCAGGGCCCTTGTTTTTTTTTTAACGTTTTTTATGATGTAAATGAAAATATCAGAACGTTCTGTTTTGGGCGAGCTTGAAGCAGAATATTTCACCCCTACCGAAATGCTAGCTGCAGCCTTTTTTTCCCCCTGCTACCCTAAATGAAATATCCAAACTGCCATACTTCTAAGGAAAGCTTTGATTTTAAAGAAAAAATACATATATCCTGATGGCAAAGGATTGACCCTAGTAGGAATTTTTAGGAATATTTGCCTCTCCCAGAGCACAGCGAGACTCCTCAGACTATGAGGACCAGCAGCCACTACACCTGGGTGTTGCTCATCTGTTAGGAGATGAGATTGCACAGCCCGTCCTGGAGCTCTTATAGCCCTCTGCACCTTCACTAGCTCCCTAGAGCTCAAAAATAGCAAACACCTAGTCCGGGTGCCTCCGAGTCCCTGTGTCCACTAGGTAGCCAACACTTTAAAGACCTCATATTGTTGCTAAATGTGCAAATAGTCTCCTTTTAATACAGATCTGCAAGTCTATGCTACACATAAGAGGAAATGGGGGCTTCTGCTCTTTCTTGTCCAGCCCACAGAACTAGGGACCTTCTGCAGCCCAAAGCAAGGCACCTAAACCCTCCCCACCACAGCTCCCAGTATTACTGGTTTCCCAGACCTCCTGAAGATTAGGCATGCACTGGCAGCAGAGCTGAGGTATAGATAGACCTAGAAGAATTTGTCAAGGTTAGATAATTCTTTGGTTTCTAGAAATGCTTTGGCTGAAAATTAGATAGTAAATAACTTGCCTGCAGACAAGCCCAGGCAGTGACAGTATGGGAAATTCATACCTTCTAAAATCAGATGAAGTACTCCTCATGCTTCTCCTCCTTGTGGGCAATAGCTAATAGTGCTGTTTTCCAATCATGCCAGGCAATCATTTCAGGCTCAAGTAGAAAATGTCATCAGCCCTAAAGTCAGCAGCACATTTATTGCTCTAAATCTGTTGCAAGCCCCATCCATTCTTGCTCTCACTCTTTAGCATCACTAAGGCAGCATCAGGGCAGGGATGGATAATGCACTTCACTGTGCTTGACCCTAATAACTCAGTTTTCTGCCTTAGTGAAGCATAAGAGCTGTATTTTGAACAACTCATTATAGCTAGGCTACCTGTGGTTTGCAAAGCCAGGAACAGATACACAAAAGTGGAACTGCCCCAAAAAGGTGTTATCTTACAACACTGGCATTACCTGACTCTTTGTAGAATGTAAAGCTGTGTGACACCCAGGATCCTCACTGCATGCAGAAACAGGTCTTTTTTAAAAAAAAGGATTTCACATATTTTTCCATTTAAAGCAGGCCAGAAGACATGGGAATCAGCACTGTTTGTGAAAGTTCATCTGGGATGAAGAAACTTCTTGCTTAACTCACTGAAGCATTTAGTTTCAACCAGAATTGCATTTTGGCAATGAAATATAATTGCAAACTGAGACCTAGGTGCCCCCAATGCTGAGGTATGTGAAGCAAATCCTTCCTCATTCTTTACAGAAAAGTCATTTTCAGTCCAAAATGAAGTATTTTCATTTAAAAGGAATGTTGCAGATATTCTGTTTCAGAAGTTCCATCAGCTCCACTTTGTTTTCACCAGAACTGATTCATGCATGAAAGCAGTTAGAGCTCTGAGCTTAACCACTTTCTGACCAAGAACTTCATTAAATTCCTCAACAGTGCTCATAATTGTAAAATGGCTTTAAAGGAAAGGTACATTTGCATTGCAGCACATTTCACAGATTTAACACTGGCAGTGGTGAATAAAATCCTTTAAACACTTGTTAACTCTGGGCGAAGAAGTGAGTTAAGCTCATTTGTCTAGCTTTCCCTAGATGAATTTTTCATTCTCTTTTAAGCTCATTGATGTTTGCAAAATGATTTTCTGGCATATGTTCAGTCAATAAAAACTACTCTAGATTTCACATCGCCACCAAGCAAAGGCGGAGAGGAGTTAGAAACAGAGGAATATGTGTCCGTAGAGAGAGATGACAAAAATATCCTTGATTTTTTTAAATCTCATTTGATATACTTGGGGTATGAGCTTCAAAACTGTCAGTGTGGTTAGGAACTGTGGTTGATAAACTTCACTTGCTGCCCCCTCTGGAAAACACAATTGGGATCACCTTTAGAGATATAATGAAGTCATCATTGTACTATTCAAAAAATAACCACCCAAAACCTCAGTTTAAATTTGCAGCCACTAATTTATGCAAAACTCCCATCTTGCACAGTTTGAAATCACAGCCCGAGGCACCACATCACAGAAAGTGTTTGGGCTGCCTGGCTTCCTGACACTTTTTAAGATTTCAAAGTTTTGTTCCTACTTCTAAAAAAAGGAAAAATAAAAATATGCTGGACCAGGGAAGACATTTCTTTGTTCTCTGGGCATGCCTATCCTACAGCATGTACCCTGAGATGCAAGCCTGGGTTTATCCTGCGAGTAGAGCAAAGCAGCTATGAAGGCAAGAAAGCTTTATATTGGCTTGTCCTGCCAAATATTAAGATAAATTAAAATGAAACATGTTGCTTTTAACAGTCGGGAGCTGAGAAAACATGGAATTTGCCACTGTGGGCAAACAGGAGACAAAATGGAGATTCCCCTAGGGAGCAGCTAAACACTTTAACAATTGATAAACATTTATCTTTCTTTTTGTCTAATCTGACCCAAACTGCCGTGGAGGTGTTACCATGAGTCTCATCACTGATTTCAGAGGCCATCAGGTTAGTTAGAGGAGCCACAAATTTCCATTGCAGCATCAGTGGGGATAAATCAAACTGCACCATGATATACCTGCCTCTATCATCTTTACTGCTTCAGGATCACGATGCTGTGAAGTGAGCAGGCTTTAATTAGAAAGTATGGAACTCTGTACTTCTATCTCCCTCCTAATTAGTCCCCAGGTTAATTTTAAAGTTTATGTCCCTGTTTCTGAAAACTTTTATTCCAGTGATGCCCTACTCTCTAGCAAGGGACATCCACATAACATGTCAACTGTAAAGACTGTTGAGAGAAATACAGCAGGCAGCAAACTGAAATGAATTTTTCAGCAAAAAATGCTAAATAACTTTACTTCAAACACTCAGCCTGTAAAGTAATGTTTCACTGCTTATCTGGAGAATGTTCAGGTGTTTGGGGAGATATCTGTAATTAGAATAAGTAAAGCTTGCCATCTGGAGAGAAAATCTGCTTCCTCCTTGATATGGCTGGGGTCGCAGGCACTTCCACATATGCCTTCAACAGAGAGTTTTAATCCAGTGTTACCACCTGCTTAGTTATTTCTGTTTACCAATGACTAAGGGATTAATTTGTGTCCTGGGTATCAATCTCACATGGTTTACATGAAGGGCTTGCTTTTGACAGAGGGAAAAATCATGGCCATTGAAAATACTACTCAGTGACCTGTCCCAGTTTACATCCTACGGCAATCAGTCCCTTGCTTCACTTGTGGCTTTATCTGACCTTGCAATAATTGGTGATTTTCTTAATGCTTTTGTGGAGTTGTAAGAAATGATGCAATAATCCAGTAGTGAGGTTTCCACTGACTTGGTTGCTAGGGAAAGTATGAAAATGAGACCCAAGGGCGACCTGGAAGTTCAAGCACCAGCAAACAAATAAGAAGATCCAATGCTTATTCAACAGTCAGATGTTTAGGGAACATTGCTGGAGGCTTGCTGAGTTTGCTGAGAAACTTGCTTTAGGAGTTTGTACATGGTTCTGGTCAACATAAGCTTTCACCAGAACTGTGGGGAAAAATTTTATAGCATGGTATATATAATAAGGGGCTTCACATTCTGGTATTGCAAGTGTTACAGAATTATAGTGATATCTATCTCTTTGCCAAGTTTTAGGATTTGGCATCATCTCCTGTCATCAGTATGCAACTAATGACTCAAGCCGTTAAATTATCTCTGGTGTCTTTCCCTGTTGAGTAGGAGGAAAACACTTCAAATGGCTATTTTGTGTGTGTCTGCCTGAGAGACATTAATGTTTCCAATGAAATTACACTTGAAATTTTCTAAGTGAGTTGGTGAGTGTTTTCATTCCCTCTCATTTTGTTCTTAGGGCTAAGCTAAGGGGCTTCCCTATTTACAACCCTCCTCCTGACCTCCCTGCCGTGTCCCAGCTCTGATCTGCTCCTGGTGTCTGCAGTGAGACTCTTCTCGAAGATGTTAGTAGGAGGTTGTCACGTTTGTGTCTGCAATATGGACACCTGCCCAGCAGAGCCGAGATCCCAGAATTACCTGACAAAGACTCAGACTCAGCCAGGAACTGGCAAAAACTCTCATTTCCATTCAGTGTTGACAGCACTGGCAGTAACAAGATTTGCCATACTTTCGTCAGCTGAGGGCTGGATTCTCTCTTGTGTAGGGAGATGCTTTCCTTGGAATCATATGATCCCGAGTCTTTTTCTTTCAAGTGAGAAGGTTCACCCTAGTGAGGCTGAGCCTAGGTCTCTGACACAGAGATTCCTGTGTCATAGTACATAGAGTGAATATACCTATATGAATGCGAATATGAATCTCTGTGAGTCTATGTTCATACATTCACAGCTGCGTGAATACTCACAGCAAATGCAGGTTTTCCATCACCATTTCTCTAGGCAGAGTGCACCTGGATATTACCGAAGGCCTGATTGCATGATCTTTAAGGAGAAACTTGGAGATGCAGCTCAATGGCAGTGCTACTGCTCATTTCTTCCACTTCTGTCGTCTGTCTTGGCCTTGGGACAGTTGCAGTGCTTCATACAACACGGAGTTGGAACCAAGAACCATGCAGCCTCTGTAAACAATTAAAAATACTTTTTACTCAGCACAACAAGCCAGAATTCAAAACTGATAATACATTTCTCAAATCACAATCTGTATCAATTCTTTCCTTCCAGGAGCAGTAGCAAAAGAATAAGTTGCCATATCTGCACTTATGGCACAATTGCTTATCCTTCTGATACCAGCTACAAAAGACGAGGAAACGCTGCTTTAAAATGGATTTTTCAGAAGATGTTTTAGCTTTAAAAGTCACTTCAGGAGTATCTTTCTATTCTGATCCTATGACAGTCTGACCTTTCCACATGTTTTGCACCTAAATACCACACTATATCTGGTCAAAATCATTAGGATGTTTTTATTTCTGAGAATAAGCAATGAACCTTTAAGTGTCCATCACCTAGTTCCGCACACAAACTTTTAGAGAACAAGGCAGAAGAAAATTCCTTACCTGCTTCCTTCATGTCTTCAGGAATAGTGTTCGTGTTAATGATGGGATTCCTCTGAAAGCTTCACCGAGAGACTCGTTTTCTTGCCGAGATTGCCCCTAATGTCTTTCTTATGAAGCACCCAAATAGCTAAAGAATAATCCAAATTTCACTGAAGCATTCCAAATGGGCTCTTATAGAAAAGGAGACAAGGATTTATGGCCAGTGAGTACTTGTTGCAGAGAGCGTGGAGAACTGTGGCTCTAATAACAGTAAGATTTACGGCTTCCAATCCATCAGCGCCGAAGTTGCACGAGCAATTTTGATTGGAATTTTATCAAGACAATGCAGGAACCTGAGGCTTATGTCTCCATTTTCTTGAACAAAAGTTAAAACTGCAAGGTTTTGGTTATCATAAATGATTCCTGAATCATCTGAATTATCATTAAAAAGGAAAAATTATCAGGAAGGAAGTATGACTGAGGAGAGCAAGACTAGTGGTTGTTAGTAATAAATGTCATGGGTGGTAAAGATCTGTCCTGCTGACTCTCTGCTAACAGACCATCCATTTGACCACTTAACAGACTGTCCCTCTGTCCACCTGCCCACACAGGGTAAATCTAATTTTCTGTCTCTGCAGTGGCCAGGATGGATTCATTCTCACTGTTTTTGTGTCCGTGGTGTAGTCAGGCTCCTGCATGCTGCAAACAGCAGTCTCGTCGTTGCTGTGCTCTGAGAGCTCTGCCTCTGCGCAATAATGAGTTTTGTTTCTGGGCCTTCCTGGTCTATCCAGGCTGGCTCAGTCCAGCACTGTGATCAGCCGGGCTACAGCTGAGGACAACAGCAGTGGTTGTTTTTTAACTCAGCCATTCATATGAAGAACACACTTCCATTTGCCATCTCATCCACTTGTGCCTCTGCCTTTTAAGGAGCCATGTAGTGGGCAGAAACGTGGCCTTTCCAGTGGGATCTTCAGAGCTGCACTGGGTTTACACAGGGGCTGATGTACTGAGAAGCTCTCCTGTGGAGGAGGGAAATATCTTAAATTTGCTGTATTGATTCCCAGGTCTTGCTGTTTAACAACTGTAAATCCAATGGTTCAAGCCCTTTCCTTCCTCCAAGCAATGGGATGCTCCCTAGGAGAACGACACTGCTGCTCCCCGACGTGACTCATGGTTTGCTCTGAAGTGCGGCTCCTCCCGAGCTCCGGCTGTCTGGGCTGACAGGGGAACCAGCCTTTTCACTTTGCAGAAACACAATTAAGGGACCAACAGGACTGCTGACAAGTGCCTTCAAAATATTGCTGCTTGAATGAATTTTATTTGTGTTTTTTTGGCTGAGGTTTTATTTTTTCGCAAAGGTCTTTTGCGATATTCTCTTTGCAGTGGTCCAGCTTTACAGGCTGTCTGCATGATGCTGCCATTTCTGTTCCCTGTGAATATGCTTGGACAGCAATCAAGCCTTATGTGCCTCTCTCCTATTATGCAGCTCCATGCCCAGGTTTTGAAAGGAGACTTTTCCTGTCCTGGAAAAAAAAAAATAAAGCTGTGGCACAAAATTTAACGGTTCTCTATTCTGTTTGCCAGTTGGCCAAAGAGCAGCAGCATACCAGATGGCCAGAGTAGATGTTAACGTCTCCTGCCCAGCCCGTGCTTCATGCAGGGAGATGGTGACCCCAGATCTAGAAGGGTAGGAATGCAGACTTTACCTTTTGGGCCCACAGACAGATGGTTCCTAATGGTAAGAAAAATAACTAATTTAAAAACTGTTTGCAAGAAGGAATCTTTGTTTTGCTTGCACTGTCAGTTCACAAGACTTCCTGTCCCTCCTGAGCCCATGCTCTGTTTAAGCATGTTAGATCTCTTTTGCAGTTCTGTATTTCTTTGCAGGTCTTCTCCTTTCCTCCTCAAAACAAACCCGTTCCTTGCTGGAGGCAAAATCTTCAAAGCTGACAGCTGTTCAGCATTAGTATCTTTAATATGTTAACTGTTGGAGTGAGATCTTCACTTTTATCCCAACCAGAAGACACTCCAAGAAGCAAGGCTGAGGTACACTTCTCAAAATACTGCAGCCTACTCCCTCGGGCAGTGTTTTCTGCTTTTGCCCCAGCTCAAAGTCACTGGTATTGCTTTAGAAGCAGACTAGCCGGTCGTGCCATGGCCTCCCTGGGTTGATCCTGCCTCGTCTTGCCTACAAATGACTCCATTATAGTTAATGAGGAGAGAGATGCTCCTAGGGGGCAATTCATCTGTCTTCCGCTACATCCTGAGCGGCATCTGCCGTTCTTCAGGGCTGCCCCTCTCTAACCACAAAGGCGACCAGCTCCAATCTGCGCAGCTTTTGCTTGGCTCAGACAGGGCCAAGAACATGCCCACCTGTGTAATTATTCAAAAAGCCCCAAACTTACTCATGACACTGAGTAAAGGGTCTAAACCTGTACCAGTGAATTCCCAGAGGTCCAGTTTAAAAGTACACTCCACTCCACTTAAAAGCCTGTAAAGTTATCCTAAATAATTCCTCCTGACAGTTTGAGGGTGTATATTTTGCTGTAATGTCTTCTATGGCATTTCAAATGACCTAGTTTACTACTTTTGCAAATAATAATAATTTGTCTTAATTTCCCTTTGAAGTAGAAAGCTAAAGAATAAATGAGTGAAATCTAAACCTGGTCCCCTTGCTAGATATTTTACGTCAATAAATTATCTTCATGCATAGCTTGATATTCCAGCTTTCCACTCCAGTGGATGAGGGCTCTTTACTGCTTGTTAGAATAGCAGATAAGTGATTGCAGTCTGAAGATAGGAAACATTGAATAATGCAAAGATCTTTGGATTTTGTGCTTTTACTCAGCCGGGGAAGAAAATCCTTTGATTCTTTCAGAACCAGAACTCAGAAAAGATATTTTTTCAGTTACTAGTGTCCACAGTTTTGAGGCAAGAATATTTTGGAAGAAGAAGGATTTTTTAAATTTATCTCATCAGGACACCAGAAAGCCTTATTAGAAACACTATATAGATAGCACCGCTGTTTCGGCTAGCGGACTCCCGAGCTATTCCTACAGACCACGTGCAGATAACTCCACAACGTCCATGAGAAAACCCAACACACTATACAGCGCTTCGCAAAAGAGACAGCCTTCCTGTGCAGGAATGCATTTCCATTTGCAAAACCTCACATGTGTGGAAGCCACCACACAGTTTCCTCTGCAATACAAACTCTATATGCGGGTAGGACTCCCCAGAGACATCCACAACCTTTTCTAGAGAACCCAGGAGAGTTTTCCCTAGGGTAGGGGCTTACCCACAGGGTCATAATTTCCAGTGCCCAGGACAAATTAGAGAATGAGTCCTGGGTGTTCTGGTGGCCACAGGGGTGGATCCAGACTGATTAACTTAACTAGACGTAAACTTGGTTTTAAGAAGTCTTTCCAGCCGGCATTACTTCAAAGCAATGTGATAGTTCTCTAGAGGGGACCAGAGCTCTAATGAAGCAGAAATGCCCACAGAACATGCCTGACTTCCTTCTTGTACTCTTTTCTCCAGACAAAAGTGAATCCCCAAGGCCACAGACTGCTTCTTAACAAGACATCAAAAAAATAAAACCTGTTAATGAAAAAGTTTTTGTTTCTGGTATTTGCATTGCTGTCTACAGTCATTCTGATCCACGCTAAATCAGATTCTCTGGGCTCATTTGAGCTCAGCCAGAGCTGGATTCTCCTATTTCATAATGAAGAGGTCTGCTTTTCCATTTGGAAAGTGAGGAATGGACTAATTCTGCGACAGCACAAACACAGCCTGGGATGGGTATTCAGGGCATTTTTGGTCCTTCTTTCTGTAAACTGATTTCCAATACCACTTTGATCCAAAACTATCCTTGGACAGAATTGAATTTTGACATGTTTCTGGAGTTTCTGAGTCTCTCTTGCAAGGTTATGCACATCATATCATGTATCATTTTATTCTTGCATTTCATATTTAATGGAAAAGAAGTTTTACAAAAGCCAGCTTTAATTCTCCTTTATGGCCGCTATTTTCTGTGTCTCAGAAGGCTCATTACGTATGGCCATCCCTGCAAGTGCTGCCTCAACTGCTACCTCCAGGAAGTGTCATAATAATTGAAATCCCAGGATCTTGCAACCAGCTTCTAACACCTTGCTGACAATCTTGGTATTGAAGAGTTGCACCCTTTTTCCTTTCTGCTTATCAGAGATGTGTTCTACATTTCTTTAATATTTTATTCCCTGTCAACACACGAGAAAATAATAATTACACCCTGCTCTACAGGACCGGGAGTTATAATCAACACCAGAGCAGGATCTGTACATAATTAGAAGCTTGTTTTTGATGCCTTTTTAGAATTTATTACACAAGCAGCCTGTGTCTGCTAGCATGATTTTAACCAGTAAATCTTTTAAGTGACACATCAATGTTGAAATCGTCATTGCTGCAACAGTTAAAAACTCCATCGTTTTCTCCAAAACAACAAAGACCAAAGACTGCTGGAGAGACTCCACAAATCAGTCAGAGGCACTAAAGGGTTTTCAAAGAAAGCTTTTCTCAGACTAGTTGCAAGGCTGTTTTCATAAAGACGCTATACATGCGTTATCATAAGGATTAATTTCCCTAACTCCTATGGTAGGGGTCTTCCAGTCACTGTAGAATGCTACTTAGTCTCTTTTTAGGTTGAATAATAACTGGCATGAAGAGCCACTAAAAAGGCATCTTTCCCACAAGGTGATTTGGGAGCCTCCTCATAAAAGGAACTTAAAGTGAACTGAAGAACTCCAAAGAACTCACATTTCCCAGAGAGACTTAAGCCAAAATCTGGAGTTGAGACATAATTTCATAAGACTTTTTTTCCCAAAATTACTTGACCATAGTATCAATCTTCTTTCAGTTTGCATGTTTCACAGGGAGAGATGGCCTACATCTTTTTCTGAAAGATCTGAAAAGATGATTTCTGAATACAAATGTGCTGGACTGCTTGTCCTCTTGCCCTGTGTGATTCCTCAAGACCCCAGCACCGCGAGTGCCTCTAAAGCAGCTGCTCCATGGCTTTGTGAAGAGACCAACCACTTCATCCTTTGAGATAGATATTTTTAATTTGTGAAATCTATTAGTTTGGAGATAATGACACTGCTTTTGAGCAGAAAAAAATGATTGCTACAAAATGACATGATTCAGATGAGAAAGGTTAGTCTCACTTTAAAATTCTGCAGCTTCAAATTGCCTCCTGAATATTTCCCTACCTCTCAGGAGAGACATCATGAAGCTTTGTTCCAAGGCAGCATGATGATTTCCCTTACATGCTCCTTGCTGCCCTGTAAAATGTTGGGTGCTTGTTCACACGTCCATATTGCACACAGCTGGTGAGCTGAAATAAAGGTATCAGAGATCAAATGTTTGGAAGCTCACAGGAGCCAGAAAAGTAGCTGAGGCAAACACTGAAGTTTGCAATTTGCTTGTAAATGTTACATGAGGGTGCCTGAGCAGCCTTCTGCCAGCCCGATGCAGGAATGTGGTGCTGTGGTCGTTTCTGCTGCGGTGTGCCGTATATTTTCTCATTGACTTTCAGTCTTAAGTTGTTGTTAATTTTAAAAGCTCCCTTGTTCACCTCTGAAATAAACTCACAAGCTTTTCGGGCAAAGATAAATGAGAATCCATGTAAAAGCAATAAACTGCCTTGCAAGGCTGTTTTTTTTTTAAGTGTTTTGTTACCCTGCAGCCACGATGCAGGGGATTCAGATCCTCGCATTGCTCCTCGTGTGCCTGGGCCCATACACACACGTTAAATTGCCTTGATTGCTGCTTTTTTTTCAAGCACCTGGTAAGAAGTCTCTATAAGTGTGAGAAAGCAGGGGAAGACCTAAATGCATTATAACCCCCCTGATTTTCTTAATGCTAGTTATCACATCTATGGTAGAATCAAAATTGTGTCTTAAGGAACAAAGGCCCCATGTAAATCCGCTGTGTCCTCGGCCCGAGCGGCGCGTTGCCGTGTGCAGGCTTCAGCGCTGCTCGGCCTCCGGACCTCAGAGCACGAGGTGTCCTGCTCCCTTTCTTGAAAGTGACAATAAGCCCGTTCAATGCTGGGGCTTCTAAATCAAAATGCCGCATCAAAATAAAAACCTTTGTTACATCAGAAACCTCATTTCATATTCATTGGAGAGTTCCAGCAGAAAGGATGGAAAATGTCGACTCAATTTCATGAGCAGAGCCATTTTGTTTGTTTTCAGATGCAAGCAGCAAAACGAGCCATCGCACCTGCAAAACAAAAGCAGCAATTTTCTGACCTGCTCTAAGTTAGTAATTTCAAGAGTAATTAATTTACTGGAGAAAAATAAAACTTTCTACTGAATTTTTCTCCATCTTGGGAAAGTATATTATGTGCTAATAAAAGTTTAAGATAATATATCTAAATTTTCACAAGTATATAATCCTTGTGCACGGCAGTCAAATTCTTTCAGTAGCAAAGGTGATCAGTCTCTGAGCTGGTCCGCTCCGTGACACCTTATACTCTGACTGCAGAAGAGGAAGGGAAGGATGGATGTTTCTGCCTGTTTCTAGCTGCAGAAGAAATTACAAAGCACAGCAGAAATTATGGGGTGAATTTCTATGGCCTGTGGCACGCTGAAGATCAGGTTAGATTGTGATGGTAATCGTTCCTCCTGGCCTTAAAAAAATGCCTCTGTGTGAAAATACAATCAGAGCTTATGGGCCATTGAATCCGTGTGCTCAGAAATGATTTTTTTAGCAGTATAAATGACAGTATCTGCAAGAACAAACATGCTGCATCTACTGGAGTCAGCAGTCGAGCCTGAAAACGGGAAAAGGATGAGAAGGGAATCTCAACCTGCTTAATTGCCTCACAAATCAAACATATGGGCAATAACTCCGGTTTAGGGGAAATTCAGATGAGAAACATGATTACTACTCTCTGCAGGGGAAACACAGTAGTTTAACATAAAAGAGTGCTGTTTTTTTATTTAAAAGTTATCTAAGTGCCAGGACCTGGCTTGCCAGAGCTGCTTCAGGAAGGTCAGAGATTCCTCACAGCAGTTTGCATGTACGAGGGCAGGTGGATTTGCCCTGGAGGACCTGAGCTGTGTAACCTCTTGCACAGGATTTTCACGCGTTCTGGTCAAAGCTGTCCAAAATACAGGGCTGTTTGTGGCACCGGCACCCCCAGGCAGATCCAGCCACTGGAGTAACCCTGGGGACAACGCTATGTTGAGAGGACTAGGCTCCTTGCAGGGGTCTAGAGCAGGTCTTGAAGGATTCTCGGTGGTTCCATGTATTTAAACTACTCTGCCAGATATAAAATATCTGGATGCTTGGGGTTTTGTACCTCTCCACATAGACCCTGGAGTTGGTTTTGGATGTTCTCAGCTGGCTGAGGGTTGGCTGGCATGTGCTCAATGCATCGTTGTAAGGCCTGAGCCACGAAGGGACGAGGCCCCGCGGTAATCCTCGAGTCTGGAGCAGCCTGGCCTCGTCCCCAGGGCCGCAGAGCGACTGGAAGCGGCTGCTGTGCTCAGATTACAAAGCACTGTGGCTATTTCTGCAACTCAATTTCCTAATCAATGGGGCTGCTCTGGCCAAACAACATGAGCAGAGGTGGAGTGGCAGTGGCTGGGAGGAGGATGTGGGAGGCTTAAAAGTGATAGATGGCTATGGAGGGAGAGAGACTGGGGTTAAATTCCCCCTGCATGGCATATAATGCAGGAGTTAGGGCTATTTAGATTTTTTTTTTGTATTATTATTAGAGGGATTAAGTGGAATTTAATTGCTGCTTTAGCCTTTAGCTGCCCTCAGCATGGCAGCTGCAGAGCAGGCAGAGGCAGCACTGACTGCAAAGCCGCTGATCTGCAGCCTCTCACCTCCCTGTCCCCCGAAAGCAAACAAACAGGCACTCAGTTAATTAACTGCACATCCTGCCTGTAACGAGCAGCGCTGGGAGGAATCACCCAGTAAAGAGAGAGGCCAGTAAAAGAAAGTGGCTGAAAAAGTCGCCCTACTACAATGAATAAACTCCTCCAGGTGGGAGGATGCAAAATTAATGTGGACAGTCAATTCCCCGTCCATCATCTGCCAGACACCGATGAGCGTGGCAAGCGGGTCGGAATTTCTCCTGCTCTGATCATCTTGCACTTTTCTATGGAGCTTTTGGGAACATCTGAGCTAGTGAGTTAGTCTCAAGGATCAATCTTGGGCAAAGAGATGCAAATATATAGCCCTTGTTAGATTTAGACTGGTCCCTCACCTCTTTGTAGACCAGCCCCAGTGGTGCTTTCTCCTTAGAAATCTCTAATGAAGTTTAGGGAGCAACTTCCACTTGGCTGCAGAGGGTAGGAGTTTAACTGTGCAGATTCGGGCTGTTTCTTGTCATCTGCTCTCAGTGCCATCACTCCATGTCGGTGTCACTGCTCCATCTGTGAAATGAAGAAAAGTGCTATGCTGCTCTATAACCTCCCATGAGAACGAGCCATGCGACGTGTCGCAAGAGAATTACTGTTCTTGTTCAGGCACAGAGAAGGTTGGAAGCCTCTAAGATCTCCACTCCTAGGGCTTGAACCAGGAGCCAAAAAAAGTTCTCCTAGCAAAATAAATGTGCACGAACTGCTTTGCTCTCTGCTCTGGAGGAATTTTGCAGATTTTATCCTTGCAGAATCCTTGAGCTCTGCTCACAGCACTTGGGTAAACCTCCTGCATATTCTGCTGGATGTGGAATACACGGAGAATGGTTGGACTCAACTACAACCTAGAGGCTAACATACAGGTTATGCCGTGTATCCTGTGGGCCTAGTGGGAAAACACCTCAGGGTGACTGTGTGCACCAGCTGCCCAGGTAACGCGCTGGGCTGAGATGTCTGACTAGGCTTTTTCACTAGGGTTTGGGTGTCCCACGCTATATTTTCTGAGACCTAGAAACAACACAGCTCCTGAGTGCTATGCCAAAGTGGTGGAAGTAAAGCCTGAAGTGACCAAGGTTTGTCCCTGGCTGCTTTTGTAAAGCTCCTGCAATTATATCCTTTCTGCCACTCAGATGTGTCAGTTATATAAATCCATTTAATCAGAGTTTTACGGAATAACCTGATTATCAAAGCTATTATTTTTATTCCCAACTTTGCCTTCATGAAATCAATCTTAAGGCCAGCAGGAGCTGATGAGAAATGTCAACTGCCATTATGCCCCTCCAGGCTTATTTTTTTGCGCTGAGACTTGCATGCTGTAATATTATTCAAGGAAAACCCCAAAGGTTACAGAAAAAAAAAAAAAAAGATGCATTTAAGCGTGTGGGGAAATGTAGGAGCTTTGTACTATAACAGGCTTAGAACCAGGCAATGCAAGAGCCGGCAGCATCCCTCCAATCCTAGCTTTGCTTAAGCTTCTTCCAAACTTCAAGTCTGTCTTACGGCATTGCCTCAGACACAGCATGAGGAGAAAAGCCTCTTGTCTGAGCTGTGCTAGTTCCCTCCTCCTAGGAAAACTCGCACTTTTCTCTCTTCCCCTAAGAAATACGGCCTGCAAACCGTGTCATGGGATGTGCCTGACCACATGGTTCCTAGCGCGGATTGGACACCTTGTTCCTCACCTAAAACTGTACAGCCCACACTCCTCTTGCCCAGCCTTTGACACGTTTGCTGTTCTGCAACTAAGAGCAAATTAACTCTCCCGTTTATGCCTAACATAGACTGACTTCCAGGGAGGTCCCTCTCCTGGAGCTGTGCTGGGCATTAGGGGCTGGCAGCAGCAGCAGCAAATCTTGCTTGAGCTAATTGAGCTGGTAGCTCTGATTCTGTTCCCCGCGGGGTGCTGCTCTGCTGAATCAGATGTGTTTTCTGCAATTGTATGTCAGCTCAGGATAGTATCTGAGGAGGGTCTCTGTCTTTTTGCACTCTCCTTGCACTTTGCAAATCGAATAACTTTCAGTGTTGTCGAAATCGCTCACATAATAAATATTTGTATCTGCTTCTCTGGACCAAGTGCGAGTTGGCCAAACTTTGCCAAATGTTAATGGAGCTAGAGAGAGTTAAAAGCCAAGGAGTGAATGTGCAGAGAAACACTCACGGCCCTCTGCTCCAGGAGTGATTCCAGCACTGTATCCAGGCTGGAGCTGAGTCTATATGTTGGCTGCTTCATCACCAGGATAAAGAACAAAACTTCTCCATACAGGCAGTGCTAACAGAGTGCCTTTCAGTTTCTTAAAGCCCTACCTGTAAAAATATACTATGCTCATTACCGCTTTTGAATCCACTCCAGATCCACTCTGTTAATATTTGCTATAAATGTGCTCCCACAGATAATGTCAAAGTAACAGCCACCCTAAGAGGAAGTAAATAAATGAGGGCTAGTGGTTCACGCACACTTCAAAGAAGTTCTGTCTTGCATCCCCCAAAGGATGCTGCTGAGGGCTTGGAAAGACCTGGATATTGCTCATTTTTCTGTGGGGAGCAATGGAGAAATGATATTGAACTATGGGCATTTGGTAAAGTATTGCATGGCTGGAACATAGCATGGCCATCTGGCTTGGAAGGTGGGTATGGGATTTGCACAAATACAGAAAAGAACCCAGGATCTTTCATTTGGCAGATTGCATCTCCTCTCTCTTACAGCAGCAGTTAACCTTTAGCTCAGGCACCTCTGTTTTGCTTGGAGAGATTTCACCCCTTTCTGAGATAGGTCTTTCCGGGAGGTGAATTACCAGCCCAGTCTTCCTCCAGAAGGCAGCCAGGAGAGTTAGCAAAATGCCTGATTGTTTAGATGGTTGACAGGGAGATGCAATGTCTTTAGCACTGAAACTGTAAAAATATCCCCCCAAAACATGAAGAGCCTGTTGCTGTTGGCCTAGAGCACAGTGGGGTGCCCAGCCATACACACATGGTGCTTGGTATTTTCTGAGGGAAAGGAGCAGCAACAGCTTTGCCAGAAATGGGCAGGTTAAAGTGAGGACAGACTTGATGGAGATCTTATTCTGCTGATAAACAGCCTACAGCTGGGGCCAGTAACCCCTGAATCAGATGTTTCTATTGCTGCTTCTGACAAACAATCTTGTCTTCTGATGAATGGAGCAATATATTTGTCCTGAACTCCCACATGATGGGATAAAGAAAGCTCAGAGAGAGAGAGAAGCTTCATCTGGGGTTCATCAAGAGAAGTCAGTTGTGCTGTGGAGTTTATAAAGGACTCTGGATAGACTAAAGTAGTTTTGCCAAGGTAGCAATAATCTTTTTCCAAAAGACATATTAGTGGGATATTGTAAATGCCATAGGTGAATTGTGGTGCACAAGGTCAAGGGACAATTACTTTCAGCTGTCTGAAATATACTCTGAAAGCCTATTAGTACATTGTGTTTAGTGTTATCCTGCCTGAGTTAATTCAGTCCAGCTCTGGCCAAGTGCCACTATATAAACCTCTCTGGCATTTTCATTTCCATTTTCAGTAGTCTTTGCTGGAAACAGACCCTCCGATTCCCTCCTGCACACATTTTTAAAGTTTTGGAGTCCTCTTTGTGCAGAACAATTTCATTTTTCATCTCCCAGAGAAACACATTGTGGCAGGAACATCGTTGAAAAAACTGATGCAACCAAGTCGAAGAGGGCTTGTTTATTGTGTGTCCTCAGCTGAAACCTCATCCAGATGGAGACCAAATGAGGAGGAAAAGAAAACTGAGTTGGCACAGGTCTCTATTTGGTATTGTCTCCAATGACTGGTCACCCACATCTGTAGGAAGGATCATTGAATGTCTGTGGCAGCTGCTGTAAGAGCAGGGAACGTGTCTCTTTTACACACTGACCGTCAGCCTTCACTCCTCCGTCTCATTCTTCTGCAGATTAGGTTCTTCTGAAATCCAATCCTTTCTCTCCAATCATTATTTCACTAAATTTCCTCTCCAAACTATTATGGATGACAAGAAAAAAACATCTATAACAACTAGCTTGGGCTCCTATCACTGTCTTGTCTTTATCTCCGATACAAGCGCTAGTCTTATCCTCATTTTACAGTGGGAACTGAGGCACAGAGTAGAATTTATCTCCATTAGCTTCAGGCATTTGTGATGCAGATGTCTCCATCTGAGAGGGCTGTCTAGACTCTTTATGTTCTATGGAGAGAGGCAAGCATTTCTTGTCTGCTTTGTCTAACCTATTTTTATATATCTCCCTTGCCATATGACAAATTGTGTCCCGCGAGTTACTGCTTTTCTCTATAAACTGAAAAGAGATTCTAGACAACTTGTTCATATAGAGATATCAGCATTGAAGACATCTACATTTGGACAAAGAGTATCAGTTCAGAGAGTCTAAGGGGTGAGATTCATCTCATCACGCTTCAGGTGTCCACAATGTGGATGTGAACAGCTGAGCCGTGGCATCTAGACTCTTGCTTTTCCTCAAGAGAGAAAACTCATTCTCAGATCTCAAAATCGAGGATGACTAATTTATCCTTTGGCTATAAAGGGAGTCCACATGGCTAGCTCAGATGTCAATACGTATTTTGCAGATGACTCAGGGTGGGATTTCTGGCTTAACGAAGTTCCTCACGCAGCCACAGAGGGATGTCTCACGCACCATTTGCCAGCAGTGTGCCCAGTTTTTCTCTGCTAATGGTGGTTTACAAACCAGGTCACCCAAAACTAATTCCTTTGAACCTAACTACTGACTTTCCTTTAGACTTTAGCAGTGGTAAGACCAAATCCAAATTTGCCTCTGAAGTCCTGTCAGAACAGTTTAGCAGCAAATACATCACTCAAACCAGGCGTCTGTATCTGTAGGCTTCTCTAAACAAGCGAAACGCAGGAAACACAGGAAATTCCATTTGAAGAAAACGCTTGTTCTCTGAGAGTGATTGAACACTGACTGGAACAGGTTGTCCAGAGAGGCTGTGGAGTCGCCGTCCGTGGAGATATTCAAAACTCAACTGGGCACGGTTGGGCAGCCTGCTCTAGCTGACCTTGCTTGAGCAGGGGGACTGGACCGCTCCCTGCAGAGGTCCCTCTCAACCCCATCTATTCCGTGTGTCTGCAAAGACAGAAAGAAACCTCCAAGGACTCTGCTGAGGGGGAGAACACTGGTATAGAGGGAAGGGATGTTAGCTGTTCCCATAGCAACAATCTCCATCTGGCAGGAATCTGAAACAGGCAGTGTGACCCCTGGCAAAAATGTCTGAAAGCTTCATGGCTTGAATAACCTCCAACTCCAGACTGTTACCAAAGGGGTAACATAGCAGCCCTCACCGATCACCACTTGTAACCACAATGAGTGGAATAAGCATGGTGTCCTCACACACACACAGGCTCTGGCCAGCTAGGTGATCTGAAGGCACACACAAGATGCTGTGTTGGAAAGAAAATGGGCCTGTTTTCCCACTTACTTACACCAGATTTATGTTTTTGCAACTCCATGGAGAGTTGAGTCAGTATTTCTTGCTAAAAGGAGACAGGGTGGTTTCAGGGACTGGTAATAAAATAATACCCACCTGTTATATAGCAACTCTAATCCATAGATTTTAAACCCCATTAATATCACAGAAGGGGAGGGCACAATTCCACTTGCATTGCACCTGATAATTTATTTTAAATTGTGGGTTTTTTTTCCTTTCTTCTTTTATTGTGTGTTTTGGTGTGGTTGAATAATTCTAGGCTGATCCTCTGGAGAGTCTGGCTCAGCCTTGTGTTTGTTCCATTGAGAGGCCTTAGGGCTCTTTTGGCTGAGTCTAAGTAATAAAAAAAAGGCTGCACAAGGTTGCCTTTTTTAATGGTTCTAAAAAGCCCCCAAGTTTTATGTTATATTCTGGTGTGCCATCTGTTGTTTTCCTATCTGCAATTAACTTAAAATCATAGAAACATTTAGGTTGGAAGAACACGTCAGAGATCTGTCTGGTCTACCCTACTGCTAAAAGTAGGACATACATATATGCAAAAGCTCCTGCCACAGTCACGTTCCTGAGGAAGGTGGTTCTTCCTGAGGCAAAAAGCTCAGCTCTGGGGCAGAATTCTCTCTTTGGGGGGATTTATTCTGTGACTTCCTTCTGGCTGAAGGAGGAGGCTAATTTACAGTGGAGACTATTTTGCTGGGTTTTGCTGTTACCTCTAGTCACTCTTGTAGTTGGAATATTTCATTTGTTCACTGAAAGTTTATCTTGTGTTTTAATAGTATTACAAGTCAAAACTTAAAGTAAAGGGAGACATCATCACATGTTACATGCTAATCAAAACATTTTTGGCTGACATAGCCATGCCTTACCTTCTCCATATACCAACTGGATATTGGTTAGTTAGAGATCTGGATGGTCAGAGATTCATCCGTTCCCAGAACATTGTTACTGGTTTGTAATAGGAGGGGAAGAGAGAGGCCAGGACGTCTAAATGAGCCTTTTCAATATGATGATAAATTTGCTTAGGCCTCGGGCATAAGTAAAGCAAGAAAAGGGATCCTGGCAGAGGCTACTTTGCTGCTCTCAGCAGCTGCCTATTTTACCAAGCATAAGTCAGATACTGCCTTAAAAGTGGGTGTTTGGGATTCCTACTGCCTTCGGTATCTATCTTATGCATGTGAACTCTGACCTAAAGCTCTCATTTTGATTTTCTTCTCCCATGCTATTTACTGAGTTTTCAATTTTCTGCCATAGATTGGTAGGAAAATTCACAAAGCCTCTTTCATTCATGTAATTCTGAATCTCCAATACAGTTTAAAGTTATCTCTTCTTTTTTTTTTTCTGGTATTCATACAAATGAGAACAATCAGATATAAGCCACATATCTTGAAGACCCTGTAATATGAAAAACTCTTTTAAGAGTGGTTTTACTTATTATTTTCTTCTGAAGGACTCGATTTCTCTACAGATTTCATATTTATGTAAGAATCCGAAAACTGAGACTCCTTTGCAGCAAGCAAATAGATGGCTGTGTGGGGATGGTTATATAGCTAGCTGTAAACTGAAGACATAACCTAACCAGCGGCCTGGCTACTCACCTTCCTGATCCATAAAGAAAGCCCGTTAATTGAAGTGAAAAACTTCTTTGCATCTGTTCTTTTCACTAGATCTAGCCTTGAAAGAAGTACTTCATCAAAGTGATAAAAGATTCCCACAACTGAATAGCCAGTATTTCAGTAGTTACGGGTTGGAATTGCAAAAAGACAGCACTGTGTTTCCAAGGACTATATTTTCTTGATGCTTATGTTACATAGGGTTCAAAAATGAGCCTCCCATGTCCCAGGTGAAAGCTCTGAAGACTGTTATTTGTTCTAGGATGGATTGGTCTCTCTCTATTCTAAATGAAGCTTTTCAAAAACTTCAGCTACAAAAATGAGAACAAATGTTCAAAGCTCAAATAGTTTCAGAATGCATCCTTTACAGCCATGCCAGATTCTTGGAGTTTGTGATTAATCTTTTCAGTGAGATAGCTGGGTTTCTTACTAGACACTTGCCTCCTTTGGTGTTTGGATGTGTAAATCTCTTCTCTCACAATCTCTGTGGATAAATGAGAGATAGGACAAAGACTCTGCTGTCTGACCAACCTCATGTTGCTTCTGCTGCTGATTGGGTCCTGTCTGCTTCTGTTCCTGGTGCATGAGCCCTCTATTCTTGATGTCTGAGGATGTCAGCTCTGTGATGTCCCTCTGCGGAGTTTCTGCAATCTTATAGCACTTGCAACCCTGCTCCTGAAGGGCTGTAAGACGTGACTTTCTGAAAAAGAAAGAGTCTCCCTTTTCAGCTGGAGATGATGTTCAGTCACTGTCAGTCCATTCTGCCTGGTGAAAGGCACACAGGCATGTCAAAATAACAAACTACATCAAAAGCAAAGAGATTCTTCCAGATTTGTCATGTTATAACACCAGACAAAACATCCTCATGGAACTGAAATGTTGCATGTGTCTTTCAGTTATGCATATCACTGTGTTCTAACAGGAGTGGCAATACAGTGGACATAACAAAAATTAAATGCATTAGCCAGGCTCCATGGTTATCCAGAATCAGGAGGGTGCTGATACACGACGGCTATTTCATTCCCAGATGAGGAATTGATACTTAGATTGAAATGAAAGGGTTTTTTTTTCTTTTTTTTTTTTTTTCTTTAAAAAGCAGTTATATTTCTGTAATGCCAGAGCAAGCCCCTCTGCTTAACCTGGGCAGCCAGTAAGCAGACCTGATAATTTTGCACACACTGCTTTCAGCAAAACTTGAGTGGCTCCATTGCGTATTTAATTAGTTTCTCTCCCCTCTCTGTTTGCTTTAAACCACATTGCCTTCAGCAATCCAGCAGATCTGGTTTTACTCTCAGTAGGTAAAAATACTGAAAAGAAATTACTCCAGATAAAACAGAATTTCCACACTTTTTTGGAGCTGAGCTTTGGAAAATGAGCAACAAGTTGTGTCTCCCTGAGCTCAGCTCCTTGTCCTGCTCAGGCTCCAGTGCTACCTTCTCCCCTGCCCCAAAGAGCGAGCACAAGCCCCGCAGTGCCTCCTGCCTCTTCCTCACTTTTCATATGCTCATACTTGAGCTGTTGGAAACGCTCCTCTAGGAGCAGATTTATATACTCTCAAGAAAGTAGAGGCAAGTTACAAACAGAAACAAGGCAAGAGGTTAACACGGAATAGATGCTGGCTGGACCTCCACAGTCCTCATCAGCATGATACCATCTCCCTGTCATGAGCTCAGACACCCTGAGCAGCCAAGGAGGGAGAGGAGACAGACAGTGTGTCTTCCTCTTCCCCACTGGCTTTCTGTAGCCCTCTGCCCTTTCCGGTGAACATCTTAGTTTTGCCTCACGATAACCCAGGGAACGAAAGCACCAGGCAGTCCAGTGAGCACAAGCAGCACAAAGCTTCCCTTGGGGGAGTCCTCCTCTGCTTCCAGCTAGCGCAGACTCCTTGCTGCCTCAGTAAGTCATCGCTGCCCACCTGCCGATGTTCATACAATCCCTCTTGCTTACAGAACCATTTCTTTCTCTATGGTGAGCCCTGGCAGGGAGTTTCATCCCATTCAGCTGTTAATATTTGATTACGCCTCCAGTGAAGTGAACACTCATTAAGTTAATTCCAGCAACAATATAAACATCAAAGGACCAAATTAGTTGTAATAACAGAATGTGATGGGCTGCCATCCACATTTATTGCTTTCTGCCTCTTCTAGTCTTGCTGCAGTTGAAGACATTGCATGGCTTTAGGTGCTGCATTTCAAACGTGGCTTAAAATCCTCAGACCAGTCGTGACTCCTGCAGAGGACAACAGAGATTTGCAAGTCTTGAGGTGGGTGTAGGGGGGGATCTAAGTATCTTAAAACATGTCAGCTATGGAAAATGGATGAATAAATCACAAAAAAGGAATGGGGAAAAAGACTGGGTCATTTGACCCCAATGACGTTGATAATGCAGGATGGAAACACATCCACTCTTGGAATAAAAAGGCTTCTGGGGCGAATGGAAGGCTGTTGCGGCATAATGATTTAGATTTCAGTGTGCAGTTCTCAGCTTTGTACTCATTAATTCAAAGAAACACGGGAAGACTTGCGGTAAATTCAGCTCACCAGAATTCTGACTGGAGGGATTTGAAAGAAGTCAAATCGGTCACATATATTTCATCAGAACTACTAATTTCCATTAGACTTATCAAATTATTGCCGTTTTATTGGTACTAGGCACAAACTTCTAATTCTGCTCATTTTCCATGCTGTGTGTGTTCATGTTCAGACACTCAAGCTGGGTAACTACATTTGCTACTCACTTTCGCTTTTTGTTTCGTCCTGGTCACAATGGTGTCTGTTGCAGTTGTAAACTCCTCAAATCTGAAATGCAATTAAAGGGCAGGTTAGAGAGAAAAAAGAAACTTTTCACTCCCCTTGTCTCTGAGCCATTGGTGACCGCATTCTCCTTGAATGCTTAGTAGCAGGCCTTTTCAGACGTTCAAAATGTTTCTAGCCATTCCAGGTAGCTGTTATTGCCTTACAGAAACTGCTTTCTTTCCCCATCAGTAGGGAATCCAAGAGAGCTGGCTGAATGGTGGGCTGACAGTGATTAGGGCATGGCTCATGTACTATCAGATTATTTCCATTTTATTTCCATTGACATTATAAGAAGGCTTTGTAAAATGGTAATATGTCTTAGAGTCGTATATCCAGCTCATAGAGCACATGTACAGAACAGCATATTATAATCACTATCTTCACCATAGATTTTCCTTTAACTCTTTTATATTAATGTGATGACTGTTTCCTACTTGACTTCTCAGAAATCATCGACAAATGCCCACCTAAGCAGGAAAACAGTTTTATGAAACAGCACACAACACCAAGAAACACACCTTCTGGGTCTTGTTATTCATATACTAATCTTACATTGTCTCATGCCTCAGTTTATTCATATGGATATTAGTGTATTCTTGACAAGTGTATTCTTGACTGAAGTACTTTGAGGATGCAACTTTGCATAACTAAAATGAGTATCGGCATTTTTCTTTAGTGTCGTGCTGGCTGAGATCCTGCAAAGCTGATCAAATCAATGTTTGTTAAAATTTTTAGTGCAGGAGATGTTAATCTTTTCACAGTTTTTTTCCCCAAGCATCTGAGTTACACTGGAAAAAAAAATACAGAAGATTGCAAAGTTTAATGACTGTGGATAAGTTAATGCAAGGGCAAGGGTAAATGGAAAGTTTATTGGTCTGGTTAGGTTAAGCAGAAACCACAAAATGCTCCTATGTATTCCTGATTCCGTCTTCCTCCCTCTTCCCTTCCATCAACTATTTAGCAGCAGACAGCAGGAAAGAGGGAATACGCTGTTTGTTTCCACTGCTTTTGCAATACACACTGCAGGCTGTTGAATGTGCTCTGAAGTGTTAATGCTGAGCTCGCCTTGCTAAATGAATAAGCCCAGCAAAGTGGGGAAGGGGGAGGATGCCTCCTCCTTGCTTCTCTCGGTCTGGCACTGTTCCCCAGGTGCTGAACAGGGGGGCAGATCAGCACCCCCGTTAATACGTGTGAGCAACTGCTAAGTCGGAGGGATCTCATCAGCACACCCACGCTGGTGCTGGCTTTCTGGCTGCACAAGAAAAGCAGTTGTCGCCATGGTCACCAAAACAGGGAAGATTAATCAGAAAATATCGATAGGGTAAAATGTCAACGACTGAAAGCTAAATCTGCATGCGATCTTTAGTTAAAGGAGAGTGGTGAATCACCTCTTAGTTATGATAGGTGATCTCTGCCTGCAGGGAAGCTTTAGCATTGGGGAAATCCAGGTGATAATTTGCATTTTTATTACTATTAATAACAGTGTTACAATGTCGGATTAAAATCTCACTGTGCTTAGATGCTGCATAAATGCAAAACAAATAAGGTGTCAAGTCCTACAAGTTTGCTGTCTGAATACCATGCAGCCAAATGGGGATGGGAAGACTGAACTGAGACTCAGGATATCTTAGAGACCAGTCTGCCGAGCCCTGGCACCTAAGGGTCAGGTCAGCACCAAAGTCAATGCACAAAGGCACATTCACAGGTCACCAAGCAGTGTCAGATTTGGTACTGACCTTATGGTGAAAAGGGGAGGGCGGCTGCGTTAGGTCCCACCTCATCTAGATGTCCTGGCCTTCACTGGGAAGTATCTTCACTGCAAATCTTCCGCCCTCTAACCACTGTTACGCGACAGCAGTGATCATTATTGCTTAGGGCAAATACTTAATACAGTCCATTCTCCTGCAAATTAACAAAGACTTGAAAAGTTAGACCATTTATCATTCCAGAAGGCAATTTACTCAGCAGTTTTCAAATCAGAACCTTCTCAAATCCCAGAACTAATCAAACCCTGATTTACTGCTTGGTTTTGCTACATGATTTCCAAAAATATATCCACAGGCTTGTATCTACTGACAGTGCCTTTGTATTCTGTATTGCTCTGAATGTATCTGATTACACTCATCAGAGTATGGAAGCAGTTGTCAAATGCAAAGGACAACTTCAATGGACCCAAGTTTAGTGTTTAGAGGAAATGTAATAGGAGAAAAGGAATGCAAGTAATTCACCAGCTAATGCAATTCAGCTTGTGTGCATGCTAGGCATAAATCAGTACTTTGCAAACACACTTTAATGTGCTTCTGCTTCTCTCAGTTTATTTAAATGATCTTAATTTTTAAAGATCTTACACTGTCTGTGTCACATCAAGATCTGTCTCTTTAATAATCAAGCCAAGTGTTCCGGAACTGACTTCCTCGTGGCATGAGATGTGATTGAACGGAGCAGAATCTGAAAGGTTAAAGGCCTTATCTTGTCATGAGAGACAGGGGAGCTCCAAGGGGAGACTTCAGGGTGAATGAGTCTGCAGGTACTGTCAGATCCTTTCTCAATGTGTCATATATGAGTGATGGGGAAAGAGTTTAATCTTAAGGTAGTGATTAGGTTTTAGTTCATTTCTCTGAGATTTCCTGCTAGAAAATCTCATGAGAACAACCACGTAGATTGGATTTCTTTTGTTGAGGACAAGAGCAAGATGAGTCCTTTTGCAATAATAGGACATTCCTCTTCAGAAATATGTAGGATGAAAGTGGACCTTCTTGAACTTCACAAGCACAAAACTTGCACTCACAAAATGGCCTGTTTCTCAATTCCAAATGAGCCCTCTTCCCTGTATGTCCTCACACTGTTCTAATGAAAGGACATATTCAGCCCTTGTATTTCTGTGTAGAGCCTTCTTGGACAGTGTTTTCACACCCCAGAAAGTCTAGAGGCCAGGGGATGGTCATGAATTGATGTTAAGAGCCCAGATGTTCTCAGAGAAAAGAACAACTTTATTCTTTCTCTTCCCACACCTTCTCCTCACCTGACAGCTGGAGTGATCATTGGAAAGACTAGAGTTATGTGTTGTAACAGAGGTCACTTTGCCCTGAAAGGAGTAAGAAGTGCTTACATACTTGCTCTGCCAACCTTGCTGTAGAGCACTGTCACTCTGAAAAGCAAAGAAATGAGAAGAAAGTGGGAAGAAGTAGGGAACAAGAGTCAACACAACCATTTATCAAGAACCTGTAAAATAACTGGCCCTTTAGAGGCCCCAGGTATGCAGCTTGCCAGCCTCACAGTGCAACAAGACAGAGCAAACCCAGAACATTTTATTCTCCCTTTTCGGTTGTTTTAATTAGTTGCTGTTGCTCATTATTATGTTATGAAGAAAGTGTCTTCAACAGAATGGCTGTTTATGGTTAGACAGTTGTGCTAGGATTTCAAGTCATCCTTAATTATTTTAGTTCCAATTCTTATGAAGACTCTGATAATTTAATCATATTTTAAAAAAAGAATGAAATTTTCTCTTTTTTGACATTTTCAGACATGTCCTTCAGATTTACAATGTATGTATGAAAACAATGGTGGTCGTTCTGTCTGCCAGGCAGATTCTGAATTGATCTTTGAACTGCTTTGAGTCTGGTAAAGTATTATTACTAGATGTCATAATAATTATTTTTTAGAAGAACTGAAGTGGTGCATAGAGATAGCTGCTACTACAATATAATTAATGCAGAATAAATTAGTAATCAAATGTTCTGATTGCAGTCTAGTGGGATTTCAGCCATGAGCTGCGCTTGTATGACTTTGTTGACACCACTAGAAGCGAGGAATCAAGATGGGAACCAAGGATACCTGAAGGACTCATGTTTTGCTAGGCCTGGAGGAGAGGACTACTCAAAGGGATCAAGTATGTTAGGGCACAGATTTGCAGACTCTGAATCACAGTTCTCACTCAGGGCCAGAATGAATTTTCCCAATCAATCGTTTTTTCCAACACAAAGTTCTAAGTCATTGATAGTGTAAAAAAGGTTGAAAGGTTTTATTTATCCTTTATTGCCTTGAAATCTTCATATTGTCTACTCTAGTGAAAGTAACCCTGAAGAGATGGCTTTGGGATATTTTTCACCTTTGTCATGAGTTTTTAACTGCTGCAAAGAACTGTTTATTCAGTTCTTATTCTCAATAATTTTGCCTCTCTTATCCTAAAAACGTCAGCAGGTTCTTTAATTCTTAGTTCCTGATGACTTTCAAAGGAGTACCCCCGACAGACAGCACACACTGATGAAACAGTATCTCTGCTTGCTCATTTACAACAAGGACTCTTGGCAGCTTAATGCATGTACACATGTTTTCTTGATGCATCAAACAGCAGGTCTTGAAATGTAGGAGAGATCTCGGTTGTTGGCACAGATCTGTTCCTGATGGATAACACAATGGTATTTGAATGTTTTTCAATACAAAATATTTTCTAGTGGAATAATATAATTTTTGTATTTAATAGTCATGGCAGGTGCACTAACTATACAAACATGACTGTCTGGTTCAGCTTAACAGTTTCATCATTACATATTCAACATGTTCAATTTTTCATCCAAAACATACCCAGTGGTGTGATGGAAATGAAGTGGGCACCACAAGGTGGTGATGTGGTGAGTACGGGCAGGTTACATTCCTCTTGAGGGAGCATCATCTCCTGCCTGCCCCATCCATCTCAGTGTAGTTAACCTTTTCACTGCGGGGAAGGCAGCTGCACATCAAACTGAATTCACAAGTTGGACATTTCCAGTGTTTGCTTCTGAGGTGGCAAGAAAGTCACCAATGTGTGTGGCAAAAAAAAAGACAATTTCTTTCAGTACTTTTCTGCTGTCTGAATAAAGGTGTTTTCCTCAGGGATAGAAAAGGTATTTCATGAAAAGCTTTCATCAATGACTTCAATTCTTCAGTGATTTTTATTTTGCGTTTGAAAGAGGACTGCTGTGCTGACAGGGAATTCTTTTCATTGTGGCATCAGAGCATAAATGAGATATGACAGAACATCTTCAGGTTGCCTTTGGCATAGTTTTGTGTTAAATGCTGCTTTAAATTGAAGGTTTTCTGCATGGCAGTGCCATGACACACCAGGTCTGCTCTCCTTTTCTGTGAAGAGAATAGCTATTTTTTTTTTCAGTTTGGGCTGAATTTGCCTCGGGGTGTCTTCTGCCCCATTTTATGTCGAAGTATTGAACACTTGTTGTTGTAAACAAGATGTAGATGATTAGGACGTCCAGGTAGCATGTGCCACCTGCATACTGGTCATGTATGGACCATGCTGGGGAGGCTAATCATCCCCTGGTCAGTAGTTGTGTTTGCTGAGTAAGGGAACTGTTTGGGGATCCTACACCAGACAGCATCGATGCACAGGGCATCGCTGACCCGTGACATGGAAGAGTTCTGCATGACAGGGTGGACGTATCCTTAGGACAGACCTGTGCAATGCAGAGCTGAAGTGTGCAGGGATACCTGAGCTGGTTCTGCTGCCTTTGCAGAGGAACCAGAGGTAGTTTGAATCAGCCTGGTTTTAATGGTTTGTACAAAGTGGCCATATAGGACATAAACCACACTCTCTGCTTGTCAGGAAGGGTGCATTTTCAGAAGGAAACAGAGCTTTGCATTTTAAAATAATTAAGAAACACTTCAAAACACTAATTATTGCTCTGAGATTGTCATGTTGTTCATGCAAGCCATGATTCAAAGAAACTTTCATGACATACTCATTTCTTTCTGACACTCTCATGTCAGAAGACCGTGAGACAGGCAGGGAATTTGAAAAAAAAAAAAAAAAAAAAAAAAAAAAAAAAAAAAGAAAGAAAGAGGTAAATGGCCTTCTAAACTACAACTTTCCCAAGGCAAGCATGACAGTACTGAGAGCTCTCAGTAATGCTATTAATTTTCATGCTTGCTAACGTGACATCTATATTTTTTCATGTGTATTCACTGTGAAATGTTTGAGCTGTATGAAAATTACTTCATTTAAACAAAGCTTCTGGAGTAAAATGACTTCATTTAAAAACAAAAATTAGCACTGAGGCAAGAGCTAGGAGAAAAATCTGCAACTTCATTGAAATTAACAAAGACAATTACTTTTTTATAATTAAGTTTTTTTTAAAAAATCTTCAGTTCTAATTATGATCAGGCAGCTGTACTTACACATCTTTTGCAATAGGATGAACTGAATTTAAAACTTGAATTTAAAACCAAAGCAGAAACCTTTTTGTTGAATACAGATATGTAACAATGTATGGAATCCCTTCTCCAAATAACGACCAGATTAATTTTAATTTTCTTGTTATGACTTTTCATGTGCAACAGATTCATAAAGTATGGTTGAAAAACAAAAATTGTAAGAAAATAAATGGAATTTCTTTGTGCGGGAGATGATAGCTTGCCTGCCATAGTCCACATACCCTGAGAAATGTGTGTGGAGCCTAGCTGCTCTTTCAGTATAAAATTTTCATCATGTATCACCTAAATGGCCCTTTCCTTATTTTCCTAGGATTGCTCTCTGCTAGGTGCTGACTCTGCAGACAGACTTGTTAATTGTAATTCAAATTATTCATTATAGGTCAGATAAAGGCAACAAATTAATCCATTAGAAGGTGAAAGATCAAAGCATCTCATCCCTTGTTCGATTTCTGAGGGAAAGATGCAATTTAGGTGTCTTTCAGAGCATGAATAAAAGGTAGTAGAAGTATCTTAGTGAAAACTGGATTTTTTCTCCCACAGAAAGCACCAATATTTTGTCACTTGTTTTTACCCAGGAGAAGGGTGAAAATGGAAGATGTCAAAAGACTTGCATAAAAACTCACTTTGTTGGCATCCCCAAGAAGAAAACTTTGCCTTGTTTATCTGTGTTTCCTTCCAGAATTGATAGCCTGCACCTTTTTCCCTCTTCCTCCTGTCTGGAACTGGTTATCTTCTTGGAACTGACACATCAGTTTTCATACTGCCTTGCTGCACTGTGCCTGAAAACAAGAAGCACATGGCACTCATGCTAGAAATCATGTGAGGTATCTGATGGACTCAGGGCTCACCCAAGTGCTCTTTCTCTAAATGTTTTACTTTAACTTTCCCAGCCAAAAATGAAAAATTCAACATTTTCCTGTAAATACACTGAAACTTTGAAAATGGAGCAAAGCCACATTTTCTGGCAGTCTCTTTTCTCTTGCAAAGCAAATGAATCTTGACAGACAATCCCCATCCACTTTTAAGTACTGGACTGAAAGCTCTGGAAAGCAAGCCCCTCTGTTTTCAGGCAGAACAGTAATGGACATGGGAGAGGAAAGAATTCCCCCATACCACCCCAGGCCCTTGACTGGCAAGAGCTTCCTGGTCCTCTGGCTATAACAAGACTCTCAAGGTAGCTCTCAGTAGGACTGTAGGTGCCTGGATTGTAGACATTAACATGTAGTAAGATGCATTTGTCCACAGTCTTTCTTGTCAGAATGATCAGGAGGGGATACCAGGTAAAACCACTGGGGTGGTGAAGGGGGAAAGTGCATGTAAAGGTTAACCTTTTGCACAAAGACTTATGTACAGCAATCCCTCGACTTCCTAAAAATGGGATGTGTTACTGGACCTGGCCTTCTGAAAGGCAATCAGCATTTCCTGGAGGATCTGAGAGTTGATGTGTCAGACTGAAATATTTATTCCTTCTATTAGCTTTCACTCACTTTAATAAAAGTATAAAAATATTGTGGCTTTCAGTAATACAAGGGACTAATGAAAGATGAATATGAAAATATCTATCACTGAGGCCTTTTACTACTACCTCTTCAAACAACCAAGCTAGTACCTTAGTGAATCAAGAGAGAGCTAACTGCACTTCTACCTTGCGTCACCTACCATTTTTCAATTCTATTTAGCTCTTTGTCTCTGGCAAAATACAAGATTAAGACTGCCAGGCTGGTCTGGTCCAAGGCCAGGGCACTCTGGCTGAGGGCAGGCAAGGGAAGTGACGAAAGCTTGAAACTCCAAAAATGTGAACTTTAGGAGAAAGCAAAATAAAGGAGTACATGAAATAAGGACTAAAGACAGTTAGGTCTACCTTTCCAGTTCATCTTGTGTGCTATCAGGTGGAGTAGGAAGAAACCTCATCCCAAAGTTTGCACTGCTGCCTTCCCTAGTAAAGGTTTATCGTGTCCCTGTCACTATAACCATAGCACTGACGTTGCTGTCGAGACCATCACCTTCCTGAGGCCCTTTGGACAGCTTTGCTGTGAATGGTTTCTCAGCCAGAAGCTCCCAACAATATATATGAACAGTTGGGGAAGTGCATTTCTCTCATGACCACCATTCAGACGGTTGATTTGGCACTGAACCTTCTTCTCAGGTAATGGTTCTCTCTGGGGTAGAAACTGGCTCAGGGCAGAACTTTGCAGCGGCAGCTTGCTGGAGGAGACTGAGGCTCTGCAAGGTAGACAGCGTGTGTGTGTCCAGCTGGATGGCCTTGGCTGACAGTCTGTTTGTGTTTCCTTTTGCCACCTCTCCATCTATGAATCTCTATCTCCCAGGAATGTCAATCATTGCAGTACCTGGCTGCCAAAGCCTGTGTTGCTTAAGAGTAGATAATGTGCCTGCATCAGATCATTGAAGTCTTTGATGTTAAGCTGTGGAAATGACAGGAGGTTCCAAAAAAAAAGGGAGACCTGTCAAGTGAGTGAGTGGCTGCAGAGTGGGTATGGAAAAACATTAGTGCTTGCCTGTTGCTGTTCAGTCAGACTTGCCTAGCAGGCGTGGGAGCTACGGTCGGTTGAATTCTTTCCTGCACTGTAGCTGTGAGCAGGGAATAGCTCATAGGTTGTGGCCTTGGCAGTCCCATCTGGATAGATGACTCACAGCAAGCTACTAACTGTCCTGCTTACCCTGGTGGTAACTCATTGCCTTTTCCTGCCCCCTCTTCTTAAATTAGCAATGCGGATGCCTCCGGGCTTATTTTCAGTCACACCAAAAGAGATTGGCACTCTTGGTCCATGATTTTCTTTCCTCTGGGGATATGGCCAAGATACTGGTGGCTGAGGAGGGTGGTAAGGACACTGCATCCTTGTGATTCTACCTGTCACCCTCACAGCTACGGTCTGCTCCAAGTTTGAATTGTTCAGGAGCCAATTTGCAGGTGCTAGACTTTCCAGAATAGTTTGTCTGGTGCTGTTTAGCCAGGGAGTGTGGCAGGGGCACAGAAGAGAAGAGACTGCCTACTTTACTTTGGAAAAGCTCACACTTCAGATGCCATAAGGGAATGCACATGTCTGCTTGGCTGACTTATCTGTCATCCCAGCAAAACGGCCTGACAGCTTGCAGCTCACGCCTGCTTGCAGACACGGTCACTAGATCAAGGCATGGGGCATACATTTAACATAGGGAACTCCCAGTTTGCTTGATTGTTTTGCCCAGTAGAGCCTCTCTGAAGAGGTAAGTAGAACTTATTTTCTTGTCCCTTGGGGTTTACTGGGAAGTTATCTTCTGGGAAAAGAAATGGGAATAATGAAAATAATCAACACAACGATGAGGCAGACAACTGCAAATCTGCACCTTGGATGATTCAGGGTGATGACTGAGAATTTGACAGGGTAAGAGAAAAAGAAAAAAGAACATGAGCTATGGGCCAGATACTTATCCCAGTTGCACCAGGGCAAACCTACAGCTGTTCTTTAGGTGTCAGAGGATGTACAGTACATTTCTCAGGAAGTCAGTCAAGTGGACAGAAAGCTTCCGCTCGTGAGCAATATTGTCTGCATGCTGTAGAGCAGCAAAGCGCTCTCTGCACCGCAGTAGGGCTTAGAGAAGAGCATGGATCCTCACCACCACGGGATGGTTACCAGAGAGAGCGAAGGTGACACTGTCCTCCTGGCGCCTTCCAGAGGTGCCTGCAGAAGTGCCTTACTCTAATAAACCAAACATAACTGCATGCTAACTTGGTTTGTCAAGCCAGACTCTTGATTAGTCTCTGTATGATATATCGATCGTGTAATTCCATTAGCCAACTAACCAACTGGAGAGGGGAGAAAGAGTAATAAAGTACCGAAGTTTTCTGCCCAAGGGAAGCCTGATACCCTGACAAACCACATCACTAGGAGATGCTAATTACAGTGTTGCCTCTGGAGAAGGCTGCTGTGAGTGGCTTGGCCAGCTTCATGAGGTGCTTCAAATTAGTCTGTTCTGCCCGGCCTTGTTTATCATGCCAGTCTTTATCAGATATTTAATCAGTTCTCCTGCCAAGAGAGAGCTGTAGCACTGGAAAAGAAAAAACATTCTAAGATGGCCATGGAATTACCAGGTGTCCTCTGGGTTACTGGAGGGACAGTCTACTACTAACCATCTACTACCTGTGTACAAGAGATGGACAAACCTGAGAACCTAGAGCTGTCACAAAGGTTTCCCTGGAAGACTGGGTAGATCAAGACAGAGTTCATTCAGAAGCACTTTAGTTGGTATGCCTTTAACCAGAAGTAATCTGTTTTATAGCACTCTTTTACCAAAACTTCATTAAATATCATTTTGATCTGTTTTTCTGATGGAAATGTAGTGCCCATGTAAGGGAGAAATCTTGCTGTAATGCAATTAGTAGAAAATTGCACATGCCATAAGTGTATAATTGAATTTTTTATTAATATACATAGCTTGCATTCTTAATTTATTTGCACAAAGTATGTGATGTTGTTAAGAGGCAGTTATTGTCACACTTCTACCAGGGAAACTTAAAAAGTAAAATTTTGCAACTATTTAATTAACTTTCTTTTGCTCTGTAGTTAAAAGGTAGTTAAACCCCTAAGCATTCATTCAACTTTAATGAGGATTGGAAAGTAATTGCTTATGTATTTCTGTATAATTATGACTTAATTGCATTACCAGTAGATTTATCTTTTACTTATTTAGCCAAGCTCAGAAAATAATGTATGAAGAACAAGTTGATGTTTGTTTGGATTGTGTCTAAGAACAACATGATTAGGAACAAAGTACTCTTACGCATGAGTCTATATAAGATGTACAAGTAATAGATTTTTTTCAAGAGTTTGAAGACTCTTCCTGAAGGCAAATTTTAATTTTATCAGCTCTTACTCACCAGGTGACTCCTGGGAATGCTGGAAACCAAAGAGATGTCTCCAATTTGAATCACTAAGAAGTCACCGTTTCCCTCTATCTCCCAGCAGATTCTTGGCCTAGAGACTTTCTGAAACATGCCAAGGACTCATCCCACTTTTGTGTGTTTCTACTATTCATTGATGCACAACCAGAACGAAATGACTTTATCAAACAGGAAGAGGAAGGCAGGATTGTCAAAAAAAAAAAAAGGAAAAAAAAAGGAGTGAAATTTAGCCTTTATTTTATAAATAAAGTCTAAAACCTAATAGACTCAGGGAGAATATTGCCCATTACCAGGGAAACCTGGTAGATGGTACGGAAGGCCTTGGAGAACTAGCCCAAATGTAGAATCTTATGTAGGTTGAATTTGATCCTCTGCAGCCAAGGGAAGGCATTTCCAGAAGAAAATTCATCCCACCTGTCTTAGAAAACACATTCTGTCAACCGAAGGTGCCTATTTCCTTCTCCCACAAAATCTATAAATAAAGAGAAAATGATGGGGGACTTGTGCAGATTTTCTTTGGTGAATAAATGTAAAATTCTATTTGCTTCCCAGTTGTCATTCTTTCTCAGCACATTTATGTGATATTTTCTTACTTTATTTGCAATACAAAGTTACAAATAGTCCTGTAAGTGCAAGCTGAGATTTTCACACAGCTACATGATTCCAAGAGCTGTAGCTGAAGAAAAGCCCTGCAAATACCACAATTCTTATTTAAAAAATTGAAAAGTGCTAAAGACATCAACTAAACACAACAGAAATTTGAATACTGATTTTCAAACTATTTATAGAGTAAAAAAAAAAGGGAAAGAAATGAGAGAATAAAGCTGAATTTCAAAAAATTTTAAAGAGAGGCATAAATTGTTTACTGGATTATTCCTGAGGATAATGAGGAAATAAGCTGAATTTGATAAAGAAATTCTATTTCAAATGATAGAGCTTGGCTCTTAGGAGGTGAAATTCATCAGCACAAGGCTCATGTATCATGGAGTGTTGCCTTGGGCCTGTTAGTGGACCCACCACTCTTCACACAGACCTACAGAAGAGATGAATTTCACTTACTGAACAAATGACTCTTGGCATCCTCTCTGTTCATTTGTGAAACTCAACAATTTTTTTCAATTATAATTATCAGCCACCTATTTTTGTTGATAATGGATACTGAAGTGTGACAGTAGCTATCAGCCCCGCTGAATAGTGGTTCACTCCCAGGTCTCTATAAATATGGAATTTCTGAAATAATTTCTAGCAATGATGGTTAAAAATTCAAAGGCAGATGAATAATAAATTATCCATGGACATTCCTATATTAAAATGTTACACTACAAAAGGAAAATGGAAAGTAGACATTTTCTAGGATTCCACATAACAATTAGCAAGCACAGTTTTTTCTCTAGAACGGGCTTCCAACATTTAGGTCTTCAGGGATTTAACTGAGCACTGTTAAAAATATGCGACTGAGAACAGATGTTATTACAAACAAAGGTGCAGAGTGCTGTGTCAAAGCCTTTATTTTCCTATGCACTTCCTAACTCTGGAAAGTGGAATGAGCCAATTTTTAGAGAACTGCAGATTTTAGAGGTAGAAAAGAACATCAGAAGAATTTCTGAATAACACAGGACAACAAGTGTGATGCCATTGCTACTTTTCCAGGCCAAAGAGCTTTTATGGAGACATTTAATCTTGTTTTCAAGAATTCATACTGTAACAGGCTGTCAGGCAGGAGAGAGTGACTGATACTGACTCTGAAAATCAGTGTTCTGTTTTTAACAGGAGTTAATTGAGGGAATTTTGGGCCATTTTGAACAGTCTCATCTGGTGTATGGGGTCTTTTCCCACGGGGTGCGAATCCCTCCACAAGAAACCTGAGTGTATCTGACATCAGTCTTGCTGTCCTTAAAATTTTGATGCTCTCCTTGGAGATCTGCATATGCAGGTTCACAGCAGTCACCTGGAAGCCTAGACATCTTTATAAAGCAAACCGTAAGCAAATGCACAGCTAAAGGTTATTCCTGCTTCTCCCAGGCACTGAAATGCAATGGGTTTGTGCATTGGGTGGGAGAAATGTACCCCTGCTCTCAGCCTAGCCCTCGGCTTTCCTTGAAGATTCAAAAGCAAGGCTTCTTGCCCAAGAAGCAAAGGAAATCCTTGGACAAGCTACAAAGACTGTAAGAGCAAAAGTGCCCACTCACCTTAGCATTAGGAATTGACAATTGTTTTGTTTTGTGTCAGAGAATAATAGAGATGTGAGAGACTAACAGTGCCCAGCACTGAGATATCAGCACCAGCTGGTTATGAGGAAAAACAGGATTCTGGGTCCCATTAACTCAATGACTCCTGCAGCCTCCTCTCCACATCAACAGACTGATGCAGAAACCCAATGGGAAAAGAAGCTACTCCAACTCCGGTAGTAATTTGTTTTGCTAGCAAAATATTTTCAAGTGATTCTGGTTGCTAAATGAGAAAGTGCATTGGGAAGAGGAGGAGGTGAGAAGGGTGGAAAATGAAGTATTTCATCAATTAAACAGATGAAATCAGAGACTGTTTGGATATGCTGCAACACAGTCCAGCTGCCTGACTGGGTAATTAAACTCTGGCCTGTCTGTTGAAGCGCAGGAGGCATTTCTGCAGTGAGGTTAAATTAAGAGTTGGTGATGACAAGCAGACACTATGGAAATGTCAAAATTAGCATGAGCTGAATGAGAGTGCTGGACAGTCCTAGATGCAGTCCAGAGGATCTGATGGAGCAAGGGAAAGTCTGAGGCAGGGAGCTTGATTTTTTCCTGTGGCTACTCCTGGCTGCTCACTGCAGAGCAGCGACTCAACCACTTGGACAATTTTGGCCAGATTTGGTACTTTTTCAGAAGGGGCGATGTGAGCAGAGCAAAAGTTGGCTCTTCCCCTGAATTGCTACATTGAAGAGTCCTCTTCTCCCCATGAACTGATGAGAAATCCACCTCAAATACAAATTGAGGATAATACAAATTCAGGATTGAAGTAGGGAAGGGATAAGTGAGGGATACAGCTGATTTGTCTGATGAAGCACTAAAGAGATGAAAGGGATTCTTTTAATTTTCTGTTACTTTTCACTGCTCTTCTTGAATCTGGATTAATATCATTAATTTCTTTACACAGCTGTATTTCCTGCATGGGGCTAGAAAAGGAAGCATAGTTCTCCTCCTCCATGGTTCACTTGGGAGAGACTGGGAAATTAATTCCTGCTTGCTGCAAATTCAAAATGTTGCTGGAGGCTGGCAAGGAATAAGAGGGAGAGATTAGTCTTCTAGGGAGCCCAGCATGGGGATCTGCCTCTTGATATTATTAGGGAAGTCACCAAGCATTTCTTAATAAGATTTTTTTAACAAACTAATCAGCAATATTGGATTTTCAAGGATTTCAGAGGGAATTCTTGCTAATTGACGAGGTTTTTTCCATTAGCAGCTCTCAGCAGGAGCTTCATGCACAGGTGGGAGAGCATCACGTATCTTGTAAAATCAATACTGTGGCCAATTAAAAAAAAACAATTAGGGTGACTGACTCAAATTAGAATTGCTAATTCCTAATGGATCGAGATGTCAAGGTAAGGCAAAGATGTAGGAGTCCAGTGTCTTTTAATACAGTGAAAGGACTGACACATTCTACGCAATGACGTGAATTCCCACTTCATTCCCCATGATAAAGCTGAAAAAGTCATTTGTGATCTTTTCAAGTGAATTTAACCATAGCCCAGCTCCCTGCACTGCCTCTTTCTCACAGATGAAGGGAATAGTCACCTTTGTGTGTTATGTTCTTCCTTGAGCCTCAAACCTTAGAACAGCAATTCTTCAGTCTCCTCAACTCAGTGGTGGAGATTTGGTATGCAAGATCAAACCTCATCTCTCTGTATTAGAGAACTCAAGGTCCAGCATCTTCTAAGCAAGTATATTGCTTACTTAGAGTAAGAGATGTCATGAGATGGGCTGTTATGCTGACAGAGAGATACAAGGGGGACAGGAAGAGAAATGTTTGCTGGCTTTATGCAGTTGTGCAAATACCATGTTTATGCCATCAGTTTCCCTGCGAAATTTTTCCTGACAAGCAAAGAAAGGCACTTTCTACCTTGGTGCGTGAACAAACCATTTGAGTTGTTCCTCAAAGCGGACAGCACTGTTATTTCTATTACCTTGTACTTGCTTCAGCAACAATTGCAGTTACAGACATGGTTATATTTAAGTTTATCTATATCACTCACGCTTTGCAATTTGACTCCAGTCTGCACCACTTAACTAATGCTACCAGTGCTCTTAGCAAAAGTAGTCATCATGAAGGTGCAATTCATGCCCCTTCTGGGAAGTTCAGCTCCTCCTCTGAGGATGTAGCACTCGTATTGAGAGGGTTTATGCCAGGCTGAATGGTTCAGGGTTGTTTATGGAGATCTGATCAAGACACTGGGTTTTCAAGAAGGCTTTTGGCTGGTGTCCCTGCTGTGATCACACAGTAAGTTGAATTTGCCAGTAATACTGCTTACCTCTGTGGATGGGTTGCAATGAAATATTCATAGAAATAGAAAATACAGTATTTTTTTTGTTAACAGAAATATTCCCGAGAGACTTTTATCACCCCATGACTCTAAGAGCTGGAGCTTTCCGAAAAAAATGCTATCAGGAATTTGATGTACAGCTGTAGACTGAGTCCTGCACCCCAGCAAGCACTATAAACGCAGCATGTGTACCTATAACTTCCCCTTTTTTTTCACTAGTGACATCTGATGCCTTAGATTTCCCTTATTTCCTCCAAGCAGGGCTTTTTTAAGCTGCTGGTCTGGAAACAACAGATAACCCAAAATCAGAGCATGGAGGATGAATGGAGTTAAGTACTAGACTTATCCCACATGAATGCAGGGTGATGTAGCATTAAGGTGTTTTTCAGCTTCTGTGAAATGACAGTACTTCTTTTTTTTCCAGGCAGGCAGAGATGGCACCAGAGCAGCTCTTCTAGAAGGCATAAGCAAATATATTTCCCTATCACCATGAGCATCAGAATCGAGAGTGTAGCTGCTGTTTGTTTTCTTAATCCACTTGCTACATCCTGCTCACGGTTGCTCAGCTGCACGTCTGCTTGCAGCTCTCTGAACCTGCTTGCCCAGGCTGCTCTGTGAAAAGCCCTGGGGATGCTCTGAGCCCGCTGCCTGGGAACGCGTGCTAGGAGAAGTCAACGTGAGGCCTCTGGGAGTTGGGGGCTATGTCACTAAAGCAGCAGCTCTCTTTCTGTCTGAAAATCAGATCTTTCAGTACTTACCCAAGCCAAGGTCAGCCATTACTGGGTTCTTTTTTGCTCTATTTCTCAAGTTGCCTTGTAAGTGGTAGCAGCTTGCTGATGTCCACTCCATGCAGGGGCTCTTTCAGCTCCAGTGACAACCATGCTTCCTAAAACATAGAAGGAATCTTTATCTTTCTGCAATAGTACAGCAGTCAGATAATTCTGAGAGGACAAGAATTACTCATTAAAATTGTGCCATAAACTCTTCCTTACAAGCTGATTTGAAAGCCCCATCTCAATTAATTGCCTTTCTTCTCATTATAACTTAGGACCATGTGACCAGGCTAATATTCTCTATATTCCCTCTTTGCTCTGCTTTCAAGAAGTAAATGGAGAAAGCTTGGAGAGAAATGGGAGCTGATGAGTATGGGAGTAGCTTTCTTCCCATAGCTCTTCGTTGCTAGCAATTAAACTTGTGTCTTCTTTGAGGTGCTTTTAAGTAAATAACTAGTTGGGTAATAAAAGGACTGCATGGTGTCCCTTACTAACATCATCCTTGCAGTCTGATGAAGGTGACTAGGTCAGTCCCTTTAGGGAGTCTGATTCGATCCCAGTTCAGTGGAATACTGTTGAATGCTTATATAGGAGAGAGATCCAGGAGGGAATCTGAGGTCAGGCTATCCAAGAGCAATGTGAATTTGGCTAAAGGCCTTTCTCCTTGCAGGCTCAGGAGCACTCAGAGTCCTTTGGCACAGCAAGGCACTATATAACTCCTCTTTCCTTTCCAACCTCATATATACCGTATGGAACATATGTCACATATGTTAGACATTTAGCGTGTGATGGAATGCCCTCTGGATCTGCCTCTCCAAGCAGCATACATGATGAGCTTAGACTAGACTCCTCGCATTTAGGCAGTTAAAACCTGGCAAGATCAGGGCCAACCTCTATCAGCCATGGGCATCATTATAGCATGTTTCCTTATAAATGCCTGTCTCCCTGTAAAGCGAGGCTAATAGCATCACTTTGCTGCAAGGCTGAAAGAAAACATGAGCTAAAGCAGTGAGCCTCCCAGATCCAGATGTAGCAGCTGTCTGAGTGTTTAAGGCTGATCAAGCAAACATGGCATTGCCTGGGTTTAACTTTCTTTCAGTAAGAAATCCAGTAAAGCTGTTTCACTCTGATTTTCTGTTTCTCTCATGGGTTCCTGTTTACACAACGTATCTTTACCCTGTGGATTATTTATTCTTGACTAGGTAACAAACTAATCTGATATTTTGCTTAAAATAGACAAAAGAATCTCTTAGTGCAGTTTCTACAGGAATACTCTTAACACAAATCTGTATATAAGAAAATTCTTCTATAAGAATTTTTTTTCTAATATACCTCTTTGAAGAATGTTTCAGTGGCTTTGGGGCTGTGTCCTTTACCAGCATGAGCAACGACCCAGGATGTAGGCAAGTGTCTACTTCTGAATCTGAGCTTATGCTGTGTGGTCCTGGGGTATCTGATCTATATAGAGATGGGGCTCAGGCATCATATGCCCAGGTAACTCATTAGTGTAAGTAGGAGGGAGTCAGTGAGTCATACACACATTTATTTTAGGCACTGTTTGCCTGAGTTATACAGATGTGATGTTGTGTATAACAAACATTTGATTTCTTTGAATTCAGAGCCTTTGGGGCATTCATCTTTTAAAAGCCCCCTTTGGTGGCATTGCATGTTTACTGTAGATTTCTGACACTTTGGGCTATAGATTACTATAGACAGATCTATTCTCTCAGTGCCTGTGGGCTTTATGCAAAAACTACAAAGGAAACTTTACACTAAATATAGAACCATATTCACTGTTTCAAATTCTCTTCACACAAGCTGAATTTCAGCTTTTTGCTAGTTGACTTAATTGCATTCACAAGCTGTCTCCCCTTTTCCCTTCTCAGCAATGTAAAAACCAACACCTGTGTTCTTGTGTTATTATTTTATCACGGCATATAGAAAAAGGATGTCAGGAGAGAAACTTCAAAAAGTGCATTGTTCTGTCTATTTTCAGAGTCAAGAAACACAAACCTATTGATTGGGCTGGGTCACGGTACAAGAATATCACCTACCTCTCTCTGTTTAAATAGTGAGTAGATAAGGTGCTCGAAAATGGCTTGAAAACATTCTTTTTTTCCTCGCTACAGATGGCTTCTTTGCAGCTCTTATGCAAACTCTGAAGAAGTTCAAGAGGTGGAGGGGGTAGCACTTAGTTATTATACAGAAGTACTTGAATTCAGCATTCATCTCTTCCCTTTCAATAGATATAAATGGTAATACTGTTTCTACCTAAAAGCCAATTTTCCTTTATGGATGCCACTAGTGACTGCTAGGATAACTGTCACCAGGATATTAGTCTAGTTTAATATTAACTGTGAACAGTAGCTCGCTTCATTTAGGGGAAAATATAAAATAAGGACTGGCATCACTAAATTTTCTGTTTCCAAAACTGAATGCCGGTGCCTCTGAAATGCCCTTTCTCTTCTGGGTCCTTCTTCAGGCCCGGTTCCCTAGCGAGGTGTTACCAATGCAAGGAGGAGCATGGCAGTATGCAGCAAACCCAGTCCAGAGTTTGCAGGGAGGAGATAATTAGATATTCTAGTTGAGATTCTGAATTCAAAGACTTGATATTTGCTGGAGGATTTGGCTGGCACTGCTATGTTAGCTAAGAAATGTGGAAATAAAACTCAAGTTGCTGATGCCAGCAAAACTCCTAGCATGGAGGTTGTATACCGGCAACAGGCTAGTTCTGCCAGACCACAGCACTCGGGGCAATCGTGTAATTAAGCTGGCAACAGCCGTACACCGAGGATACAGGAGCCTGAGAGCGCCGTTACCCCAGGGAGGCTCTCCCCTGTGCACCAGCCATGTTCTACATCCCCGGGCGGCCCTGATCTTTGAGCGTTTACTGCTACTTACAGCCCCGCAACGCCTTCTCGCCCAGCACGGGCTGCCCCGGCGCGGCTGCAGCGGCCGCCTCAGCAATGGCGCCGTGGCCTGAACCGCCCAATGGTCGGCACCAACGGTCAACTCCAGCGGTCAGCCCCAACGGTCAGCCCCAACGGTCGGCCCCAACAGTCACCATGTGCCGTTGTGTGAACAGCCCAACGGTCGGCCCCAACAGTCGGCTCCAATGGTCAGGCCCAATGGTCGGCCCCAATGGTCGGCCCCAATGGTTGGCTCCAACAGTCACCATGCGCCGCGGCGTGAACAGCCCAACGGTCGGCTCCAACGGTCGGCCCCAACGGTCGGCTCCAACGGTCGGTCCCAACGGTCGGCTCCAACGGTCAGCCCCAATGGTCGGCTCCAACTGTTGGCTCCAACTGTTGGCCCCAACGGTCGGCCCCAACAGTTGGCTCCAACGGTTGGCTCCAACGGTCGACTCCAACGGTTGCCACACGCCGCCTCGAGCACCCCCCCCACCAACGGCCACGCGGCGGTTTGAATTTCGCGCCTCAACGGCCGCGCCTGTGTGAGTGCCGCCCTGGAGGGCCGCGCGGCGGGTGGTCCGCCTGCCCCAGCGGCTCCCGGCGCCGCCGAGCGCTCCCTGAGGCGCTGCCCACGGCGCTGCCCACGCCTCTCCGCCGCAGGACAAGGGAGCTGCTCCCGCCCTGCCGCTCCGGGACGAGACGCCCTCCCCGTCTCCCCGATTCCGTCCCCTTTCTCACGAGGCCGCGAGCCCACCCTAGTGCTCTGCTCCACATCGTCCCCGCTGCCTGCCCTGTGCCGCCCTTACAGCAAGTGAGTGATGGAAAGCCTGTGCGTGTAACCGAAGCTGGTAAGCGTTTCTCTCTGGGCCTTCTTCCTGCTGTTGTTTACTGAAAGTGCAACTACAATGAAAATCATAGAATCACAGAATGCCTAAGGTTGGAAGGGACCTCTAGAGGTCATCTAGTCCAACCCCCCTGCACAC